>OZ026527.1:56091672-56125959 GCA_964019695.1 Loripinus fragilis | reverse complement strand
GAATCGTCAGCTGGCAGATGATATACCTTATTTTTTTGAAAATTGAGAAAGATGTCAAAAGAATTGTCGTGATTGGGGCTTTAAGGGTAAAGCATAATCACAATTTTATCATCAATCTTTTTGCATACCCTTACATAAGAAGCATAATTTTCTGGGAACTCTTTCATGATATGAATTTCTTTTGACATTTTCACTCAAATTAAGCAGAAGAAAGCATATTACTTCAAATATGGGAAATCATGTGACCCGACCTACAATACAAGGTATTAAACAGACTACAAGTTGTCTGCCCTCACTGTGTGTTGTTGACTTCTAACCTCTGAAAGCATTTGCAAATAGTTAGGAGCCGGACCAGGCCTAACAAAATTTATGGCTTACCTGTTGGATTTCTATTGCTCCAGTATTCAGTTTTATTTTATGTTATTTCTGTCTTATATTTGTTATGCTTTTGTGTGCCTCTGTTTATTGATGCCTTGTGGTCACCTGCTGGGAAATCGCTGACCTCTTGGCTCTCGTTTGTGATGTCTAATTGTTAAGTTGTCACTTTCCCCATTGATATCCTGGGTCAGGTGTGGGGCTTGATCGTATTGATTCCTGATCTTTGCCCTCTTTCTTACTTTGATCTGGATTAAAACCTTGACACTCTGATGAAATTCTAGATAGTTTTGATCCAGATCAGGCCCAATATTTTGTGCAAACTGTTAGCAAATTTTAAGTTTGTAAACAGTGGCTACTACATTTCAGGATTATTCCTGAATTCAGGATTTTGAGGCAGAAAGTCAGCCTCAAAATGCTGAATTCTGCAGGTAAAAATAGCTTTTCTGATTTAGTTTCAGTTCATCTAAAGGTATTTGACCATTAAACTTGGAATTTTTGATATTTTGGAGGCATACAGCAAGTTTTATATTCTGATTTTCTTAAGTTCAGGAAATTTTGAACTTTCTTTCATGCTACTAGCAGGGAAAATGTTGACCACCTCTAGTGTTGGTATTCTCCACTAAACAAGTAGAGTTGGGTCTCATTCTAAGGCCAGATTTTATTAGTTGTTTGGTTTGGGGGAGGGGGGGGGGGGAATAAAAATAAAAAGGCTCTGTAAATGACTAGTTAACTGGTCATTTTCAGAGCTTTTTTTTTTCTTTTTCAGAGCTTTTTCGTGTGTTTTTTTAATATCCAGAAGAAACAGTAAAAAAAGTGAGGTAAACCAACAGTCTGTATTAAAGCTTAATATATTTTATCATTTTCCTAAAAAATCTGGACAGGACAATCACTTTTAACAGTGTCACTCTAATAAAATACACAGACAGAGCCTCAAAAAATATATTATTATTTTCAACTAAACAAATAATACTTAAGAGTCGGCGGATAAAATAAAAAAAAAAAAAAAATTGAAATAATTTTTTTTCTACTTTCCGGAAATTACGGTTTGTAAATCAACTAATAAAAAAAGTTTTGGCCTAAAGGGTTGTCAATATTTTTTCTCCCCGAGTCCTCAAGGATGCATCTTTGGTCTGCCAATGTCACATCTTTTGGATGTTAAGTGTTAAATTTAAAATAAGAAAAAAAGCTGTAGCGATCATTCTCTGTTTGTCTTGGTCCCCTAGAGACGTACTGGGAGTATCTGTTGTATTCAGTTAATATCATAAGAGAGCAATTACGATCATTATCATTGATAGTTCCAAGCAGTAATTGCGTTACACTAACATTATTACCTCATCATATCTGAAGAAAATTTGTTTAAGCATTTTTTTAGTTTTTCAAAGTTAGCCAATTAAAGCAGAAAAGGACATTATTAGCTCTTTAAGGGCATACTTTAACTGGAAGCCTGCAAGTTGGTGCAGTGACAAACAGACAAAAGACCCAGGTGTTTGTTAGTTTGTTTGTTTGTTTGATTTGATTCTTTACGTCCCATCAACAATCTTTCAGTTAAACAGGGATGGGTCCTCCTGGGTTGAATCAGTACTAAGCTAGGATAAATGTGTCTTGCTCAAGGACCACAACGCAGTGACGCCGGTAAGGCTCAAACCCGCGGCCCCTCGGTCTCAAATCAAGCACTCTACCACTGAGCCACTGCGCTCCCCAGACCCAGGTGTGATGCATCTGCAGCATGCCTAGGATACTATTAAAATACCACTTTTGCCCAACATATCTACAGGGCAGGTGTTTAGATTGATATCTAAATGATCTATTTCTTACTTAAATGTTCTTCCTTTCATATTTTTCCTAATTGAGCCAGGTCCTGAGAAAACCTGTTTTAGCTGTATGTGACCAAAAAAGGTGATAATCAATGTGTACATCTGGGCAGTCTGATCCCCGGGGTCTGATCAGTGCCTAGTTTATTTGGTTACTGGAAAGAATAATTATAACCAATCCTATCAAAATTTCAAGAGTCTTGCTACTCTTTGTAGCTGAACAGGTAGGTGTAAGTTTCATAGCTTTCCTCATCTACAGAGACTCAAAAAAATTTACCATTAAAATGGCAATATTTTCTAATCCTTCAGTTTAAACATGTGCTTTGGGTGCTCAAAAGACCCATCTCATTGAGACGGTTCTTTTGAGTACCCACAACACATGTTTTGGTTGAAAAATAGATTTTCGACACAAACTCCTATCTGGAGGCCTGTAGCCTCTCTAAAATCAGATTTTCTTTGGTCTTTAAAATACTAAGAGTGCAGTGGCTCATTCAAGTAGAGCGTTAGACTTGGGATTGAAGGGACGTTAGTTTGAGACTCTCTGGAGGCACTGTGTTGTGTCCTTGAGCAAGACACTTTATCCTCTGCTTTCTACTTAGTGCTGGTTCAACAAAACGTTCAGATATAGCTGAAAGAGTGTACGGGACATAAAGCATCAACAAAAACTTTAAAGGGCTAAATTTCAGTCAAATGGTCATTGAAGCGCAGTTATTTGCATGGATCCTGAGCTATCTAAATGCAAAAAATGTTGATGTTTTCAATTAGTCCAACAAACAAGGCTTGACATTGGATTCAAAGTGACTTGTGATGGAGTGGGCTGGGCTTGATGAAGTAAAGGATATTTTATGGGGGTTGATTTTGATATATCTACTGATTAAATCATTTTAACATTAAATTTGAAATACTTTGATATTTGAGTTTTACTACTTCATTAAATCTTATCATGGCTCATACATGGGCCTTAACACAACAAAACAAGACTCAAACCAGTCTCCTCAGCTACAGAGACTAGCTAGACAATTGAAATTTCACCTGTAGTAAGTTTAGATATGAAACTTTCAAATAAGCAAATAATTAAGTAGCTGATCAGACTGTTGGTGTTCGCAAACCCCGAAGACAAGTTTTCTTGCGCCAAGCCCCATATGCTTTATGTGATAAGAAAAACTGATGTTCATAGTAAATGTTCTTGTATTTTCAGATGTAAAGGTTTAAAGTATAGAGAAAAGCTTCCTGACACAAGCGTGGTGATTTGTTTTCACAATGAGGCTTGGACAGTCCTTCTTCGTACATTCCATAGTGTCTTAGATAGATCTCCCCGCCATTTAATCCGAGAAATCATCCTCGTCGATGACTTCTCCGATAAAGGTAGGTAATTTTTTACATCACTAGATAGATGGTTAACAGCTACTGTCTTGAGTTTGGCAGTTCTTATAGGATCAATTAACACTTAGTGGACCGGAAACCTCTTAACAGGTACTTTGGCAAACAGTGCAGACCCAGATGAAATGCCACAAAATGCGGCATTTCATCAGGGTCTGCACTGTTTGCTACTGATAAACTCGGTCTTCAGTGAAAGAAATACAATATTTTTTTTGAAATTATACGGACTGTTTTCAGTTATTATGACGGTGTGCCGTGGCCCCTCGCAAAGTACATATAAATTGCGCGCGACACACCCAGTTATATGCACCCACTAAGGCTTTGGAAAAGGAGTTCTGGCTGTAGCCTGCCATTATCCTACGCCTGGCCGTATTTAATAAAGTTGTGGGGCATTGTTAGTTTGAATTTTGATAATGTTCTAAAGCAGGCATCAGTCTTGTAGGGATCGACGTGACAATTCTGTCTGCACAATGTCATCCCTTGGAAATTATAACCTGTGAGCCCTCAATATTTATACCACCCAACTTTAGCACGAAACATCTCGTGATGTGCAAGGTCTACACTGATGTAGGTGGTATAAATTAGTTATACCAAGTTTGTCCACCTGTACGTGAGATAATCCACTGGCTAAGCTCATGGATTATCTCCACGTACAGGCGGACAACCCATGGTATAACTATTACATATACACTTTATTGCATGCAGCTCTATGGAAAATTTCATTGTTCTGTAAAGGGTTAAAGCTTTACACACAAAACAACAAGTGAGTATGACCAGGAAATGCCACAATCACAGATTACAGACCAAACCCATCATGGCACCGTGAGGTAAAGGCACAAGAACACTGATAAAGCACATGTTTAGATAAGCAAAGTTGAGCGTAAAATTGTTAATATTTTCTTAACCATAAGTTTTAACATACATTCTGGATGCTCGTTTGAGTACCCACAACATATGTTTTGGTTGAGAAATAATAAAATTATTTTTTGCGTTACACACTCTTAACTAAAGGCCTGTAAAGGCAAATACACTTTAAGAAAGAATACAATTAAAGTAAACATAGGGCCAGTTAAGCAATTTTTTAGTGTAAGCAATTTTTCAGCGTAAAATTGCAATAATTTTCTTATCCATAAGTATAAACATGTGTTTTGGATGCTCAAAAGAACCGTCTCAGTGAGAGGGTTCTTCTGAGTACCCACAACATATGTTTTGGTTGAGAAAAGAGAATAATAATTTTTGGTTATGCACCCTTATCTGGGAGCAATCGACTCTCTCTACTTCAGTGAGATTATTGAAAAACTAGAAATGACACAAAAAGTAAGTGAGTACTTATGGCCCGAAAATGCCGCAATCACACACTGCAAACCAACCAATGGCACCCAGAGGATGAGGTAAAGAAGAACATCATCCACGCGACACCACGAAGATAACTAAAGCCAGGACTTTAGTAAGAGTGTGTAACAGAAAAATAGATTTCTTATTTCTCATCCAAAACATATGTTGTGGGTACTCAAAAGAACCGTCTCAATGATACGGTTCTTTTGAGTAGCCAAAACATATGCTGCAAATTATGGGTAAGAAGATATTGACAATTATACGCTGAAAACTTTTGCTTATCTAAACCTATGTAGAGCAAAGCAATCAGCCCCCTTCTCCCCAGTGAGATGACATCAAAACCAGAAAGGACAGAAAGTCCTGCACAAACCATGACAAAACACAAAAACCCACACACAGTCACGTCACAGCCTTAGACTGCCAAGAGAGATCATTATTGGGTTCATTAGTAACCCTTATCCTCTGAGTACATGCGCAGATCCACACACAGCCTTAGACTGCCAAGAGAGTTCATTATTGGGTTCATTATTAACCCTTATCCTCTGAGTACATGCGCAGATCCACACACAGCCTTAGACTGCCAAGAGAGTTCATTATTGGGTTCATTATTAACCCTTATCCTCTGAGTACATGCGCAGATCCACACACAGCCTTAGACTGCCAAGAGAGTTCATTATTGGGTTCATTATTAACCCTTATTCTCTGAGTACATGCGCAGATCCACACACAGCCTTAGACTGCCAAGAGAGTTCATTATTGGGTTCATTATTAACCCTTATCCTCTGAGTACATGCGCGGATCCACACACAGCCTTAGACTGCCAAGAGAGATCATTATTGGGTTCATTATTAACCCTTATCCTCTGAGTACATGCGCGGATCCAGAAAGTTTTGTCAGAGGGGGTCCAACTTTTACAAGCGTTTTTTAGAGGGGAGAGACAATCCAAGCAAATAGCAATATAAGCGGGCGAGCTGATAATGGCCCAAAATTGAAAGCTGGCTTGGTAGCTTTGTGATTTTTCAGGAGATCGGACCAGTATTGCTAAGAAACCCTATATTTTTGTGATTTTTCAGGGGGGGGGGGGGTCCGAACCCACTGACCCATGCTCTGGATCCGCCCATTAAGTATGTTTTAGTTCTGAAAATGTTGTCTGCTTTTTACATGTTTTGCATATATTTAAGTGCACTATGAACCCTGATCAGACTGCTTCCTTGCTGCTGCTGCTTCTGATGATGATGATGATGATGATGATGATGATGATGATGATGATGATGATGATGATGATGATGATGATGATGATGATGATGATGATGATGATGATGATGATGCAAGTCCAAGGAAGAACTGCTGTAAAATTGCAGTGTGCTTGACTGCCTTTAAACTGAGCAAACATCAAACGTCTAGGATTGTCAAAATCAAAATCTTAATGTTCTAGCTGCTAGCTACTGAAAGTGTTTGATAGTCACACCAACTTCCTCAAGCAAACTGTGCCTTCTTTCCATTAAGAAACACTTAAAATCAAATCTCAGGCTATTGTTTCATCAGATATGTAAGATAGAAATCTTGTGTTCAAGGGATTAAACTGGGATTGCAAGGCCTACCAAAGCTTTTACGAGATTTCCTATTTGTTTAAGGAAACATTTGTTAAGATGTAAAAAAAGACAGAAATTGTTCTACTTCTTTTACATAAATGTTAGACATGCTAATGCATGTTTCACTGTGGGAGACTGATTCCTATACAGATTGATTGATTAACACTTTCCCTGCTAGTGTCGTCTGCTTACAACCTTTGCAAACAGTTTGGACCCAGATCAGGCCCGACAATATGTCGGGCCTGATCTGGATCCAATCTATTTGACACTCTTATGGTATATCTGAAAAATTTGTAAGAAAAGGTTAATTTTGAAAAAAAACAGCAGACGACAACAAAAGCTTGAACAATTACCAATCATGCAAAGAGTTGAGTTCCTAAACCATTCTTCTTATCTCAGAAGATAGTCAAGATACCAATCAAAATTTTCCTTATCCTGAATTTTGAGTTTCTCCAATACAATATGCTCATCAAAAAGCATATTATATTTACCAGACTTTTAATGAAATTTTTCTTGATATGCTGATTTCAATATTAGAGGATAACATTTGTTTGAGTTAACTCTTTGCCGACTAGTCTTATTATTTCAGCAATAATTTTCACAATTCTATAAGTTTATTTAATCTTCTTAAGTCCAACTAAAATACTTCTAGAAATTAACTATAACCCAAAGTTCCAAAATCTAACCAAAGTCTGAGGCTCTGATGATGATTTTTCGGTTATAATGTCGGTGTGCCTCAGCCCCTGGGCACAAGGCATATACAGTCAAAACTCTTTATAACTCACTCTTTATAACAGAATATTCAATATCCGACATAAAAATGCTGGGAACGGATCTGTTTCCATTAAAATTCCTCTTTATAACAGAATATTCACTTAACGACACCGACAGTAACTTTTGGGATCATATATACAATTTCTATATAAAATAAATTCATTATAACAGAATTGTTACCATGTGTCAGACAATTTTGTGATCAGAACAAGGTATTTTTGCATGAACAGGTTTCTGTCTCACTTGATGAATGGGAAGCTTTGTACTTTTTGATGCAATATGAAATTGAACTGATAAATACATTTGGAATAATAGCATTTTAATTCATTTGTACAATATTTTCTTTTACAAAATGATTATTATGTTGAAATCTGGTAATGGTCAGAATTCTTTATAACAGCAAATTCACTTTAACGTCAAAGATGGCCTAGAACAGACAGTGTCGTTATAAAGAGGGTTGACTGTATAGTGCTCACGGCACAGTCTGAGGCTCTGACACTGGGTTTCATCTTATACCATGAAGTAATGTGGTAGAAGCTGACCACAGCGCCACCTAATGACATCATTATAAACCAATCATATTTCAAATTTACTATATAGTGCCCTCTACATAGGTAAGCTTCCATTTATATCAACCAATCAGAAGATACAAAAGTGACTCATAGTCACACCATCTGCACAATTTCCCAAATGTCATATGACTAAATGTATTGCGCAATCATGCCAGTCAATGTCAGAATTGACATGATCTATTTATTTTGCTTATGTTATTTTACTAAACTAAGTAACATCTGTCATCACAATCTTTCAAAAGTGTTAAAGCATCCCTTCAGAATTGACAAGCTAATAAATATGACCTTTAAGAAAAAAAAACTAGTGTCAGAATTCCCTATAAATACATAGAAATATCACTCACAGATGTCAACACTACACCTGGCCCCAAACACTATTGTCTAATCTAAACCAAGCATTCACAAATATTGTAAATCTCCACAGGCAACTCACAATTATTGTGAACCCTCTCAGATGAAACCAGCAGCTATTTTATACCTATGCAAAGGGTTTGAACCCAGACCAGGCCTGACAAAACATCGGGCCAGATCAAGATGCAAACTGTTTGACACTCAAAGAATTATTCGAAAAAGTTGATTTTAAAAAAATCAGCAGAGGACAAAAAAGCTTGTAGGCAAAGAGTTTTAAAATCTTCAAAATTTTGAAGTATGTAAACTTCCTGGTTGGTTATCCTGATTTTTTATCAAGACCAAATCAAATGCCTTATTTTGTTAAGAGTATCCACCCACTTTTGTCGCTTGCTGATAACATTTGCATACAGTTTGAACTTATATAGATCAGGCCAGACAAAATAAATGTCTGGCCTGATATAGATTTAGACTGAGTTGGTATTCCTGAAAGATTTTTTTTGTAAAAATCTAACATAAAGAAGATCTACAAACTACGCAAAAACTATGCAAAATTACCCTGCATACAATGAGCTAACATTTATCCGTTAATAATTAATTTTGCACTACCTTATATAGAGCACTCATTTAGACTTGCAAAACAGTTGTGACTAGTTGGTATTTCTTTCCATTAAATCAAGTGAGGTTATTGGGTTCAAATCATGCCTTAACTTTGACAATGACAATATCTTGTTTAAACATGATAACTTGCAGAGATTTGCAGAAATGACTCATTTTCTACATTTGGAGTCAATCTAAAATGATTATATATACAGATAGGATGACACCTTATTTGGTTAATCCCATGTGTTTAACAGCCACTTTACATGCAGAGTTAATCTAAGAAATAAGAAACATGATGTTGTTGATGATGATGATTGGGACATAATTGTTGGTGGGGACATAAAGCGTCAACTCGAAACAAGCGAAATGATTGGTTTTCTTCAAATAAGGATAAAAATAGTGAAGATTACATGACACCAAAACTGAAGCATGTAAAACAAATTAGTGGGGTGGGCAATTTTTCCCCCATTGAATTTTCATCTGATGTACGGCTAGAATAGATGGAGACTTGATCTAATCTTTCATTGGGGGTTAGTACCTAATACTTCTCTTTGGTTTGGTTTCTAATCAGCTGATTGGCACTGCTCCATTCATTCCTGTAAATATACCATGAAGTGTCTCCTGCCTTGACATGGCTACAGTTGTCTCTGGTAACATGGTTTTTCAATAAAGATAAAGCTGTTTCCTAATAGTCAACTCTCTCAGAACACAGGAATAATTTTTCAAAAATAGGCTAGAGATGAAAGCTGATCATTACTCAGCAAATCCTGGGAAAATCACATGTATTGGATCAAGGATAAATGGTGGCGATGTTTTCATTGTATTATATGGGAAAAGCTGATTTTGTTGCATGCGATCAACAAAAGTGCAGACCAGCCGTTTAAACCCAGGAAACATCTCAGCATGACTGAAAAATTGTTGACTAGGACATAAAGCATCAACACAAAGGAAACAAAAATGGGGGCATAATTTGAAGAGACACTAAGGAAGGACTATATACTACACAGGTTTAGATTAACAAATTTTTTCAATGCAATATTGATTTTTTTTTCTTACCCACCATTTTTAGCATATGTTTTGGGTGCTCAAAAGAACCATCTCATTGAGATGGTTCTTTTGAGTACCCACAACATATGTTTTGGTTGAGAAATAAGAAAATCATTTTTGTTACACACTCTTTACTAAAGGCCTGATACATGTAAGTGTAAGGTACCCTGTCTTTGAGAGTATTGTGAGAAATCAGTATCCCAGCCACACACAAGAGCTATATCTCTTGAGAATAAACCCTTGAAACTGATTATCAATAAGTAATAAGCAAAGAAATTCAATCTTATAGAATTTAAGTAAAGGAAATGTATTACTCAATAATTGTACAGCCATTGCATCATTCTGCAGTTTCTTAACATGCAATAAACTTTCTCTCTTCACAGAAAGTAAACAGATTAACTGAAGCAGGCAAAACAAATTTTGTGATGTCTTTGAGTTTGATTGTACTTGATCCTGAGTTTATTTAACTGCTGGGGGTGTCCCTGGCATTGATACAGGTGTCCCTGACATTGATACAGGTGTCCCTGACTTGGGGGTTAGCAGCAGGTGGCTAGTGTTTCCAACACCAAACCGCCATGTTTCTCCGTTCTGTGGATCAATGCCAGACTTAATTCCTTGAAGTAAGGCTTGACATTCATCTGAATTGTCCGTTAGTAGATTGTATGTTTTTCAATCCTCAATTAATTGCTTAAAGAGAAGAAAATCGGAATAAGAGCTGTTACAGGACAACGTAGCTCACCTGACTTGTGCAAATTTAATGCTTAGCTCCATGGATGCTGGGTAATTTTTCATGAGCTTTCTGCTATCTGCTATTTTTTTAGCTCACCTGAGCCGAAGGCTCCGAGGTGAGCTATTAGTATACCAGTGACTCCGGCGTCCGGCGTCCGTCGTCCGTCCGTCCGTCAACATTTTCAAACATCTTCTCCTCTGAAACCACTGGGCCAATTGAACTCAAATTTCATATGGAGACTCCTTAGGATGGGGGAACGAAAGTTTGTTCAAATGTTCCTGGTCACATGACCAAGATGGCTGCCATGCCCATATATGGTAAAAACCCTTTAAAAATCTTCTTCTCCAGAACCAGAAGGTCGATGACCTTTGGACTTGGTATGTAGCATCTGGGATGTGGGGCCTACCAAGTTTGTTCAAATAATGATCCTAGCTTGACCTTGACCTACTTAACGTCAAGGTCAAATTTGCTTCCTAATAGATTTAAATGGGAATTTTTTCGAAAAGATGATTTTTGAATACTGTTAAAGCCAAAGTGATAATTCTTACTTGATATGTTGAAACTAATGAGACAATGGCTATAAATAAGTTTCAAAGGTCAAGGTTGACCTTTGCTCTTTCAGCCAAGGTCGCTCATATTTAGGTCCCATCAATATATTAAAACATAGTTTTCTCACAAACCATTGGCCCAATTGAGCTCAAATTTCATGTGAAGACTCCTTATGATAAATATTTTGGTCACATGACAAAGATGGCCGCCACTCCTATATATGGTAAAAACCTTTTAAAAATCTTCTTCTTTAGAACCAGAAGGCCGGTGACCTTGAGACTTGGTATGTAGTATTGGGGATGTGGGGCCTACCAAGTTTGTTCAAATGATTATCCTAGGGTGACCTTGACCTACTTATCATCAAGGTCAAGTTTGCTTCCTAATGCGTTTGAATGGGAAATTTTTTGAAAAGTTGATTTTTTGAATACTGTGGAAGCCAAAGTCATTATTCTCACTTGATATGTTCAATCAAGTTTCTATAAATAAGTTTCAAAGGTCAAGGTTGATCTTTGACCTCTCAGCCAAGGTCGCATATATTGGAGTCCCAACAACATATTAAAACATAGTTTTCTCAGACAATTCTTGGCCAATTGCAACCAAATTTCATATGACAACCCCTTATGATTGGTTAGCCAAAACTTATAAAATTGTTATGGTCACATGACTAACATGACCACCATTCCCATATACGGTAAAAACTCTTTAAATCTCGTCTTCTCTGGAACCAAAAGGAGACTTTGAGACTTGGTTTGTAGGATTAAGGATGTGGGCCCTACCAGGTTAGCACAAATGATGAATCTAGGTTGACCTTGACCTACTTTATGGCAAGGTCAAATTTGATTTCTAATGCATTTATATGGAGAAAATCTAAAAATGTTCATTTTCTATAACTGAGCCGAATTCACAATAGTTAAGCCTATTGAGACAATGGTTTATTAAGTACCAAATGTCAAGCTGACCTGTGACCTTTAATCCAAGGCCACTCATTTGGACTGCCACATACCTATCTAAACATCTTTTTCTCAGAAATCACTGGGCTGTTTGATGGATTATTCATTAGATTGTTTATGTCACTTGACCAAAATGTGTATGGTAAAAACAAAATTTGTTCCATTATATGCTGTAGTTGACCTTGGCCTATTTTAACATTATTAAGGAGATCAGGTGAGCGCCTCAGGACCTTCAGGTCCTCTAGTTTCAAAATGCTGTCAATGTGTCAAACAGTTTGGATCAAGATCAGGCCCAACATTTTGTCTGGAGACTGTTTGCGAAGGTAACCAGCGGATGACACTAGTAGGCAAAGAGTTATATGGGCCCCATCTGCAAGATTGAATACAATTTACAAAATTATTCCATAATGTCACTCAATACATTGCATGTGATTTGCATCAAATTGTGGATTGCAATCTGTTAATGGTAAAACTATGCAACGAGAGCGCATAGAAGAAAAAAAGCCATGAAGCTGCATTTGGTCATATCCTTCATGTCCATAGAAAATCATTATGTAAAAGCTTTACTTGGGAGCGCAGTGGCTCAGTGGTCACACCCAGGGAGCGGAAATAACCGGACAATTGCGAGTGTACGGCAAGTAACGGCACTTGCGATGTTGTACATTGGACGGTTGGTCACTTGCGGTATTGATTATTCATTTACGCCATAAACAAACTTCTTTTTCTTACACGAGAACCCCCAGCATATGCATGTTTTGGGTATAGAAGGTAAGCTATATTTGTTAGTTACTTTCTGGCTGGATTGAAATCCTATTTCATTGTCCATGTTCAGTCACTTGTTTATCAACAACGGGTGATTGATTTTCGAATTTTCAAACATGAAACAAACGTGTATAAAACGCAAATTCTCTGTCATTAGGAGTTTTACTCTTCTAATACTAGTACTTTCTAAGAAAACACTAATAGATTTTGTCAAAACAAATCAGAGCATGGCAAATGTCCAAAACATGACACACGTGGGAGCAGGCACCGTTCAGTCACTTTCTGTCGTTCGCTTCCGTATTGTACATGACAACTGTGACTTTACTGAATGGTCACTTGAATACTGAGGGCTATGTAATTTTTCTCATTTTATCCATACCAGTGCCAATATTTCACATTTCCCTGTCAAGAAACGTTTATTCTAAAATGCTGTATGCTTTTATCGACTCCTGCATATATTCACAACACTACAGGCTATTTTTATCATATGAAACCAAACATTGATCCTTAAAGAGCAACTTAAATCTCATTCCAAAATGTCATAAGCTTGCCCATATTTCATTTTTCCATATTTTATCGACTGCTGTATATATTCACCCACACTGCAGGCTACTTTTAATCATATGAAACCAAACATTAATCCTTAAAGAGCAACTAAAATCTCATTCCAAAATGTCATAAGCTGACCCATATTACATTCATTTAAATTAATATGAAGCACGATCCTCAATGAAATCCAGCCAAAAATATATGCTAGCTCTTCAGCAGATATCCTGCAATGTCAAAGTTAACTACGTTACCTTAAAGTATAGGAATTCTAAAGTGATATCAAATTAGTTATTATTCTTACATGTAGATTTTAATTGAACGCAAATGACTTGCAGTATAATTGTATCTAATAAAGACACCTATTTTACAGTTTTATGAGTAAAGAGAGGTGCTATCTCTGTCACAGCTTTCAGAGAGATTGCCCATCATTTTTGGCATGTTGGCAGGATGAGATTTGTTTCACATGAGACAAACTTAGTTTGTTTGTTGTTTTTTTTTTTTTTTTTTTTTTTTTTTTTTTTTTTTTTTTTGGGGGGGGGGGGGGGGGGGTGGGAGGGGGGTATTTAGTCTATCATATTCTTCAGTTCCTTCTCTCTTCCTCTGTGAGGAGCCCTGACATGTCTGAAATTTTGCTTATTGGTATATGTAACCTTGACTTAATCAATTATTCAAATAAATATTACAGCAATCTTAATTCAACGTATCCTAGCATGTCAGGCTAAAATTGTATCATTTATTACATTTTGGACAAACATAGAACCACATCATATGTTTTATATCATGATTTACTTTTACACTGATACACTGATATGGGTTTTACGTTTGCGTTTTTTGCAAAATATAAGTAAAGCAGTTTAGTATTTCTAAATTATTATGGAAAAAATCTTTTCAACTCATTCATAATTTATTAAGCCTGATCCTGTTTATATTTTGTCCTGAATCTGTTGTCTGTTTTCACATGTGCTGCATATAATATATGCAATTGCACTTGATTATATGGAAGCTCACACTATGAACTCTGATTAGGCCATACCCAAATTACCATAAAGTAGCAGTCTAATCGTGTCTTATGATGTTTACACAAATCTTATAAATGCACATTGCATTAAGATGAAATTGCAACATTACGACCAAAAACAGCCAAACCATGCATATTTGTCTATTGGTTAGTTGCTTAATGTCCAGGGCTAAATGCTGTGGACATTGAAGAATGGCTATTTATCCTAATCACAATGTTCCCCCTTTGCAGCCTTGCTTTAAGCATTTAAAGACTATAAGTATAAAGTACCCTCCAGAAATTGATAACTGTCCTGCTAAAAGCAATGATAAACAGAGTATGTAAAACAAAAGTTTAAAGACCATCTCATTTAAAGGATGATAGCCAAGTTTTGAAATCAAAAACACAAACTCCAAAAGGCTGGGCTGTACACACTGCGGTTGTTCTTTAATACCAGGCAGGCAAAATGTATGCTTTGTCTCCTACCAGGGTGCATTATTAAAACAAATCAGTACTAAATGAATCCATGATGAATAAATACTTTTTGTTTTATATTTACTTCAAAGCATGTAATATGAACGATATCAAGACTATTTGTTGTTTGGAAAAACAAATTGGTACCAAAATATCGCAGATAATCATTACAACTAAATGTGTTAATGATGGCAAGTGCCCGTTCAATACAGACAGCCTAGATCACAAGCACCCGTTCAGTTTACTGTCAAATGCCTGTTCACATGATGTATAAAGGTGGCATGACAAGTCGTTACATATTATTCCAGTTAACACGCTTTCAGCAACTTTTATTCAAGAATAAACATGATATTTTATTTTAAAAGGTAGAAAAATAAGAATAACGTACAAACTTTATTGTTATGCTATATTTCATTCCAACTTTACAAAGTGATCACATTGAAACGAAGCATCAATGTATTGATCAGTGTCATTATTTTTAAGGGAACGGTGACAAATATCAGTTTTAATATTACCTATTTACAGGATAATTATCTGGGTACTTACTCAGTATGAATAACTTCATGACAGACATACAAATGATTGCTGTAGTGACATATTTATGCACCATGTGTTTTCTTTTAAGAGCAAGTGACTGATCCTCCAATGTACAACGTCACAAGTGCCGTACTTTGCCGTCCACTCACAATTGTCCGGTCACTTCCGCTCCCTGGGAGTGGTGGTAGAGTGCTTGACTCGAGACCGAGGGACCGCAGGTTTGAGCCTCACTGGCGTCACTGCGTTGTGGTCCTTGAGCAAGACTTATTTATCCCAGCTTAGTACTGGTTCAATCCAGGAAGACCCATCCCTGTTTAACGGAAAGATTGTTGATGTGATGTAAAGAACCAAATCAAAAGCTTTACTTGCTAACGTTGCCTGCTGATAGCTTTTGCAAACAATTTGGATGCAGTTAAGACACAATGTTTCACCAGTTAAGAGTTTTACTCACTGGTGGTATTTCTGAAAGATTTTATTTTTAAAAAAGTTAATTTTGAAAAGTAATCAGCAGACTGTCGACAAAAGCATGAAAAAATTACCCAACATGCATAGAGTTAACATACCTGATTAGCGAATATCAAATGCTTCTGATATTTGTGCTGTGCTGTAGGCTGTTACCCCCTGCAAATGGAGGTGTTTCAGATGGACATGTTAGCATGCTTGTAAGGTTCTGTTTTGCTAGGATTGGATGTTTTGATGACCAGATATAAAAATCCTGTAACTGATTGGCTTTGAGATGCTACATGGTTATATCATTATTGAAATTACCAGTTATTGCCCTAGATAGCCCACACCGGGTAGGCGGCAATAGAAAACATTAATACTATCGACAAAGGAAGATAACAAATCATTTGTAACAGAGTTTTCAATAGCCATATGTCGCCAGTTGGGCGATAACGCCAGTTGGGCGACAAATGGCAATTGAAAACACTGTTTCTAGTGATTTTTGATCCATATTTGTTGATTGTTAAGAACGTTTTTGATTGCCGCATACCCGGTGTGTAGCCCCTCTAAGATGTTGTTAGTAGTTCTGTATATGGAATAGCCCTATATGATGGCATATTCCATATTAACACGAATGCCAATTCTAGATAACCTAATAAGCATGATACATCTTCATGATACGTCTTGGGAGCGCAGTGGCTCAGTGATAGAGTGCTTGACTCAAGACCGAAGGGCCGCGGTTTGAGCTTCACGGGCCTCACTGCATTGTGTCCTTGAGCAAGACACATTAATCATATAGCTTAGTACTGGTTCAACCCAGGAAGACCCATCCCGACCTAACTGAAAGATTGTTGACTGGGACATAAAGAATCAAATCAAACAAACAAACAAATCATGATACATCTTCATGATGAGTTCTTGAAATATTTAAATTTTTAGCTAACCTTGAGCTTGGGTGAGCTTTTGTGACCAGTGGAGTCTGTCATTCGTAAACTTTTTTATTTAAACAACGCCTCCTCCTAGAGTACTATCCCAAAATTTAGAATGACTTCACATAATTGTTCCTCTTAAGGCCTTCTACCAAAATTGCCAAAATGGTTCCACTCCGACAAACAAGATGGCCACCAGATCTCTGGATAAGAAATATTTTCAACGACATCTCTTCCTGAAGTGCTGGTCCAAATTCAAAATAATTTTACTGAAATGTTCCTTATAATAATGCCCTCTGCCAAAATTGCCCAAATGGTTCTGCTCCACCAAACAAGATTAGACCTGAACAACTGATCAGAATTCAAAATAATTTCACAGAAATCATCCTAATAATGGCCTCTGCCAAAATTGCCTAAATAGTTGGCCACCAAAGCTGTAGATATGAAATATTTCAATATGACATCTCCTGAATTACTGGTACAAAATCAAAATTATATCACACAAATACTCCTCATAAGACCTACTAAAACTGCCCAACTGGGTCTGCTTTGCTGAACAAAATAGCGACCAGAGCTAAAAATAGAACTCTTTACACAACATCTGATCCATTTGTACAGATTCGGAATAAATACAAAAATGTTTCTAATTGATCTTTGTTCCTTTAATATATTGATGAAAATAATCTAACTATGCTCAACAAAAGTGCCTCCGGGGCTAAGAATTCAGGTGGACTTGCCACCTTTGATGGCCCTCTTGTTATAACCTTAACTGTAGTTTCTAGGTCAGGAGATGATAGATTCTGACCAAAATTTCATGTAAACATACAAGGTCGGGACTTTAGTTAGGAGTGCGTAACGAAAATTTAATTTTCTTATTTCTCAACCAAAACATATGTTCTGGATAAATAGATATTACACAAGTTTTCATGCATCATTGAATTTATTAACCCTTTACTCCATAATAACGCCTTTTGACGCCTTTGACATATCATATATTTATAAATATTATCGACAATGGAGCATTTGCTCCATTGGAGCAAATGTTCCATTTTCCGTAATATTTTCAAAAGTATTCAAAACGTTACTTAAAATTTTTTCTTGATTTTTCCAGTGTTGCCAAAAAATAGAAAATGATGTCATGATCTAAAAATAGCCTTTGGAGTAAAGGGTTAAACGAGTTGAGAAAAAGAGATAAAACGCAAACCCACTTCAATCCATACAGATGATGCTCTACTATTAACCAATTGTGCTCCTTGATAAGTTAAATGACAAGCATATGATTTGGGGCACCATGTTTTCATACAAAATTTCTAGTGACAGCTTCACAAATGCAATTTCTAGTTGATTTCACTTTTTCTCAGAGCAATGTAGATTTTCTGTCCTTACTTGAACTGTAAAAGAACCTGATATAATTTTCTTTATAGACATAATTTAAGAGATTTAATTTTCTTTATAGACATAAGCAGTGTGAACTAGACAATTTGCTAGAGAACAGAAAACCTTGAAACAAATAGCATAGTTATGCTACCGGTTCGCCAGACTATATTACATTACCTCTGCCTGTGAACCTTTGGGTCTGCTAGAGAACAGAAAACCTTGAAACAAATAGCATAGTTATGCTACCGGTTCGCCAGACTATATTACATTACCTCTGCCTGTGAACCTTTGGGTCTCCTGGAAAAAAACCCGCTGACTTAGTACGGGTTAATGCCAAGGAACTGTAAAAATAAACCACCTGGCTTAGTCCTGATTAATGCCAATGAACTGACAAACAAAACCAACTGTTTTTTTACTGGTTGATGCCCAGGAACTGCCAAAATAAACCCCTGGCTTAGTACTGGCTAATGCCCAGGAACAGCCAAAATATTTTTACCACCCAGCTCAGTACTGGTTAATAATGCCAGGGAACTGCCACAAAAATCTTGTCTTGATTTCTGTATCTAAGTATGGTAAATGTTCTAAGTTCCCAGCCAAAAAAGCCTAGATAAACAGCGCAGAAGTTGTCTGATCAGGGTCTACTTCCCTGTTTGCTAATGTGAATTCTAGCTGTGATAACCCACACTTTCTTTGGAAGCAGAAAGTGAAAAGTGTTCGAAATTTTAAAACATTTACGAGTCAATGTCAAAATTCGTCAAATTTTGAAAGAAGTAAAAGGAAAAATACGAATTAAATAAAATGATATTTTTTTTTTGCGAAAGTAACAAGTTGTTTCTGAAAATACTATGAAAAGCGAAAAGAAACCTTAACAGCCAATCAGATCCTTATAATCAAGTTTCAAAGATCACATGACCAGATAAAATGTCAATACCGTAACAAACTTTATTTCCTGTTTTTTCTTCAAATCTCGTCATGGATATTTATTTTGTTGAAATGGATAAGTTCAATAAATCATGTGTTTAATTGTGTCAAAGGTAAAATTTGAACAAAATGATTATTTATGACAATGAGCAAACGTAAAATGCATTTTTTTTATTTTTTAAGTGATTTTGCATACTATTTTCTCAGTATTTTGTTTAAAAACCACATTTCTAGAAAATTACAATGCTTTGGTATGATTGTAATCAACCAAAGGAATTGATCAGGTACTTAAAATCTACATGTTGTCTCTGTCTGATATACTTTTTTCCCAAAAATATCACTGTTACGGTACTTGACAAAAGTGTTACGGTATTGACCTTTAAAGAATATATGCTAGCGTAATTCTTCTGTTTAAGATCTGATGTAGAGCACTGTTGACCAGATTGCAATGTTAATACTCTTGACACATGTGCACAGAAAGAATTTTGGAATATATGGTAGATTGCATTTATTTCAAAATATTGTTACGGGTTTGACAAAACCGTTACAGTATTGACAAACCCTGCCTGAAAACAAAACAATATGTCAATACCGTAACAAACTGTTTATACGAGTTCATCATTCAATTTGTGATTTATGCTTCTGTTTAAACTTGATAAAGCATTCTTATCATAAATTCACTTAATAAACTTGACTAAAAACTAATATCTTTGCATTCAAAACTGTACTTTTTTGACAGCATATGTCAAAACCGTAACAAGATGGGTCAATACCGTAACATTTTCATCATTACGGTATTGACTGTTACGGTATTGATATATTCTACATATTTTTTTACCTAAAATAATGATTACTCTCTAAAACATCGCAACAAGAGTGATTTTTTGTTGAGAAATTTTATTTGGTCAAGATGTTAAAACCAGAATTTTTTTTATCAAATTCCATTGTCCATTTTTGTGTTACGGTCATTTGACACAAAAAAAATATACTATAAAAATTTCACTCACCAAAACAGTATTTTCTTTTGCCCGTTCTGTAGATGCTTTACAAAACACATGTATTCTTAGTAAACAGAAAGTGTCAAATTAGTATGACAGAAAACAAGATTCAGCACCATTAGGGATCCAGTATTATTTTTGCAATTTATCAAGTGTTACGGTCTTGACATAAACGCTTGGGACAGAGGTTTTTTGGCAAAAAAATGCAAAAAATGTAATGAAAAATCACATATTGAAACCTCCTACATTTACTTTGATAATGCTTTTATCAATACAGCCAGTTAAAATTCCTGAGAAAATAACAGTTTTTTTGATAATTCTTGTTGAAAGTTCAATTTTTTCCGCTGGACGGGCAAAAATGCCAAAAAATGGGGTTTTAATCCAATAAAAAATATAATTACACATCAATATTTTTCAGTTTTATCAGCTAGCCTTATTAAGTACAATCAGTAGTATTGTGTGAAGAAAAAAAAATCATGATCACATCAGTGGTTTTCATAAGATATGAAACGGACAAGAATTTTGACGAATTTTGACATTGACTCTTACCATACTCATAAGAATTTCCTTCAATGAAGATTTTACAAGAAAGATTTATTTAGTATTCATAGAAAATACTGTGGTATGGTTCCACACTTGAGATTAAGACAGTGCCGGCTGGATCCCGATAAATGATATGTATTGTTTACTTGAGCAAGAAACTGTCAAATCGATGGATTATCTAGCTTTTCATGTAGATTTGGCATAGGGTCCAAGTTTACATATACATGTTTTCATCAGAAGAGCATTTGTCCAATTTGCTCAAGTTTTGATATATTTGTGCTGATGGCATACACAAAGTATGGATGTAGATGATGGCTCGGGCCAAAATTTAGACTTTTTAGCTGGACAGTAAAAAATCTATTTGAGGCCCGGGCATTTATTAGAATCATTACCTTTCACGGAGATGGGGATGGGCCTTTATTAGATGCTACAAGTGTGAGAAAAGCCATTAAAACATTTATCGGTAAAGGTCGTCATCTTGAGATGCTAGTGTCACGAAGTCCGTAGGTAGTAGACTATTGACACTGTAAACGGTGCTAGGTATCGATAAAACTTTAAATATGCACTTTTCCGGTCAAAACACGGTATGGGGAGTACTATGCCTGTCGCATACTTGTATAATATGTATGGGAAATCCATCAGAATACTAAGGGTTAAAAGAGCATACAATAAAAAATATTATTATATAATCTATAAATAAACATCTTCTGATTGGCCCAGAAAAAGTTCTGGAAAATGAAAAATGTTCCAGGTCAGGGAAAAGTCAGGGAATTTCATTTTCAGTCAGGGAAATTTATAAAAAAATGAAAAAAGTCATGGAAAAGTCAGGGAATTTCAAAAATTTCAAAAAAATTGCTAGTTAACTGGCTTCTGGTTTTCCATACATTGCAAGCAATATTAGAGAAGGAATGTTTCCTAACATATATTGCAAGCAATTTATGTTCAGAAACATTCCTTTTCTAATATTTATGGTTTGAGATTTTTCTTTAAAGATTAAATCAGAACGCATAAATATTTGTACAAAATTTTCTAATTGTCGATGGATGAAAATGGCTAAAATTGACCATCCAAAACGGTCTGAAAAGCAATCAAAAGTCAGGGAAAAGTCAGTGAAAAGTCAGGGAATTTTGAAAACGATATTGAGTGGCAACCCTGTATCCACTTGAGTCAATAAAACTACATATTGCATGGTTTGCCGCACGTGACGTTGCAAAACACACAGCACCAGGTAATATTGCATGGCTTACGGGAAGTGACGTCAGAACGTCAAGTAATTTCGCAGAATCCATCTGTAACGTAAATGGTTTTAACGGTATAAAATGGCAGGAAATGCATAACATACATTTATTTTATAATAAAACAATTGTTGACTTATGTTTCGGTGGACATGGAGTGTTATTGAACAGTAAACTTAATCATATTGACCTCTGCTCGGCGTCTGTCAATATGATGTTTACTGTTTAATAACACTCCATGTCCACCTCAACATAAGTCAATAATTGTATAGTTAGTGAGTATGATCAGGAAATACCACAAAAACCTGTGTAAAACAGCCACTCTCAAAACGATCAAAAATTGTTTTTCAAGACTAATTATCGCTTAATGCAGGAATGCTCCCCTTGGAGCATTCTGCAATACTTTTGACCTTCATTAAGCTACCATTTGTCATAAAGATCTTTGTTTTGTCTATTTTTGAGTTGCCGTTTTACAAAGGTTTTACCATAGTATCACACTATCAATATTATTTGGAACTGCTTCAGACTAAGATAGTTTGAGTGATGGGTAAAGCATTGTCTTAGCTATGGGTGTTTAAATAATTGAAGGCTGTCTTATTATAAAGAATTGGTTCTGACATTTTCCTATTCTCTGGTGATAGAAGTAAGTCCTTAAGCTTAATCAATTTCCCAGATTAGATCCATAAGGTCGTCTTAGTACCATTTGTTTGGTCTCCAATGTCAGTGAGTTGGCACTTCTTTGGTAGCTGCTGAGTCTTGTCAAATACTTTGTTAATAGCTTAAATTCTTCCTTTGTCTGTAGAGTATTTGTTTAGGGCTTTAATAACTTTGATTTCACTATTTTTAGCTCACCTGAGCCGAAGGCTCCGAGGTGAGCTATTAGTATACCAGTGACTCCGGCGTCCGTCGTCCGTCCGTCCGTCAGTCAACATTTTCAAACATCTTCTCCTCTGAAACCACTGGGCCAATTGAACTCAAATTTCATATGGAGACTCCTTAGGATGGGGGAACAAAAGTTTGTTCAAATGTTCCTGGTCACATGACCAAGATGGCCGCCATGCCCATATATGGTAAAAACCCTTTAAAAATCTTCTTCTCCAGAACCAGAAGGCCGATGACCTTGAGACTTGGTATGTAGCATTGGGGATGTGGGGCCTACCAAGTTTGTTCAAAAAATGATCCTAGGTTGACCTTGACCTACTTAACGTCAAGGTCAAATTTGCTTCCTTATAGATTTAAATGGGATTTTTTTTGAAAAGTTGATTTTTTGAATACTGTTAAAGCCAAAGTGATTATTCTCACTTGATATGTTGAAACTAATGAGACAATGGCTATAAATAAGTTTCAAAGGTCAAGGTTGACCTTTGCCCTTTCAGCCAAGGTCGCTCATATTGTGGTCAAATCAATATATTAAAACATAGTTTTCTCACAAACCATTGGCCCAATTGAGCTCAAATTTTATGTGAAGACTCCTTATGATAAGTCAGCCAAAATTTATACAAAATATTTTGGTCACATGACAAAGATGGCCGCCACGCCCATATATGGTAAAAACCTTTTAAAAATCTTCTTCGCCAGAACCAGAAGGCCAGTGACCTTGAGACTTGGTATGTAGTATTAGGGATGTGCGGCCTACCAAGTTTGTTCAAATGATGATCCTAGGGTGACCTTGACCTACTTTACATCAAGGTCAAGTTCGCTTCCTTATGCATTTGAATGGGAAATTTTTTGAAAAGTTGATTTTTTGAATACTGTGGAAGCCAAAGTCATTATTCTCACTTGATATGTTCAATCTAGTGTCTATAAATAAGTTTAAAGGTCAAGGTTGATCTTTGACCTTTCAGCCAAGGTCGCTTATATTGGAGTCCCATCAACATATTAAAACATAGTTTTCTCAGACAATTCTTGGCCAATTGAAAGCAAATTTCATTTGACAACTCCTTATGACTGGTTAGCCAAAACTTATACAAATTGTTATGGTCACATGACTATTATGGCCACCATGCCCATATATGGTAAAAACTCTTTAAATCTCTTCTTCTCTGGAACCAAAAGGCCATTGGCTTTGGGACTTGGTATGTAGGATCGAGGATGTGGGCCCTACCAGGTTAGCACAAATGATGAATCTAGGTTGACCTTGACCTACTTTATGGCAAGGTCAAATTTGATTCTTAATGCATTTACATGGAGAAAATCTTAAAATGTTCATTTCTATATCTGAGCCAGCCAAATTCATAATAGTTAAACTTATTGCGACAATGGTTTATTACTAGTAAGTACCAAATGTCAAGCTGACCTGTGACCTTTTATCCAAGGCCACTCATTTTGACTGCCACATACCTATCTAAACATTTTTTTCTCAGAAATCACTGGGCTGTTTGATGGATCATTCATTTGATTGTTTAGGTCACTTGACCAAAATGTATATGGTAAAAACAAAATTTGTTCCATTAAAAGCTGTAGTTGACCTTGACCTATTTTAACATTATTAAGAAGATCAGGTGAGCGCCTCAGGACCTTCAGGTCCTCTAGTTTTTCAGTCACATCATGACTTGGACGGCATTTTGAAATTCTAGCGGCAGACAGCATTTAGAAATTCTAGCAGCAGACAGCATTTTCAAGTTCTTGCAGCAGACATTATTTTCAAATTCCCAAATTTTTTCAGCGTAAAATTGTAAATATTTTCTTACCCATAATTTTTAGCACATGTTTTGGGTGCTCAAAAGAACTGTCTTTTTGATCCGGTTCTTTTGAGTACCCACAACATATATTTTGGTTGAGAAATAAAAAAAAATATTTTTCTGGTATGCACTCTTAACTAAATGGATGATCTAATACAAGTCATCAGCCAGACAGATAATAAGACAACACACGTCCACCATTGAAACACCAAGGAATAATTGAAATAATGGCCAACGAAATAATGTCAGCAGCTAGACAGACTACCAGGGAAACACTCAGAATTAACTCATTGCCTACTGGGTAATTTTGCATATTTGTCGTCTGCTAAACTCCAGCTGTTAAGTTTTTAGACTTAATTTTTCGCAATAACTTTTTCATCTCTAATTTTAGTAAATTGTGTTCGCGATGAAAGTTGTATAGGAGAATTTCTGCCAACTTCTCCAAAAGGTCTTGTGCTTGTGGAGCCAACAGATTTGTGTGTATATGGATGAAGATTTGGCAATAAATTGAATTTGTCCTAAATTTCTAAGTCTTTTAATGACAGGTATAATTCGTATAGGCGTGACAGAAAAAATAATCGGAAGCGATGCATATCCCGCTGCTCAAAGGCTGTGCAAAACATGAAACTGCCGTTAACATACTCAGAATTTACCGTGTATATGCAGAATCAACTTAAAGCAGGTTCATTTATACGAACAAAGGCTAGATTATCGCATGACGTGCAATTTTTCTCTTATGCACATGCTATGAAATGAACGGTTTTGAGATGACCCTACCAGCTTAACGCACGAGCAAATCAGGCGCGATTACTATTATATTTGAACAAGCCATTCATCGCTTTAGTAATTGAATTAGGGCGTTTGACTGACATCTTGGACTTAGTTTATTTGCGCTTTGCTTAAAATGTCCAAAGAGTGCATCTAAGCACAGATGAATCTGCAGCATCTAGGATGTTGAAACCATTTGGAGAAGTTGGCGGAGATGCTCCTGAATACTTCTCATCGCGAACACATTTTGCTAATATTGAAGATAAAAAAGTTATTGCGAAAAATTAAGCCTAAAAACTTAACAGCTGGAGTTTAATTTTTTTCGAAATCAACTTTTTCAAAAAATTCTTTCAGGAATACCATCAGTGTGTCAAACAGTTTGGATCCAGGTCAGGCCCGACATTTTGTCAGGCCTGATCTGGGTCCAAACTGTTTGCAGAGGTTATCAGCAGACCACACTAGTAGGCAAAGAGTTTGGGGTGAATATTAGCAAATGTCTTCACCAGCCCAACAAACAGAAAACCTAATTTAATTATTTGATTAACTTACAATGGGACAGTAAATTGTCCTAGTGATATTTCAGAAATAAATTCAATTTTTGGTCTGTTCATGGAATCATGAATATTTCTGGTCTCATCAAGCTTCACAGGTTAAAATAGTGGAGCGCGGTGAAAGGTTGCTTAGTAAGTTTGGGACTCACCACTGGCCAAGTCACTGTGATGTGTCCTTGAGCATGACACTTTATCTACTGTTTAGTACTGGTTTAACCCATGGCCAGGTATCCAACATTACTAAAAAATTGTTGACTGGGACATAAAGTATCAAAACAAACAAAACCTGTTAAAATATTCCTCTAGATTCTGACTGTATTTCATTTTTGACTAGGAATTGTCATTGCTGTCTGGCACTTCACACTTTCTTAATTGATTCACTGAGAGAGCCACTTGGGATTCTATTATTTTTGATTTAATACCTTTTGTACAGACAATTCACCAAGCAGTCAGCAAATATGAATATAGACATGTGTTATGGTATGCCTTCTTAGAATTTTACCCTTTACTTCAAAGTAACGCCTTTTGTTGCCTTTGAAATACCATGTATTTGAAAATATTATGGAAAATGGATGCTCCATTTTCCATAATATTTTCAAGAGTGTTCAAAACTTAACTTATAGTTTTCTACAATTTTTTCAATTTTGTCTAAAAATAGAAAAAGATGTTATGGTGATCTAAAAATATCCAATGAAGTAAAGGGTTAACACTCTTCTCCCTTTAGTTTACTAAATCTTTTTTATCCTATACCCACATCAGATAAACATTTGATATCATTAATTGATATGATACAATATTTGGGCATGTATAACCGGCAGTTATTTTTGTAAGAAAACGGGTGCGGGATAAACACCAGAACTCGTTTTTAATCCTCAACCAAACCAAGTAAAAGCAGTCTTTTATTCTAATCTTGTTGGGTCCATCTAGTCTGTCTTTGTTGTTCATTCCCCATTATATTAGTATACAGTAAAAACTTGTAAATTAGAACTTCGATTTTACCAAATACTTGCTAATTCGAAATAAAGTTTGAGCACTAGATTCAGAAAAAAGGACCTATTCATTTTCTATTTTAATAACTGCCTATAATAACATAAGTTTTGGTTGCGTAAAAGAAACGTCTCTTTAAGACATTTCTTTTACGTGCCCAAAACTTATGTTTGATAGAAAAAAAATGATAATAATAATTTTTGAGGGTTATAATATTCTTATGTCTATCTCCCTATAATTCAAACTACTGTTAATATGAAATAAAACCAGTCTATAGTCCCGAGGACTTCGAATTTACGAGAAGCTTCTGTATAAAGAATTTGAAAGCATGTGCACTCATTATGTGGAATACAATATCGGAAGTAGGAAACCAGTTTACTCACACTGTATAAAAGCCATGCAGACATTTTGTCATCACATGGATTTGATAAGCTATTTCGAGGTCATATAATAAGATTTTCGTCTTTGTGAAATCGCATGAAGATCTCCCGAAATTGGGTTTTGTTAAGCTTTTTTGTTGTCTAAGAGAGGTTTTAGGGATATTTGATTAGATTTTGAGCATAGACAAATGCTATTACTCCCTATCTATAAAACTATCTGCGAGGCTATGGAGATAAGACTCATTCAAGTATTTCTTCTACAATTGCCATGATTGCGCTACTCAATGAATTGCTTGTCCTGCCTCAATTTAACTGACTGCTATCAACCCCATTTGCATAAGAAAAAGGGATCTTGATGGGATTCATTTTATCATTTGTATTTAAAGGCACGAGCCTTTGCTGCTCGCAAGATGACAGTAGGAAAGAAGCTGAAGGTTCCAGTCACTAAAATCTTACATCAAGCCCCGAGGTTATAAAACTTGAGTATAGTCTCAAACTCAAAATAAAGCGCAATGATTGGCTGCTTGTTGACACGTGTCCGCAAGCAGCGAATCATTGCACTTTATTTTGAGTTTGAGAATTAACTCAAGATTTATAACCTCGGGGCCTGGTCCTGCTTGTTAGTTTGCTGCGCAAGCATGTGTGGATCTAGAGGTGTGTGTGTGTTGGGGGGAGGGGGATGTGGGACAGAACCCAGGCAAAATTATAAGTGGCTATAGAATTCCTTAGGAATACAGGCGCAGACGCTGACATTTGAGAAGAAATCAGATTTCCCTCTGTAAAATAAGTTGATGACTAAAAAACGTCTGAACTTAATCCGTTTGAAAATATGACCAAAATTTGACTAAACTGAGGTCTGAATATTAGCTGAATATATGGCTGAATACTTCTGAACCACAGAAACATTGATAAGTACGGGGCGGCTCATATAGTCTTGTTTCATGGGTGAAAGTTTTCATGATTATTCCTGAATTCAGGATTTTGAGCCTCACTTTCCATAGAAAGTCAGCCTCAAAATGCTGAATTAGGGAGATTATAATAGGTTTTCCTGTTTATATACAGTCTGTCTAAATGCAACTGATCATTTAAACTTGAAAGTGTGAATATTTAGTGGGCTTACTGCAAGTTAGATTGGAGTTTCAAAAGTTCAGGATTTTGGAAATTTTGAACTTTCACCCATGTTCATGCCAGGATCCAGAACGTTTTGTCAGAGGAGGTCCAACTTTGTCAAGTTTTTTTTGTTTTGCTTTTTATGAAGGGAGGGAGGATCAAAAATCACTATAAGCGGGCCATTATCGGCTCGCCAGCAAAATGCCATATAAATGTTGTGTCGCTGGCGTGCTGATGATGACCCAACATTGAATGCTGACTTGGTAGATTTATGGGTTTTTTCAGGGGATCCGGACCAGTATTACTAAGAAACCCTATATTTTTGTGATTTTTCAGTGGGGTCCGGACCCCCTCTTCCCCCCCCCCACCCCCCTCTGGATCCACCCATGCATGTTGTTTGAAACAAACCAAACCGTTCTCTATGTATCACTTGCTACTTTCCCAAAGATATTCTCTGAAATAGTTGTTTAGTGCCGTCATACATTATACTGTCCTCCGGGAATTGATGAATATTTACGACAATAGCACAGTTAGCTTCAATTCTATTTCTTGACATGAAGTTGGCACCATGAGGGGATAAGAAAATATGTTCTCGGCAACAAAAATTTATTGTCGCATAAATATCAGAATTGGTAATGGTACAATATCGATTGTAGCGATGATATGCTTGCATGCTTTCTGCTGTTTTGGTTTGGCACAATCCCCGGGGACATCATTTAGGTGAAAAATATGTCAGCGTTAATTTGCGGAACTACAGTTTTAGATATTATTTAAAGAGAAAAGGTGTTGAAATTAATTTATGTCCTCAAGAGATGAGGAAACCATTGCTGAATTGACTTGAGTGTTTTGAATTTAATGCATACTTTATTAGGATTTAAGTATGTTAGAGATGGTGAAAAACATTGCAGCTTGTTTTAACCCATATCATGTTTGATTCTCCTAACCAATTTTTATCTAATGAACTTGCAGGATTCCTGTTTATAAGGCCAAATAAAAAAAATACCTGTGCAGGGTTCTAGAAAGGCTCTGACAATAGGGAGAAGTGACTTCTCTCTCCATGCAGGAAAATTAGAGAGAAGTGACAGATAGGGAGAAGTTGTAGCGCAAAATTCGAAATTTTCTGTCATTTTAGAAGCATATTAGCCATTACACATACTATTGCCATTGCATGGAAGGAGAAATACGATACAGTGGTAGTAGATTGCAGCTTGCGTTTGTGTGGTGACAGAATGAAAATGAGTCTCCTTAAAGATTTTTTTTTTTAGGGAGACTTCCACTTCTCCCTGGGTCTCATTTAGGGCGAAATTTCGGCCTCTAGGGCAACTATTTCACCCTAGTCGCCCCCAGCTTATTCTCTGCTGTGTTTAGGGTAACAAGAACCTACCTAAATTTACTGCAGTGAAACCTTTAAAAAAATTCAGGTTTTCTGGAAAAAATATAATTTAATGCATTTTGAAAGGAGAAATGCCTTTCAAAATGCATATAGATTTTTTTTCAAGAAAAAAAATAAATAAAAAAAATCTGTGTGCCTACCCTACCTAAAATTTTCAGACCTGTTACCTGAAACTCACTTATTATTTTTATTTGACCTAAGCATACATTTACAAGGAGTGTACAATACAGTGTGGAGCCTGATCAACTGGCTTCCGCTGATCTGAATATACTAAGTTATCAAAGTGTGATATATCTGGGTCTAGCATGGTAAAGTTTAACATGGCTTATCAAGGCTTATTTTCTAACAACTAAAATGTGTTAATCTGAAATGTAACTTCACATACTCACTTTCCCATTGGTATCTTGGGTCAGGTGTGGTACTTGATTGTATCGATTCCTGAACTTTTCCCTCTTTCTTACTTAGTGGTGTTTAAAACATATCAGTTGGTTTGACATGTTGAAAATATTTTGAAAAACATGACAGTTGGTTTTAAAGCACGTTTCTTGATTTCAGTTGGTTTCAAAATTGTTTAGGCTGTTGAAAAACATATGGCAGTTAGTTAAAAATTTATGTTGATGTCAGTTGGCTTAAGCAGTTGGTTTAAACTTGTTTTTTATGAACACATTTTAGCTGTTGGAAAACATGTCAGTTGGTTTAAACATGTTTTAGATGAACACATTTTAACTGTTGAAAATATTTGAACATAGGGCAGTTTTATCTGCTGAAAAACATGAAATTTAATTTTAGATTAAAACAATTTAGTTGTTGGAAAACAAGCCTTGATAAAATTGGTGTGTAGCACTCCTTTAAATTTGATCAAATTAGGGTGTGACCAATTTTGGCCCAAGGGGATCCCCAGGAGTGTGGTCAGTTTCCAAAAGATACCTATTATAAGAAGCCTTAACCCTTAAAGCGCCACCTATAATTTGCAGCAGACGACGATTGCAAATTTTGCTGCTTTTTCAAAAATAACAAAGAAACCAAGATATTTCATGAGAATCGTCTGCTGGCAGACAAATATCATACCTTATTTTTGTCGAAAATTGGGAAAGGTGTCGCAAAATTTGTCGTCTGCTGCAGTCGTGATTGGCGCTTTAAGGGTTAAAAAAAAACCTCAAGTGAGCAATCCAGGGCCACTTGGCCCTCTTGTTTAATTTTGTTAAATGTGTTTTATGCTTTTTATTTTTCAGAGCATCTAGGCAAACAGTTAGAAGACTATATAGCGCCGTATAAGAAGGTAAAAGTAGTAAGAACTAAACAGAGGGAGGGGCTAATACGAGCCCGGTTGCTAGGTTACTCTGTTGCCAAGGGTGATGTCATTACATTCCTAGATTCCCATTGTGAATGTGCTGTGGGTAAGAAATTTTCATTTATTGTAAAACTATATTTTTTTTTGTTTAAGCAATCTTTGACCAATACATTAATCTTAAGTAAATTTAAATCAAAGGGAGATAAATTAATAGATGATTTTGATCAAACATACATTTTCAAGCATTAACATTTGCCCCGTCATTTGAGGTTATTGAAAAAGAAGCTGTATGCTAATGTTTTTAACATTACCCTGGGAGAATGAGGTGAAGGTCAATGCATTTAAATCATGTTTGATCGCTCATTATTCCATAGTTACAAAAGTTAAGAAACACATCTCACCTTTTTCCTTTTGCTGTACAACCATAAGGAGCACCTTGTAGACCAGAGGCCGTAGGGTTCAATCCTCGGCTTCTCCAGTCTGAAGCCATTGGCCCGTCTCCATATGACCTAAACTGTTTGTGGAACATTATATTCAAAAGCACACCTCACAATATTTTTTTGCCTCATAAAACAGTATAACTTTGGTATTAATGCAATACAGTAAAACCTGTCTTAAGCGGACACTCAAAAATAGACATAAAGACAAATAGTAGCTTAATGAAGGTCGAAAGTATTGCACAATGCTCTCTTGGAGCATTCTGCAATACTTTAGACCTGCATTAAGCTATTTTATCGGTCTTGAAAATCAATTTTTGGTCTATTTTTGAGTGGCCGCTTAACTTAAGACAGATTTTACTGTAATGAAATGATGCTCAACTCATCTGAGCATGACCTTTCATCTGCATCTAAAAGGCTTTAACACACTCAGTTATTGTAGTTACCCTACTGATAAATCAGTCTAGGGACAAGATGCCCCTGTACTTTAAAACAATCACTCTGCAGTAAAATTACATATATCAACACTCTGTCAGATTTGCTTTCAAAATAAACAGCCTAGATACAATCTGTAAGCTTGCTGTATCTCCATGCATGTAAAACATGAGGCCATTGTGTAAATTGTTAAATATTGTATGTATATAAAGAAATAAAATACTGCTTAAACCAAAACATGAGGCCAGTGGTTGATTAGCTTTGGATACAAGTAAACTTCATTTAACAGTGAAGACCCAGATGTAATGCTACATCTGGCGACATTTGAACAGCGTCTGCACTGTTACCCATTGAAGGGCCAGCAAAACACATCTGAAAATGTCGTCTGCTAAAGTTGTTGGCTGTATATTTAGTACTAGTAAACATCCCATGTAGATGGAAGATTCAATTGGAACATAAAGGGTCAATAGACTTACCTCTTTTTATGTATGTGGCTGTTTGTCACATACTTTGCTGTTTTTATACAGTAGGAACTTATTAAAATTAAGTTAATTTCTGGAACAGTCTAGTCTGGGTTTTGATAGTTAAAATAGATTCAACAAAAACAAGGCAATGATGAATATATTATGTTTTGCTGTATGCATGGGGCTATCTAATAACAGAGTAATTTCTAAATTCAGATGCTGAGCCCAGTTAGATAAACAATTAATCTCAGAGTGTTGATAACACAATTACTGGCGAAATTTATGAACTCGGATCCGAGTTCCTCAAAAGGGCTTGTCTCTAGACTGAAATGTGAAAACGCCAACCGTTGATGGTGTTTTAACATTTAATGCTCAGTTCACTTGAGCCTGAAATTGTTTTATAACCTCAAGGCTACTGGCACTTGAGTCCCAAACCTCAATTAATATGGTGACAGCACCAACGGCATATCATCGAAGCTCAAAATGCCTGAAAACATCCAAAAAACATTTTGCTTGTCACTACATGAAAACATCGAAAAAACACAATTTGATATAAAAAATTTTTTTTATGTTTTCATGTATTTTGAGCTTCGATAATATGCCTTTGGTGCTGTCATCATATTAATTGAGGTTTGGGACTCAAATGCCAGTGCTCAAGGCCTAATCTAATACAAGCCATCCTATAATTGTTTACAAATTTATTTAGAAAAAGCCTTTTTTGAGTGTTACAGCTTTTGTGCAGTTTCTTTCAATCAGTAAAATGAATTTTATTTTCATTAAGGCAAAAATGATTTATAAAATTAAATTATGTAATTAAGAGATTGGAGTATCAATCATTTCTGAGAAGCCTTATTTTTAGTCTGATTAAATTAATTTTGCTTGTTTTTTCTCCCAGTTTAACAGAAAGTAATTTAATTTTCTTGCTGTAATATATGAGCCATGGCGTGAGATTTCCAACAATGTGGTATGTGCGACCAGCCAAGCCTCAGACCAGCCTGCGCATACGCGCAGTCTGCTCAGAGCCTTTGCTAGTCACTTGAATATTCTATGAGCGTTAAGCTACTGACTGAACAGCATTTGGAGTTTCTAAGCTGAAAAGGAGCCTGCACAGGCTCGTCTGAGTCTATTCATATCAAAATGCCACATTGTTGGAAATCACATATCACGGCTCATATGTTTTATTGAGTGGTCAATTTCATTGAAATGAACCAATAAAGCGCTACTGAAAACAGCAGCAGACAACATTTTGATAAATGATAGTTCTTTGCTTGGATGAAATAAGGCCAGATATTTCTGGCAAATCTTCTGCGGGTAGATGATTGCCAAGGTCATATAAAGAGCATGTGAGTATGACCAGAAAATGCCAAAATCACAGAATACAGACCAATCCATGGCACCATGAGGAAGAGACACAGAACACAAACAGCCACAGGGCAGCAAGAACACAAAGTAAAGCAACCAACTCTCTTTTCCTCAGCGAGATGATTGCAAAACTAAAAAGGACACAAATTACTGCATTACAAAACAAGGACCAAATACAAAACCTCCCGCAAACAACGGGAGCAACAGTAAACAATTAATCAACAACAGAACCACTGCCTTCCCTCATGATCCTTAATTTCTGAATCAGTCCTGAATGAGTTTGAACCTTTCTGAAGCAAAGCTGGATTCATCTGAATCCATAGAATGCAGTCTGAATCAATATGAATCCAAATAAATGATTTCTAATTCTTTCTGAATCAGTTGGAATCATTCTAAATCATTTCTGAAATCTTATGAATCCAATTCAGTATTGATCCATTGTTGAATCAGAAGAATTCAGACAACTGAATAAGTCTGAATCACTCTAGATTACAAAATAAAGTCTGAATCTATCTGAATAACATCTGAATCATTCAGAACTTTATTCTACCAATTTTTCCAACTCTGAATCTATCTGAATTCCATCTGAATCA
>OZ026527.1:55614172-56089172 GCA_964019695.1 Loripinus fragilis | reverse complement strand
AATCATGACTAAATATATCAGAATCATAGCTAAATATCTCTGAATCAAGTTGCACTGTTTCTGAATCATTACTAGATATGTCTGAATACTTCGTAATCATGTCTGAATGCTTCTGAGTATTTCTGATTCATGGCTAAATGCTTCAGAACCTTTTCTGAATTTTTCTGAACTACATCTGAATGCTTCTGAATCATTGCAGATAATATCTGAATCACAATGGATTTTCATAAATTGCTGATCTGAATCAATCTTGACACGGTCTGAATAATGGCTTAAAGGTCCGAAAAGCAGCAAAGATTCAGAAAAGGGGATAATGGAATGATTCAGACCAAATCAGAAATGTTTAAGCGAAATTTCAGAAGGAGATTCATACAGGTTCAGATATGAAATTTCCATGAGGGTTAGAATGGACAGCAGCAGAAGCCACATGCTTTAATCAATTTTAATTTACTGGCCAAATCTGTATGCTATATATGCTGTTGCTAAAACACAAAAATTGTTTAGAACTTTATTTGCCTAGAAACTGATCAGAAATGTCACATATTTCTGGTCTGCTACTACCTTTCTCAGTTTCATCTGTCAAAGGAATGGGAGCCCAGTGGCTCAGTGGTAGAGGGCTTGACCGAAGGGTCGTGGGTTTGAGCCTCATCTGCATCACTGCTTTGTGTCATTGACACAATAATCCTTGCTTAGTACTGATTCAACCCAGGAAAACCCATCTGGACATAACTGTAAAATTGTTGACTGGGACGTAAAGAATCAAATCAAACAGACCAAAAAATCTGTCAAAGGAACAACATTGTAAGGTGCAGTCCCTATATTTGGGGTCCAAATGAATGAACCTTTATGTTATAAAGGGACAAAAAAAACTTTTACTAAGGAATTATAGATTAATGACCATGAAATATAGGAAAATGACCATGAAATGTTCATTTTCCTGTCATGGTCATTTTCCTAAAATTTCTATGTAAAATTCCATGGAACCTTAAATGACCATGCAGGTGGCAAATTATTCTCATTTTGCCACCTGCACAATGTTATATCCAAGTCGGTGTTAAAACGAGTTGTGTTATAAAGGGACTGCACTGTATCTCATATGCTAATTGCATATTCTATATGGTAAATGTTCTAAAATTTTGAACACTAGTTGCCTGCCAAAAAAGGCCTAAACAAACAGGGCAGACCCAGATCAGACTGCTTCTGAAGAAGCAGTCTGATCAGGGTCTTCCCTGTTTGCTATACAGTAAAACCTGTGTAAAACAGCCACTCAAAAATAGACAAATCAAAGATCTTAATAACAATTGGTAGCTTAATGAAGGTTGAAAATATTGCAGAATTCTGCAATACTTTTGACCTGCATTAAGCAATAATTGGTCTTTAAAACCAATTTTTGGTCTTTTTGAGAGTGGCCGTTTTACACAGGTTTTTACTGTACAGACAAGCCTTTTGTTAATTCCAGCTATTTTATTTGAAAATAGAAAGAGAAAAGTGTTTGTAAATTTTAGAACATTTGCTGTAACCATATTCTATCTTCCCTAGGATGGCTTGAACCATTATTAGATCGTATTGCTGAAAATAAATCCAATGTAGTATGCCCAGTTATAGATGTAATTGAGGACGATTCTTTTAAGTACCAGTACGGTAACGCCCGCTCCACTAGTATAGGAGGGTTCGACTGGAATCTGCAGTTCACCTGGCACGCGATTCCCGACTACGAGAGGCGACGGAGAAATAATTTAGACTATAATCCCGTCAGGTACAGATTGTTGCCATGAAAATATTTTGCACTTTAGAATTAACATCCCTTGTAGGCGTGTGTACATGGGTGAAAGTCCTGAATTCAGCAGGGGACCAATTTCCACTCGTCCGCTCATACTTACGAGTGAAATCTAGAAAGGACGACTAATTCTTCCCAAAGCACTCGTCCCAAAGGATGAGTGCTTTGAGAAAAAATACTCAAAGTCATATTGCATTTTACTCCCTTTATGTTCTTTATTGCATATGCTTTTAAAGGACAAGTGCATGTGTTTGCAGGACGCGTGAATATTGTAAGTCACTCTTTCTGCAGGACAAGTGCAATATTGAAATATTTTTGTTCCCTGATTCAGGGTTTTTTATCAACTTAATTCTGTATTTGGCGACTGACTTTCTGTAAAAAGCCTAATTCTGTATAGAATATCAGTCTCAAAAATCTGAATTAGTCTGCTTGAAATATCTTCAGATTTAAATTCATATCATCTAAAGACAAATCACCATTTAAACTTGAGAGTTATTTATAGTGTTGTAGGCATACTGCACGTTTTCAATTTTAATTTCCTTAGCTTACGATTTTGGGAAATTTTCAGCTAACAGCTTTCACCCATGTATGTAGAAAATTATTACTTAATAACTTTAAGCTTTGTCCTGCTAAAGAATTTAATTTCATAAAGCCATTCTTAAAAAATTCTTTTTTTGCCGTCATGTGACTGACTCACTCAAAATGCCTCCTATCCAAAAAAAAAATTATGGCCGTTTCGTAATTTTTTTTAACTTTATTTTAATTTTAGACATTTTTTCTTCATTTTGAATGTCTTTTCAACAAATTAATAAAAAAATAAATACCTACCTACCTACCCACCTGGAACTTTATGAGTCAGGTGACAGCAAATTTTTTTAAGGATGGCCTAATGCTATAACTACTCGTGCTTTCTAGCCAGTCTCAAAGCCCCATTGAAAGGATATCTAAATATCTACAGTTGGTAAAACCAAAGGAAAACCATATATGAGCCGTGACATGTGATTTTCAACAATGTGGCATTTTGACATAAATAGACTCAGACGAGCCTGTGCAGCCTCCTTTTAAGCTATGAAACTCCAAAATGCTGTTCAGTCAGTAGCTTAACAGTCTTAGAATATTTAAGCGACCAGCAAAGGCTCTGAACAGACTGCGCGTATGCACAGGATTGTCAGAGCCTTTGCTGGTCGCACATAACACACTGTTGGAAATCCCATATGCCACCGCTCAAATGAGCTGTGACATGTGATTTTCAACAATGTGGCATTTTGACATGAATAGACTCAGACAAGCCTGTGCAGCCTCCTTTTAAGCTATCAAACTCCAAAATGCTGGTCAGTCAGTAGCTTACCAGTCATAGAATATTCAAGTGACCAGCAAAGGCTCTGATCAGACTACATGTACGCGCAGGCTTGTCTGAGCCTCTGCTGGTTGCACATATCACACTGTTGGAAATCTCATGTTGCGGCTCAATTATTATGGTCACTCATTTAAATATTCATAATGAGACACATTCAGTAAATATCACAAGAAATATTTTCATTTAATCCTTTACCTGCTGTTCACTGAAATTGTCGTCTGCTATCTCATCTGCTGGCAAACTGTGGTAGCTTATATTGCAAACAATATAGACCCATATCAGACTGCTCTGATCAGAGTTTGTAGTGTTTGCTTCCATGATAAAAGCTGTCTTGAGTGCATCTGAATATAAACAGCAGACATAATAAGCAGACTTCATTTTCAGACAAAAATATTGGCATGATAAGGAGTAAAAGAAAATCCTGGCATTTTTGTAGATTAAAGAAATCCTATGTAAAGCTATCAAGTAATCCTATGTAAATTAAACTGCAGTAAACTATTTATATCCTTGGTTTCACTGGCTGATTGGGAAACAGAGTAGATCCTGTTCAGCTCTTGCTTCTACAGGGATCTATGCTGTTTTCTGAAGTAGACATGTACATAATTAGCAGGACAAGGGTAATTGTGTGAAAGGCCTCAAATACCTACACTCTGTCTCTAACACTGCTGCACTCAGAATGGCTAACATCATAGAGAGAAAGCCTTTTCATATATATATATACACCCCACAAATCCAAGATTACACTAAATGTTGTGTTATATGGTATTGTTAACATAGAAAAAAGGCTCATTCAACAGAAAAAAGAGGTTGCTTTTTGTTTTATTTTGAGTTTTTGTTGTTCCTTAATGGGATGACAAAACCCTCTACAAACCTAATGATCAGGCCGAGCATTTCAGCATTTGTTTGCTATTACAGTGGGATAGTGAGGGAAGGGGATAGCAAAACTTCATTTGTGAAAAAATATAGGCTGAGCATTTCAGCTTAACTGTACCCAGGTTAATGCATTTTAGTTAAATTATGTGCTTTTTACACGCATAAAAATGTCAAAACATGAATGCTAAAAAAATTATATTTTGAGGACAAAGTATTTAATGGTGTAAAGGCTAATGTATCATTTGCGATTTTTTTCTAAAAACTGTATAATACTTTTTATCCTAATTCATCACAAGTTAAGTATCATGATTTGAGCCACCTTTTGCAAGGGGTGAGAATTGTTCATCTTCTTGTGATCTAATGCGCATTCTAATGCAATTGCAAATGCAATGTGACTTATGATTTGATAACATCATATATTTGCGTCATTTTATCCTGCGATACACTGTTGCAAACTCGACGTCATTACATCAAGTCACTTTTCATTGGTTGACAGGTGACTATATGCAGCTGGTAGCCGCTAGCCATAGGCGCAACATAGTACATTTTCACTTTCTTTTTGAAGAAAAAATGTTAATAGTGCATTTGAATGGGGATAACCATATTCAAAACTCTATTTCAGACCGTATATCCTGCGATATACTTCCACAAATGAAAATTTTGAATACAGTTATCCCCTAATTGTGGAGACTGTAGCCGCTATTAACCCTTTACTCCACACAAGCGCCTTTGGACGCCTTTGAAATGTTTTTTTAAAATATTATGAAAAATGGAACATTGGAGCAAATGTTCCATTTCATTAATATTTTCAAAACTATTGAAATGTAAAAAAAAATTGGAAAATATTTGAAAATTTGAATTATGTATAGAAAATGAAGCAATGTTCTAAATTTAGCCTGCTAGTGATGTCTTTTGTCATCTGCTGATATCCTTTTTGCAGACAGTTTGTACCCAACTTAAGCCCGACAGATTGTCAAGCCTGATCAGAGTACGAACTGCTTGACACTCTGATGGTGTTCCTGAAAGAAATTTTTGAAAATGTTACTTTTTAGAAAATCAGCAAACGACAAAAAGTCATAAACAATTTCACAGCATGCAAATACACTTGCTGATATAAGTGTGATGCCCATGTAGCAAATCAAATAAATTGTTGCATCCATCATACTGATAAACTTTATATTCGGCTTATTCTGTGTCCCCCTGGGTCAAAATGTTGCACCTTTTTTCACCAATTAACCTTAGTTATTTTCTGCTTGATTAAAATTAGTTACTGTTGCTAAGGTAGCAAAATTGAAAAATGATCGCAATCATTACTTTTTAGCTGGTCTCTGTTGTTCTGTGGTTCAGTGGTAGAGTGTTAGACTTGAAATTTCGTGCTCAGTTGAATTGAGCATAAAAAAAGTTTTATAAACTCACAGCTAGGTCAAATTAAGCATTTCTGCCTGGGTCACCTGTTTCTCTGCTTTTAATTTTGTATCATACAAGTTTCGCTGTACACAAAGGGCTTGTAACATTTGTGCTTTAATGATCATGGGCGAGAGTGACAGCTGTGCTTGTAATCTTATACATTGTATAACATTAAGTTGCATAGCATTGCTATTAATGAACAATTAATTACATTGCTCACAAGTAACTGCAGAGTCAGAACACTTTTTTTCTTACAATTGAACACCCCAGATAGGAGGCAATCGAAAACGCTCTTAACAATCGATGAACATAGATAAAAATGGTTAGAAACAGATTTTCAATTGCATCTGGCGACAAATGGCAATCCAAAACACTGTTTTTATCAATTTTGTATCTGCGTTTTTCGATAGTATTAACGTTTTGGATTGTTGCTTATCCGGTGTGCTAAGGACATCCATAATTGTTCTTAACAATGTCAATATACTTCTTTGCTTCGCTTTATTTAGTGATTTGTTTGGGTTTTTTTTACATGGGACCAAGCCCCTTAATTTTGGTTATTTCTGCTGACTACTACTTGAAATGTTTTATCTGAATATTCATTTGATCTTAGACTTTGTTCACCTGAGAACTCAGGGCTCAAAGTCACTCAATTCAATGTCCACTTTCTGTCATCGTGGGATGTCTGTTGTTTACAATTTGCTTAAAATGTCGACTGCTATGCGATGGTCCAATTTTGACAAAACTTCACAGGCAATTGTTGCCTGATGGCACTCTTAGAGAGATAAAACAAATTTGATCTGTCAAAAATATTGCTTGAAGAGGTTGTGACTCCTCTATTAGATACAATGGACCTTCAACACTTTTGTATACTGTAGTCTGGTAGTTGTAGTTTCCTAGATCTGCTTTTGTCTTAGTGGAAGCTCTTTTGTCAGATTTTGACTGCTTGAGTCTAGTTTAGCTAGTATAAAGTAGTGGTCCGGATTATCAAATTTTACCATGTAATATTGTGATTATTTTCTTTTCCTTCTGTTCAAAAGCAATTTTTGGATGCTCAAAAGAATTGTCTCATTGAGATGGTATGAGACTATGCTTTGAGCACCCAAAACTTATATTTTGTTCGAGAACTAAGAAAATCATATTTTTATTAGCAACCTCCTATCTTAAGAGGCGAACATATTTGTGACATATAGTCAGAAGTTTTTATGATTTTTATTAACATCTGAATCTTTTCTGTCCTTCTCTATTCAATATTTCTCCTGCCCTTTTATTTTCTCCCCTTCTTTCTCACACCCTACACTTACATACACACAGACAAACTTAATAATTTTCCCTTCAATGGTGACTTGACATTTGTTGAAAACTTTTGTAAGGAACTTGGACCCAGATCAGGCCTGACATTTTGTCAGACCTGATCTGAACCCAAACTGTTTGACACTGATGGTACAGTGAAATCTGTCTTAATTTGCGGCCAGTTAAAAATAGACAAAACAAAGGCCTTAAAGCCATTTGGTAGCTTAATGCAGGTCAAAAGTACTGCAGAATGCTACTTTTGACCTGCATTTAGTGATTATTGGTCTTGAAAACCTATTGTTTTGGTCATTTTTGAGTGGCCCCTTAAGACGGGTTTTACTGTATTCCTAGATTTTTTTCTTTGAAAGTTAATTCTTTAAGATATAGGCAGATAACAAAAAATCATGAACAATTTCCAAGCATGCAAAAACTTTATTATCTCCGGTGAAAAAGGGAGCGCGGTGGCTCAGTGGTAGAGTGATTGTCTCAAGATGGAGGGGTTGCTGGTTCAATCCTCACCGGCGTCACTGTGTTGTGTCCTTGAACAAGGCACATTAATCCTTGCTTAGTACTGGTCCAACCAAGGAAGACTTGTCCCGACATAACTGAAATATTGTTAAATAAAAACAAACAAACAAAGCAAAATCTCTGGTGAAAATGTTAGATGTTTTATCAACTTTTGCTTGAAGATGCAAAGTTGTAGATTGTTACCCTGGAAACTCAGTTTGAAAAAAAAATTGCTCAGAATATTTCTCTCCTGGTTGATGAGCTGAGGCCAAATATGACAAGTTATCTACCGAGATTGTCAGAGCTTTGACAAGGAAAGTATTAAATTTTGGAATCAAATCCAGATTCTTGGAGCTTGATTGGCACACAGCCCTTGTCCTGTTGAATATCTGATTTATTCTCAAAAGTACAAAAGTACAAATGGGACATCTCTGTTCTTATTATACCAGGCCTCCAGATAAGAGTGCGTAATGGAAAACTCAACCAAAAACATATGTTTTGGGTACTCAAAAGAACCGTCTGGATGAGACAGGTCGAGAAGGTTATTTTGAGCACCCAAAACACATGTTAAAACTGATGTGTTAAAAAAAAAAACCCATAATTTTATGCTCAAAAATTTTGTTTTACTAGACCTATGTTATACAGTGCAGTTCCTTTATAACACTATGTTTGGGTCATTGTCCTATAATTCCTTTGTAAAATTCAATGCTAAAAGAAAATTGGGAGCCACAAACTGACCATGTTATATCCCAATCTGTGTTATAACGAGGCACTGCGCTGTACTGCCAATATTTTGTGTCTCGACAATTTCTTCTGCTATTGAGGCGGCTGCTATTCAAAATGCCAACACTATGAACCCTGATCAGACTGCACCTGGTTATCTGAGATTTGGTAATTGGATCCTTAATTTTGGTAGTGTTTGTTGCAGTGTGTGAGAATGTTTGTGTTTAGAGCATTCCACAAATAGCTAACGTCATATGGAGATGGTTCAGGTTTAACCCTTAACTCCATAGGCTATTTTAGATCATGACATCATTTTCTATTTTTAGACAATATTGAAAAAAAATCAAGAAATATTTAAGTGAAGTTTTGAATACTTTTAAAAATATTATGTAAAATGGAGCATTTGCTCTAAAAGAGCAAATGCTCCATTTTCCATAATATTTTCAAATACATGATATTTCAAAGGCGTTATTATGGGGTAAAGGGGTATAAGTCCTGTGGTTTATATCCACTGTCCCACAGCGGCTCCTAATTGTTGTAATGTGGGCTGGTGGTCTTAGTTGACAATAAATTAAGTGGATTTTATAACAAACCGATGCTATGCTTAAAGGCATTCTGGTTAATGCCAAGATATATTTTAATCAGTTAAAGACTTTTATGAGGATATCAATATTCTCCTGTTACCATAAGTTTGTCTTTTTAATTGTGAAATATAAATGCTGCCTTGGGTAGATAATGGATTATGTTTCCTTTTTTATTACCCTCTTATTAGACATTATCTGACTGACAGTATCATCTGCTGATAACTTTTGCAGACAGTTTGGACCCAGGTGAGGCTGGACAAAATATCAGGCCTGATCTGGATCCAAATTAAGCTGTTTGACAGTCTGATGGTATTCCTAAAAAGATCCTATGAAAAAGTTGATTTTAAAAAAAAAATCAGCAGAGGATATTTTAGTTTTCATTTTAGGTTGATCAAAAAAAAGAGATTTCTTTTCATATGATGTGTGCATATGACTTGCAATCTAAGAAATATCAGATTAAATCATCTGGGAAATATAAGAACATCATTACCACTTATATTGTCTTCTGGTTTTACCAATTAAAGTTTTATGATTTAATAGCCATTATGAGGATGTGACTTTATTGCCATCTTCTTGACGATGGCAATTATAATGGACTAAGTTTGCAAACTGTATGATAGCACCGGCTAAGTGGTGTAGCATGAGATAGCCCTTTCTGTGAAAATTACCTGTCACATGGTGTCAGAACACTAAAATGAACCGGGCCGCGTAGCGCAGTCGGTAACGTGTCTGGCAACAGATGCGAGTCTGACTGCAGATCCAGGGGTCGCGAGTTCGATCCCGGCCCGGTCCCATACTTTCGTGGAGATTGATCATGAAATAATTTCTACGGTCATTCTCCTTCCTTCCGCTGAATCATTCAAGAAGGGTTGTTGTCAGTTACAAGCGAAAGTATGTGCACGAAGTACTGGTAAACTGCTTGTTCAAGCTTGCCCAGGAAAAAGTGTGGCTAGGTGAACTGACCGTCCCGCCATGACCATAGCTGTTGACTTGGGACGTAAAGCAACAAAAATAAACAAACACTAAAATGACCCACCTAGCCCATCGCCATCTCCGCTTCGGAGATGGCGATGAGGTGGGTATGTCATTTAATAGAGCATGCCTTTCACTTTCAAATGGTTTCTGTTTTTTCAGTCGGTAGATGACAGCCAACTTTAGTTTAGTTCTGAAAGATGGCAAGCTTTTTTGAAAAGCTTATATACTGACGGACTTTAATTTCGCAACACTAACTTCCCCTTATATCTCCCAAAAGACTGTTGAATGTCAACGTCCTTTGCTTTGATAATGTCATCATGAGTTGGCTTCTACAGCAAACACTTTAGTTTTAATTGTACAACTAAACTGGACGACGTTATTTACTCCGTATGAATTTAGCCATTTAGACATGTCTTAAGCAGAGGAGATTTTAAGCTATTGAATGAAAGGGTACACCCAGATAAACGTCATATACGCAAATAAGCTGTATCGCAGACCTGCCAATCAATATATGAGTGATTCCTCGATGACTAAAGAAGTTCATGATACAAATTTGATGCTTCTAGGGTTTCTTGATTTAAAGAAGTAGGGAATCTTTCATTCATAATATTTGGTCACATGAAACAGTTGACCCCTATCTCAAAAAGTTTACATTTTAATGCATTAAGTTTATCTTAGTTGGACAAGTTTTCCATGTTTTACTTACAAATGAATGCTCTTTAACATACAATCAAACTTATTATTCTAACTTCTTTTTCGAGACATGAATTAAAGCTGTTATCCAAGTGTTGCGTTTTTAAAGTCCGTCAGTATACTTGTTTGTAATATTATTTAGTGAAGACAACATATGTATTAGTTTCTAGAGCTTAACCTATTCAACCAAGTGAGTTCACAGTCATGATCTTATACGCACATCATCATCATCATCATCATTATCATCACCATCATCATGGCATCATCGTCATCATCATCATCATGGCATCATCGTCATCATCATCATCATCATCATCATCATCATCATCATCATCATCATCATCATCATCATCATCATCATCATCATCATCATCATCATCATCAGGACTTTAGATAAGAGTGCATACCAAAAAAGCAATTTTCTTATTTCGGACCCAAAACATGTTGTGGGTACTCAAAAGAACCGTCTCCATGAGACGGTTCTTTTGAGCACCCAAAACATATGTTAAAACTGATGGGTAAGAAAATATTTAGAATTTTACACTCAAAATTTTTGTTTATTTAAACCTATGTCACTGCTTTCATTTAACTGTTTTTATGCCCCCGCCATGACAATGGCCGGGGCATTAAGTGTTACCCCTGTCCGTCCGTACGTCTACTCTCTAAGTCAAATACTTTTGATCAGAATTTTATGAAACTTGGTCACATTGTTGAGTACCATGATGTCTTCTCCAAGTTTGGTAATGGTATATATGGCATCATGCTTTAAGGAGTTATTGCCGCTTCCAATAACCAAACTACATTTTTAGAGTAATTTTAACTTTATATAGCTCACATAACATAGCTTATAACTGCAGTGAGAAATAACTCTTTCCTTGCTAGCTGGGACTTTTGTTGCCTGCTGATAACCTTTACAAACAGTTTGGACTCAGATCAGGACTGACAGAATGTCGGTCCTGGTCTGGATACAAACCGCTTGGCACTCTGATAGTGTTTCTCAAAGATTTTTTTGAAAAATTTAACTTTAAATTTAAATTTAAAAATGTCAGCAGGCGACAACAGAAGATGAAAAATTACCCATTATGCAAAAAGTTAAGGTGTCTGAATTAGTTAGAGCAAATAAGGTATAGCACATATGGTCACTCTTTTCAATATTGCACTTATGATAACATTACAAAGGCTCAAACAGTATAGCACATTATGTTCACTAATTTAGGCCTAAATGAAATATATGTGTGGTTCCTGTTGCATACCAACAAAATTTAGGGTAGGTAGGTAGGGAAATTATTAAATTTTGATATAACATTTTACAAAGAAAATAGTGACAAAACTTGAAAAATGTCCATTTTAGGTATTTTTTCTCCAAAGACCATTTTAATGTTTAGGGTAGGGTTAAAAAAATTAGGGTAGGTAGGCAACAGGAACCACACATACATTTCATTTAAGCCTTATGATAGCACATAATGATAAAGATAGACTCATAGTTAGCACAAAACAACATGGCAACCGTCTCTTATTACCTCGTGGTACATCAATTTAAAATTTAATGTGTTTTTTTCTCTCATTAATTTGCGGTCCTTTCAGATATGTGATAGCAGAATTTTGGAATTATTTAAGCTGATGCTTTGGAATGTGATGGTAGTTACATTTAGATATACCCTCACGAACAGATCCAATCATACATATTTTCTTTGTAAAATCCCTTTATGCCTCTAAATCATATTAATAAACTAAAACAAGGGCTATTCCAGTGGACCCAAAGTGAAGCGTTGTAGTGCACTTAATTGTTATAATTGCAAGAATGAAAAAGTGATGATGGGTTCACTAACCAATGAAGTTTGTTTTGCTGAAATAGGTTGGTTAGAACCCCTGCTCGATCGTATCGTAGACAATCCTGCCAGCGCTGTTACACCAATGATAGCAGGTATAAACATGGAGACGCTAAGGTTCGAACCACATAGCGTTCACACCGGAATACCTATTGGTATCTTTACCTTTGAACTGACATTTAACTGGAAATGGTTGCATAGAAATAAGACGGCATACCCAGGGTTGAAAATCGTTGATCCAGTCAGGTTTGTTGTTCAACACCAAATACCGCTGCAATGCTTTTATTTAAGTAAACTATCAGCTTTGTAGCATAGTGTAGCTTTCATCTAACTTCCACATTAAAACTAGCCAATAGATGGACTCTACAGTAAAACCTGTCTTAAGCGGCCACTTCAAAAGAAGTAAAACATATTTTTGAAAACTGAATATCGCTTAATGCAGGTCAAAAGTATTGCAGAATGCTCCGAGCATTCTGCAATACTTTTGACCTTCATTTAGCTACCATCTGTAATTAAGATCTTTGTTTTGCCTATTTTTGAGTGGCTGTTAAGATGGGTTTCTCTGTATTTCAAACTAACATGGCTGTGATTATTGGCTGACATGTTGGCTTTAAATTAAGCATTGCCATGGAACAGTTGATAATTCACTGTAAATATACACTTTTACCTGCTAGAAATTTAGCTTCTTTATACCAGGCTTGATACCAGGCTTTAAAATCAAGTTTGTCCCTGCTATACTAAGCTTTTACTTAAGCTATTAAAGACAAAGTGAAGTCTGAACACAGGCTATCCTTCATCTTGTCCTACCAATGTGGTTCTGTGGCCGAGTGGTTTGTGCGTTAGACTACGAAGCTGGTGACCCGGGTTTGAACCCAGGTAGCGATGGGACTATCAACTGATTATTCAGTGCTGGGTGGAAACCTAACCTGGTACTGTTACCAGCAGTATTGGCCTAGACTGGATAATCGAGGAGGTAATGGCACACACCGTGGGCTCTGCTGGAAATAAGTTGTTCCATCCATACCAGGTGGGGACTTTCATAGACTACCCATGTTAAATATGAGACCTATACCTTTAAGGGTTAGGATTCTCTATCTTGACCCTTGGCCTAACAACTAGGATTTTTTTTTGTGAGTATTATATTACATAAAAAAAGTAAAAAAGTATTTTGACCAATCACATTGTGCATAACAAATCGAAGCTAAATTATGCTTCCATTTTTTTTAAAACAAACACTACTCTGCGATCATCAATAATACTTTTTACTTAACTTTTCTGGTCATCCAGCAGCTATGACTTGGGAGCTGGTTAAAATTATTTTGCATTTACAATTGTTGGCCATACTTGTTGATTAATAGAAAAATCTTGCAAGGAACAGATGATTCATTAGATGTTATGATAAATCTGCTTGGTAGTTACAGATTTTGGAAAAATCCCATTGGTCCATTGATCTACACACATAATCATGGGTGAAAGTTTCAGGATTAATCCTGAATTCAGAATTTTGAGGCTGACTTTCCATAGAAAGTCAGCCTCAAAATGCTGAATTCTGCAGATAATAATAGCTTTTCTGATTTAGTTTCAGTTTATCTAAAGTTATTTGACCATTTAACTTGGAGTTTTTAATAATTTGGAGGCAAACAGCAAGTTTTTAATTCTGATTTTTTAAAGTTCAGTATTTTGGAAATTTTGAATTTTCACCCATGCATAATAGATTTGGAGGTCGTGAGGCGAGGGGCTTGTTGAAAGCTTCACTTGTGGAGACGGCTGTCCATTAGAAACATGGTTACAAATGATTAGTGCAATTAATAGTCTTTGACAGATCAAACTTTGGTGCAGTTGGATTGACAGTTCCAAATTTTCTTAAAATCAACAGAGCAGACAACAGAGCAGATTGGTATCAGAAAAATCATCTATAAGCTAGGGGAAAGGTTTATGATCCTGGTTACATGAGGACATGTGCGATATATGTCCATTTATTGTCTTCTGCAGATCTGAGAAAGCCAAGGTATTGATACTTAACATACTCCTTTGTGGGTTCCTGGACCTCAGATGTACTACTATTGACAGTTTTACGGAAATGTTGAATTGCTTATATACATGCTCTACATCATACATACTGTATGTACATCAATATGAAAACAAGAAAAGATATGGCATTAAGTGCCATATCAATGAACTCGGCTTTAGCAGATAAAGAGTTTGTTCTTTCATTACATCACAAGCTACATGTGAGTACATGTATCAACAAACCGAATGATGTATACATGATGTATCAATCATTTTTACATAAACAACAATGAAACCTCCCTCTGTGAGGTATTTATTCAAAGAAGGAGTCTTATAAGACAGAATCGCATAAGGCAAATCTTACCGTTTAAGTTGAGGCCTTTAACTGCTCATATACGCATGTAAGGAACTTATAGAGCATGGTTTTTTGCTCTGTATTTGAAAACAGGATAGACCTTGAGATTGTCGAAATTTGCTTTATTTACCAGACGCCTATATAATGTTTAAAGCCGCGAGAGCCCCGACTTTGTTAAAGGCAGGGACCACCCTGAGCACCCGCGCAGTCCCATCGGCGCCTTTGTTTTTACATGTTGATTCAAATGTATGATAAAAGACAGCAAAATCGTCAGGTTTGATCAATTTTAAACTCTTTGTCGGACCAGATCTGGGACCAAACTTTCTGCTTATGTTATCAGCAGAGGCTCGCTGATAGCAATATTTAAGATCAAAGAAACCGCTATGGGTTCTGTTGCACGGCGTGGTAGCATTGACCAGTGACCTATATATTGGTCACTGCCTTGACGCTGGAAAGCGGATGTAGCACATTCATTAAACATAGGTTTCCGGCCGTGGGTAGTTTCGGCTGGGTCCTTTTCGGCCTGGTTTTAGGGTGGGTTGTTTCGGCATATTCTGATAGGATCTGATTGTTTTATAAGCTTGCCAAAGTTCTGACTGCATTGATTTTTCCACGAAATCGTACATGCGAGCATTCTCGCAAGAGCGTTCACTAGTACAAAATAACCAAACAAAACTGGGCTCTTTTCTGAAATAATTATTGTGTACACAAATAGGTGCTGACTTTCTTTTATTTATTTATTTTTTATATAAATTTTCCAAAGATCCGTCTGCATTAAACACTACTCAGGCCGAGTACCGAAAGCTCAAGAACAGACTGCACATGCGTGCATACTAGCAAGAACACTTACAGGGAAATAACTAACAACAATCGGGCAAATAATGTTTGTGGACAAAAATATGTACTGAAAAGAGAGCATTCCAGATCCGACTCTATTAAACACTCGAACACTTGGAGTTTGCCTCTGTACTAACATAAGCAAATAAAGTTATCAACTATGTGCAGCAGACGACTTAAGCAGGTACCATTTGGACGAACATATGGGCCGAAAATTAGGTCCAAAGACCCACTTGATGGCTGTGCATGTGTCACCAGGCACGAGAAGGGGGTCTAGGGGTTTGCCGAGTTAAAGCCCCTTGTATCTGTCTGGAGATGAGACTGGGTGAACGCACTCGCTTGACTAAATTTGGGGAATTAAACTCAAGATAGGCAGCACCCAGAACTCACTCCAGAAACTTAGAATATGAATTGGAATTTCTCAATGTCTCTCCCCTTTCGGTACCCTGTGACGCAGTTCTTAAGTACTAAGAAAATAACACTCGGAGATGATTTGAATTTTCTATAATTTTAATAAATGTAAAATGTTCCTAAAACGCGATGGATGCAGACTGTTGAATTCACTGTTCTTAAAGTTCTAAATTGGCACTGATATTTATTCACTATTCTTAAAGTCCTAAATTACCACTGATATTCCCTATTCACTGTTCTTATCAAGTTCTAGAATTTCACTGTTCTTATAAAATCTAAATATTCAAAAGTTTGTACTTATTTAAACGCGAAATCACAAACAATATTCCTTCTGAATTTTTCTTGACCTAAATGTCGCCAGCCATATAATTTTCCAAAAATTATCTGTTCATAAGCTAACCAAATTGAAGATTCCACCAATATTAAACTAATCCTAAAATGCCTTGCTTTATTTGTTTTAAGTTCTAGGTCCGAAGTTCATAGTCTATAAATTTTGCACATCACATTTCCAAAACTGTCCTATAGGCTAAACAAAGATTTATAAGACCTAAACACAGAAAACCACAAAGTCCACGGTCTATGCAAAGTCTACAATGTTAAATCCTATTCTTCCAGTTTAAAGAAAAAATCTAGACTGTTCTGCTCCCAGGTTAAGACTGACCCATGAACCAACAATCTTGGCCCCAGCAAAACTCCCTAGGTCCGAAAACAGCCAATGAAAAATACTATAACAATTAACCAACCAAACAATTCTCTAATTATAACCAATGAAATTAATTTTAAAATTCACTGCCGACCAGTGCCAAAATTATGCTAGAACCAAGCTGTCACCTGGCGCGAAAAGGGGTCTAGGGGTTTGCGAGTTAAGCCCCCTGTATCTGTCTGGAGATGAGACTGGGTGAACGCACTTGCTTGGCTAAATTTTGGGAATTAGACTCAAGATAGGCAGCACCCAGAACTCACTCCAGAAAACTTGTATATGATGTGGAATGTCTCTCCCCTTTCGGTACCCTGTGACGCAGTCCTTAAATAGCACTAACTAGAAGTAACACACTGAGACGATTTGAATTTTCTATAATTTTAATAGATGCAAAAATGTTCCTATAACGCGATGGATGCAGACTGTTGAATTCCTTTTTCTGAAAGTTCTAAATTACCACTGTATTCATTCACTACCTATTCACTGTTCTTCTCTTATAGAATTTCACTGTTCCGGTAAATCAAAATGTTCTTAATTTGTATATACTCATTAAGACGCGCAGTCACAAACAATAAAATATTTCACTTTAATTCTCCTCAACCTCAACTGCCACCAGCCATATAATTTTCCAGAAAATATGTGTTCATAAGCTAACTAACTTGAAGCTTCCACCAATAAGTAAACTAATTCCTAAAATGCCTTGCTTTATTTATTTTTTAGTCCTAGGTCCGAAGTTCATAGTCTATAAATTTGGGCACATCACATTTCCAAAAACTGTCCTATAGGCTAAACAAAGATTTATAAGACCTAAACACAGAAAACCACAAAGTCAACGGTCTATGTAAAGTCTACAATGTTAACATCCTATTATTCAGTTTCGAAGAAAGATCTAGACTGATCTGCTCCCAGGTTAAGACTGACCCATGAACCCACAATCTGGGTCCCAGCAAAACTCCCTAGGTCCGAAAACAGCCAATGAAAAATACTATAACAATTAACCAACCAAACAATTCTCTAATTATAACCAATGAAATTAATTTTAAAATTCACTGCCGACCTGTGCCAAAATTATGCTAGAAGCCAATTTGCTTAATGGGTGAGATATTGTTATCAACACACTCATCAGGTGACAACCATTACCTCAATTAACAACTTCATTGTTCACCTAAGTAAGCTAGAAGCCAACAGATTGCCACTAACCCCTAATATCTAAGTTTGCCAAGAGGTGATAAAACATCACAAGTAATAGCTGCTCCAGGGCTGATAAGAAATCAAGTTGTCAATTTCTTCAATCTAAAGTACAAACAGTTCTCAAGCCATCAAAATTATTTCCAATCTTATATCCAACTTAGCCCCAAGCCAAGCATACCTTTTTGAACACATACTTTTTCGAAAATATGAATACCTTAACCCTTAAATACAAAAATGCCAAAATTAAATTTCCAAACTAATTTTACATCAAAAACCCTATTTCAGACTCTTCCATCCAGACTCCCATACTATAATACAGAAAAAACTAAAAACACATTCTCTCATCTTTCTCTCACCTTAACATCAATAATTTTATTGCAAATTTACCATGTCATTAATTAAAACAAAATGTATTTAATTAATTAAAACTAAATGTGTAAAATTTTAAGCTGGTGATACATGCATGATTACTTCACGCATGTTAAATGCATTACGGTATCTGCCGCATTTATGTTTAATGAACAGCGTACACACAGGAAGAATACAGAGACCGAAATATAGTGGATGGCTGCGCTTACATGTTTAAAGGGTGTGATAAATTAAATGAGCTGGCCCAAATACTATAACATTTACAAGAAATCTAATCAAGGAACAATGTGAAAGCGCCAGGTCATTCAGTTTATGACATGTATGCGTGACTGATATATATCCTTATGCAATGACCAGCACGTGCACACTGCTGTTGGTTATACATGTAAGGTATGATAGCTCAACTTGGGACATCAAATTTCTGAGAACTAACTATAGCCCCTGTATTAAACAGAGAATTCTGAAAGGCAGGTTTTATCATGAAACGGCTTATTTCCATTCATTGGAATACACTACGAGGCGTGGTTGACCTGATTAACAGCGATATTCATACGCGCATCACGCTGGTATGCAGTGTCCATTCATAGAAAACAATTAAATAAGAGTTACTGTTCCTGAAATGACCGAATAACCGTTAAAAAGTGACACGTGAGCTTCCCAGTTCGCAAAAACTCCATTAACTCAGTAAAAGTTCAACTTTCGAATGAAAATCGGCAACAAAAGACATATATTTGAATAACTGCACTGTGGTTTATATTTCACTCACTATCATTTCAAAGCAAACAGCCATTTTAACACGTACTATTTCTTCAAAGTGTAGAAATTTCGAATACAGATATAACTCTCTAGAATAGTTGATATTGAACAGATCCCGAGTTCCAAAAATATTGAAGAGTTGACTGCGGTATTCAGAAACTGTCAATTGAGATAACCAATAAATTTTAGTTTATACAATGGTTGAATTTTCTTCTTCTTACTTAAAGATTAGATGTTTTCCCTTTGTACTCATGAGTGGATCCAGAGGGGGAGAGGACCAGTGGTTCGGACCTGCCTGGAAAATCACAAAGCTATAGGTTTCCTTATTAATACTGGTCCGGATCCCATGGAAAATCACAAAGCTACCAAGCCAGCATTCAATGTTGTAAAATGGCGTACGTTTCACTGGTGGGCCAAAGATGGCCCCGCTTTCAGTGGTATTTAGATGCTCTTTACCCTCATCAACCAAAAAAAAGAAAAACGTCAGAGTTGAACCCCCATTGACAAAACTTTCTTGATCCGCGCATTGTACAGTCCAAATTGTTCTTACATTTTGAATATGCTTAGTAATCATTAAGAGGAAACGTCAAAAAAAAGTATGAGAAATTACAGTTGATAGCATCCCTAGCTGCACTGCACTATAGATACCCTTGTAACATGGTTAAGGCATAGCACTGTATATAGCATTTAATCAAAATAAAAATATACCTGCAATTCATATATGCACTATTATTGCTACACACTACAGCTCAGGAGAAAAATCTACCAATGGTGAAATTGGTTACTTTCTTTCGACTGAGTACTGTAAGGCAGTCTATGAATAGAATCTAGATACATGTATGTACAAAGTCTCTTTTTTCTATTGTCACCTTCTTCAATGCATGTTCAAATATACTCAGAAAAAAAAGTTTAGTCAGTACAGACACTGTGTGCAATAATTTTGTAAGACAGTCTTAATATTGACAAAACCTTACTCAAAATAAAATTCATATAACGTCTTACAAATGTGAACATTTTCAACAAAACATTCTGAAAATCTACCCATTTTCTTCATCAAAATTACACAAAGTGGTCAATATTAAAATTCAAATTTCATAACTCAAAAATCAGTCTAGCGCCCCTCAGACGAGTTCTGGCAGTACAGACGGAAATTCTCGTACCTGTTGCATGACTGAGGAATTTAAGAATTTTCCAAGTGGTCATGAAGCGATTACGTCATGTTGACGTCACTATGTCTCTAACTTTAAATGTCGTGGTTATCCGTGGTCTCCCCAACGGAGGCTTGTCATTTTTACTGTCAGGCTGTTGAAAACGTGTTTGCAGACGATAAATTGTTTGTTTATTGCATCCAAAACTGCGTGTTACGTCAGCAACACGTGTACCTGTTTCAAGACGTCAAAACACAGCATTTCTGTAATTTATTGATAGCCTGGACGGCGAATTAAGCATGCTAGCACTAAATTTTCTCCGGATTATTGCAATTGGAACAACTTTCTTTTAATATCGAACAGTATATGAGAAAATAACACTGCTGGTTTACCGCAGCACGTGCACACCGTGCATTTTGAAATTTGGTTGATACAGTCTAATAGAGGCATTATTTGTCACGCAATAAACAGGTACATGTAAAGCTACGATAATACAACTCATGTATAAAATTTGACAATGATATATGCAGTATTGTTGATTTTATGAGAAAACATAAACACTGACTAAACTTTTTCTTCTGAGTATATATAAAACAGCACAGTGGAGTGGGACATATACCTCATACTTAGCTCCAGATAGGAAAGAAAGTGGAAAAAATCACATATAATTATAACCATAACCTTCAAAGCATGAATCACGCCTATATAGATAGAAAACAACAAAATTTTATTTCCACTTGACTCTATATTTAGAAAAATTAAGGCTTGATATTTCATGTGAATCATCTGCCAGCCAGCAGATGATTCACATGAATTATCAAGAGAAATAAAAAGATAAAAATGTCCATATCATATTGCTCTGCAGAGATGACTTGTATTATTCAGCTATTTGGTCACTGTTATCGCCACGTGGTATGCAATGTCCCTCTCTTGTAAGGCTAACGGAGATAGGAGCCAGTTGGGGGCGTGGCTAGACAGTGACCTAATAATTGAATAATACATAAAACAGATTTTGGTAGAGAAATAAGAAAAATAATAATTTAGTTATTTTGACATCCTATCTGGAGCCATGACCATATATACACCTTGATCTGACAGTAACCTAAATGGCAACAACCTGTTAGTGAGATTTTACTTAGATATCTGGTAAGATGGGTAGAAAGAAGGGGCCAGATTTGGCCCATGCATAGCTTGCATCATAGATGCATCATATCTCCTAGTACTTGTTCCAGCAATTACTTGTATGAGATAAGTGTAAATAACTTGTCTTAAAAAGGGCTTGAAACTACAGAAAACCACTGCATCACAAAAATAAGATTAATCAAAAGAACTTCTGGGTTTCTGAAAATTTTTGCAATGCAAAAGTAAAAGCAACCCAGTAATTGAAATTACTCTTAATACAGTAGGTGGTAGGGTGGTGCACTCTCCGCTGCAGTTTTCAGAGAGCTGGCCCTTTCATATTTGGCCTGTTGGCAGGATGAATTTTGCTTCACTTGAGGCAAACTTGGGTGGGGGTGAGGCCTTTTAGTCTGATCCGTTCTTTTATTCACCCTCCATCTCTAGGAGGAGTCCGAACATGACTGAAATATTGTTGACTGGGACTTAAAGTCTCAACTCAATCAATGAAATACTTAAAAAATTTATTGTTGATTTATTACACTTCGGCACACAGGATGGCTTGAACCTCTGCTGGACAGAATCGTAGACAACCCGGCGGCCATTGTGACTCCCGTAATTGATGTGATAAGTGATGACACATTTAGATACCTTAGTCATAGGCTGATCATAGGCATTGGAGGCTTTAATTTCAATATGGAATTTACTTGGAATAGCATTGCAAGAACACCAAAAGCTTTTCCAGGAATGAAGAAAACAGAGCCTATCAGGTTTGTCTTTTTGTTTTACCCTCAGTGGTTTGTGAACTTTGGAATCGACAAGTACATACAGGGCTTGAAATATCTTAAAATAGGCACTTGCCCTGCATCACAAAAATTATTGGCATATAGGGGAAAAAAATTAATTTAAACTAGAAATATCCAAATTTTCACTTGCCCTGCAGCCCGAGGCACTCGTAAATACGAGCGGACGAGTGCTATTTTCGAGGCCTGACATACAAGTAACAATTCCAATGATAATTTAACATTTCCTTCATGAATATTCATGCTAAGCTCCACCCACCATGAATAATTATAAAAATAAACTTCTATGCCAAGGTAGGATCATGCAGCCCTCTGTGAAATACCCAGTGGCTCAGTGGTAGAGTGTTAGACTTGAGATCGAGGGTAGCTAGTTTGAGACTCACTGGAATCTTTAGCAAGATACTTCATCCTCTGCTTAGGACTGGTTCAACCCAGGAAGACTAGAATTTAAGTCATCCCTACATGACTGAAAAATTATTGTTTGGGGGAGCATCAACACAAAGAAAACCATCTACAGCTGGATCAATATCAGTGTTTGGTTGTAGCAATGGTAGGACATGGAAAGGAGTCAGCATGAAAGGTCAATTTGACAAACACATCACAAACATCATCTTGGTTATTATTCTCATCATCATCACCATCTGGCCTTCCCCCATCATCACCATAACCATCACCTGGATGATTTGGCTTTCCCCAATCATCATTACCATCATAATCACTATCACCGTCATCACCATCTGGCCCTCTCTAGTCATCATCACTATCATAATCATCAGCATCACCATCACCATCTGGTCCTCCCCAATCACCTATCATCATCAACATTGTCAAAATCACCACCACCACCGCCATCATCATCATAGTCATCACCAACCGGCCCTACCCAATCATCATCATCATCATCATCATCATCATCACTATAATCATCATCATCCTCATCAACTTGATCATCATTGATCATCTTATTACCCACTACTTATATCATGACTGCAGCAGAATGACCATTTAGTTCCTTATTTTTAGGATAACTAAAACTAGATTCTGAACCCATGACAGTGTGTAGCCCTTGTATTATATTACTGTATACCTGTTTGAAAAGCTTTGGGGCATCATGCAGTGTTTTTGTTAAGAGCCGGCAGCCGGCAAAAACAGCCACCTGCTTGTGCCGGCTACTTTGACAGAATGTTCATAAAAGCAGTGAATTCGGCCAGTTTCCTGGTAGTGTCTTCCAGCTACTCCAAATCTTAGAGAAATCCCTGGCATGACTGATATCCATCGTTTATGGCGGTTAATTGATAGTGATGCTGTAGTAGTAGGTGTGGCTTGTGACATTATTCTTACTAACTGCCAATAGAGGAGTTTCCCATTATCGGATTTTACCTATATCACGTGACATCGGCTGGCCAGTCCAGCAATTGGACTACTTCCGGTATAAAGCAACATATACTGACTGTTGATCTCACTTTATAGAACTTCCTTAAAAACGGCAATTATTAATTGAAGAGTCTGACAAGACTGCGTGTCAATATGGTCATTTATACGATTACATATGTACACTGTCCACTGAGTGATAAGATACATTTTATTTTGTTCTGGCCCAAATTGCATCCGGCGGTCCTTTAATGAGTGTCGGGGCCCCTTTGAAAACAATAAAATATTAAACACGTGTCTTTAGAACTTCGGCACACGAGACCAGTCGCTTTCTTTGAAGTTGATAAGAGGCCCAGCTAGACGTCTTGTAAAAGCCTCTAAAACGCCCACACAAACTCATCCAGCGGGGCTTGAGGCTGAGTCTTCATCTACTTCCATAATGCGTGCGTGCGCGCGCGTGTGTGCGTGCGTGCGTGTGTGTTCTACTAGAAAGACCCTGGTGTGTGCAAGCAGCAAAGACTCGCGAGTCTGTGCGCTGTCTAGAGTCTGCTTTAATCTTCGCCGATTTTTATAATAGCTCGAAATCAAAGTATATTTTATACTTATACATGTATAGTAAAAAAAAGATACGGAATACTTATAAAATGTAAATGAAAATATAAATTTATCTTTTTCGAGAATAAGAAAAGTAGCGATTCCGTTCTTAAGTTCTTAATAGCTAGACTTCAGTTGATTGGAATTTTGGAGCGTACATTCACTGATTCAGTGGCCCAAACATAGTAAAATGAATACATATTGTGGTTTCTTTGAAACATTTAGATGAAATTAGACATCTATAGAAATTCTACCCGAAAATTCTTCAAGTAACTTAATAATTAAGATCTGTAAATGTTCCCAAATGACTTACAACGCGAAGCTATGAAAGCAGATACTGTAGAAACACTTTTTTAAAAGTTTCTATTAACATTCGGCGTTCATACGTTTACAAATGCAATAACAATTTTACCAAGGAGGGGTATGAGTTACCCGATATTCAGTTTTATGCGCATATGCGGTCCCAAATTTCAAAACATATGTTTTTTACGTAACTGGTTATCTACAAATAGGGACCCGTTTAAATATTCACTCTTTTCAACTCGAAGTGCGCGCGGGTTTCAGCAGACATTTCACAGTGAGCTTTCAGTAGTTTGAGCTAAAAGGAGTTTGGGTGCAATAAAATCGAATCAAAAAGTTATTATTCTCCTCTAATCTTACACTCGGTCCGAGTCTTACAAAAAATATGCGTTTGAATACACAAAAAACAAGCGTTTCGTTGAGACGGTTCTTTTGAGTACCTACGAAACATTGCATATTAAGAAAAATATCCTATATTCGGAATTCAATGTTTCATATATTCTATTCGACATATGCGGGTGCTTCCATGTACCAGGGTTCGAGCTGTTGAGGTTTTACTCTATTGCTGCAACTTCTAAAAAGTAAGAACAGCGTATTTGCTTCTAGCGCGAACATGTCAAAATTATTACTTTTACTCAGATGATTTTGTGGCTAAAACGGCCAAACAGTTCCCTATTATTTCCGTTGCTGCTGAAGGCCTTGGAGAGATGTGTTTCCCTGCGGGTCTACACTATCCACTCATTCTCCCTTTTAGAAAAGTTCGCATATATGGCGATTTTCTCGGAAAAGTTCGCATAAAGACACGTCGATTTCTGTGGTATTTCGGGAAAGTTAATAAATAGTGTAGACCCGCAGGGGAACACATCATCTCAACAGGGCCTTCGTTTGCACAGTGACATATATTAGGTCACTGGTTTGCAGCAGCGGAAATAATTGTGGAAATATATGCCGGTACGCGTACCACTTGAATAAAAGTCTTCAAGTGTTCGTTCAGCGTAAATAAGATAAATTTTAAATAAAATTAACTCTTTTTGTCATCATATGTAATTGTGGTACATATTATTGTCATTTTCCTTGTGTTTGGTGTTTTAACCGTTATGAATTAAAGTGAAATGCATGCAAAATTAGTAGTAAGTTATTACAGCTTCATATACCGGAAGTAGTCCAATTGTTGGACTGGTCAGCCGATATCACGTGATACAGGTAAAATCCGATAATGGGAAAGGGGTCTATTAAATGGGACCTAATTGGTTGCTTTCAGCTCTAACTAGGCTTTAACCTGGAAAGTAAATATTTTATATTTTGAACAGGGATAAACTGATGACTGTCTAGACAAAAGGTGCAAACCGAGATGAGACTGTTCCTCCAATAAAGTCCTTTACTGCCCATGTGCAGATCCCCAGGGGGGGGGGGCACCTGGTCCGGACCCCCCCCCCCAAATATAGGGTTTTCATAGCAATACTGGTCCGGATCCCCTGGAAAATCACACAGCTACCAAGCCAGCACTCATTGTTGGGCCATCATCGTTCCGCCTGCGAAACACCATTCTTATGGGGTTTGGCTGGAGGGCGGATGATGGCCAGCTTTAAGTGGTATTTAGAACCTCTCTCCTCATCAACTAAAGAAAACTACTAAAAAAAACTCTGACAAAACTTTCTGGATCAGCGCATGTTGCCCACTATTCATAGAAGAGATTATGAATTCAAGACCTGATAAGCAGTACAGCGAGGAGAAGCGTGGTGGCTCAGTGGTAGAGTGCTCGACTCGAGATCGAGGGATTGTGGGTTCAAGCCTCACTGGAGTCACTGTGTTGTGTCCTTGAGCAAGACACTCTATCCTCTGCTTAGTACTGGTTAAACCCGGGAAGACCCGTAGGCAAATAAAAGCTTTGAATGAGATTTTAGCTGTGAACTGTATTAGTGCATTGAAAACACAAGAAAGAATAGTGGACATAAAGATAGTAGAACTAATAATTTCAATGTTTGTGTGACATTTTTATGCCCCTGGCTCATTCTGAGGAGTTTTGAAGATCAGGGCCATAATGTGTTTGGCCCCTCTGTGTATGGGTATGTGTGCCCGCCTACAACAAACTTTTACATTGGCCAATATCTGTTATAGAACATAGTCTAATAATAATTAGTCTTTGTTTTATATTGTAAGTCTCATAAAACTTAAAATTTAGACAAAAACTAAGTTCTTTGTTCTGTGTCATAATTCTTATAAGACTTAGTTATAAAACATAAATCTATGTTCTTTATTTTTTGCTTTAAGTCTTACAAAACTAAGTTTTAAGACATTAGTATACTGAAACAATAAAGTTATGTCCGCTTGACATTTATGTCTGCCAGTTCTAAATGTATGAACGCATTTCATTTAGATTTTTACATTACAAACTGTTATCATTTAGAAACGTTATGCATCTAAACAAAATTCATTTGATAACCAGTAGAGCTGCTGCCAACTCAGAGAACACGAGTACCCTTTAAATAAAAAGTCACAATATCAATAACTTGGGTGTCCATCATAATTCCGAACCTTTCAAGCACATTTAAACATCACTGAGCAAACTCTCTTGTAAGATGTTATGCTTGTTAGCTGTATGCATTGCTTTTACGGCCACAACCATTAATCTGTAACATACTCTGTCGTCACAAAACATCGATTAAGACCGTGCGTGTAGACACTCAGAAAATTCATTGCTGGTCCAGCATTTTGATAATCAACAGAGTCGGTCAAATTTGAATTTCTTTTTCTTTATAACAAGCATTTTAACATTAATTAAGACTAATAGGCATCAAAACAATTGATACTGGAAATTCACTTGTGTATTTTCAGTAAGGAGTGGGGTATAAAACACAGATTTAGTGAACATGTAATGGCCGACTACAGCCATGGTTTTTATTTTTATCTTTTGTGTAATCGTTGTCATACAAAAGCACAACAAATTAAAAGAAAAATGGTGTCAAATGACGTTAGGTTAAGGAGAATCGGAGTTTCCTAAATTGTTATTTGTTTGATTCAAAGGGAGGTAATTTCAGTTAATTTCGTAAATTAACTGTTTTGAATTGCAATGTCACTCGTTTAATAAGCACATTTGGGATTTTTAGATGTTTTTTCATCATTAGATTCTGGTTGCCATTTAACATAAAATTTGTCACCTTTTGATGATCAACTTGCTGATGATAATGTAATGAGCTGTTTTCATTTTAGGTTCAATAACCCTTCCCGATAAGAAGATAAAATCAAACAATTACCAAGTTTTGTGTGACGGACGTTTGATAAACATTTTGGCTTAATTTTTGCTGCAACATCTTAATTGGATAAAAAGATACAGTACCATGAAAATCAGACATTTCTTTTTTGTTTGAGTATATATGTTCCTTGTTTATATCATAAGTCTTCAATGATAAGACTTAGTTTTAAGACATATTCTATATCCTTTCTTTTATATCATTTTAAGCCCTATAAGACTTAGTTTTAAGACAAACTCTATGTTCTTTGTCATAAGTCTTATAAGACTCATTTTTTAAGACATATGTCAATGTTCTTCGTTTTATACCATGCTTCTTAAAAGACTTAGTTTATGACATCAGTCTTTATGATATAATCTATAAATAAACATCTTCTGATTGGCACAGGTGCCTATCAAGTGCAGCTGATATAACTACATTCCGCATGGTTTTCCAAACCCCACGACATGAAGTATTGCATGGCTTTCAGGAAGTGACATCAGAATGTCAAGTAATTTTGCATGACTGAGCTGTAACATCAGTGGTGTCAATAGTCCAAAATGGCAGAAATGCATATCTTTATTATATAATAAAACAGTTGTTGACTTAATATGTTTAGGGTTGGTCAATATAAAGTTTACTGTTCAAAAACACTGCATGTCCACCACATCAAAAGTCAATAATTGTATGATGTTCTTTGCTTTTTGCCATAAGTCTTGTAAGATTAAGTCTATGTTCTTTGCCTTAGCCATATGACATAAGTCTATGTTCTTTGATTTATGCCATAAGTCGTGTAAGGCTAAGCTTTAAGACATATGTCTATGCTCTATACTTTGTGTCATAAGTCTTATAGGATTATGTTTTAAGACAGACATTTATTTTCATTGTTTTATGCCATAAATCTTATAAGATTAAGTTTTAAGTCTTTGTTTTATGCCTTAAATTTTATAAGACTTAGTTTTTTAGTCTTATAAGACTAAGTCTTAAGACATAAGTCTATGTTCTTTACTTTATGCCATAAGTCTTATAAGATTAAGTTTTGTGACAGATGTTTATGTTCATTGTTTTATGCTATAAGTCTTATAAGACTAAGTTTTAAGACATAAGCCTGAGTTCCTTTTTTATGTCATAAGTCTTATAAGACTTAGTTTAAAGACATAAGTCTGTGTTCCTTTTTTATGTCATAAGTCTTATAAGACTTAGTTTAAAGACATAAGTTTATGTTCTTTGCTTTATTTCTTAAGTCTTATAAGACCTGGTACTTGGTTTTTAGGCATAAGTTTATGTTCTTTGTTTTATGTAATACATCATATAAGACTTGTTTTAAGACAATAGTCTATGTTTTACAGGTCTCCAACTATGGCTGGTGGTTTATTTTCAATCAGTAGAGAATATTTTACCCATATAGGAAGTTATGATCCAGGCATGGATATATGGGGAGGAGAAAACTTAGAGCTGTCTTTTAGAGTAAGTATTATTTTCATTCATGAAACAAACATAACCCAGCTTTAAAGCAAATGTTCCATAATTTTAAACACCATATACCTGCAGTGTCTCAGTGGTAGACTGCTTGACTCGAGACCGAGCGGTTGCGGGGTCGAACCTCACCGGGGTCACTGCATTTTGTCCTAGAGCAAGACATAGTAATCCTTGCTTAGTTCTTACAACATGTAGGTTCAATGTTGAATGAAATTTTTCAAAATTAAAAAAAAACAAACATATTCAATTGTATTTAACAAAATAAACAATGTACAGGTGCGTAGCCAGGTGGAGGCCAGGAAGCCTGGGCTTCAACATCATGACTTTTCTTGATTGCGAACAACAAAGGTGCATCTGCGCAGTCTGATCAGTGCCTTTATCATTCACTATCTGAAAAGGTCAGATATCTCTTAACTCTCCAAATATTTTGGTGGGCTTCAACATGATAAAGCCTCTTGGCTACGCTCCTGATGTAACATTTTAGTAAAGGTGGAAGTTATGAATTCAGGATAGTGTCCTTCATTGGCATGTACAAACCAGCTTTGCTAAAAATGAGTAAATAAGAACTTAGAAAGAAAAAAAATTGAAGACATTTACACCACCTGTCCAATCTCAAAATCATTTCATAAATGTTCTCTATACTGTCTTCTACCATAGTAATTATTGGTCAAACTGTACCGCTCTGCTGAACGAAATGGCAATATGGAAGAAAACAGTAAAATCTTGATTTTTCTAACTCCTCTTGTTCGAAATACCCACTTATTCAAATCAAATTTTAGTGTATATTGTATTCAGAGAAATGGGCATAACGATGAATTATTCAAATAATTTCCTATGAAAATAAAATGTTAAGTTCTGGGTACTTAAAAGAAATGTTAAGCACCCAAAACATTGTTTTGATAGGATATTGAATCATATCTTTTAAGCAGCCAAAGCATATGTATTTATAAGAAATCTAGAGCTTTCTTTTAAGCAACCAAAATGCAATATTATGTTTTGATAGTAATTGCTGAAATTAATTATTTTTGGGGTGATATATTTCAACAACTGATAATTACAAGTCAAAACCTTGGTCCTGAGGACTTAACTGTGCATCAGTACAGTAAAACCTGTCTTAAGGGGCCACTCCAAAAAAAAAAAAATTGGGGTTCAATACTGATTATCGCTTAATGCAGGTCCAAGTATTGCAGAATGCTCCAAAGGGAGCATTCTGCAATACTTTCGACCTTCATTAAGCTACCATTTATCATTATAAGATCTTTGTTTTGTCTATTTTAGTGGCCGCTTAAGACAGGTTTTACTGTATATGAAAATTTACATTATCAATTTCTTTTCTTCTACAGGTATGGATGTGTGGTGGAATCTTAGAAATTGTGCCATGTTCCCACGTAGGCCATATTTTCCGAAAACGAAGTCCATATAAGTGGCGAGGTGGAGTTAATGTGGTAAAGAAGAATTCAGTCCGACTGGCGGAAGTTTGGATGGATGAATACAAAGACTACTATTATGAAAGATTTAATCATGATCTGGTAGGACACACACTAACCCTTATCCTCCCAATATTTTTTTGTGCTGAAAATGTTGGCTGCTTACAACCATGCAACAAGAAATTTAGCAGCAACAAGCAATTTAGCAATATTCTCCCATTTAAGCTGCCAGAAGCATAAAATAGACAGTCTACTATTGTCATCCAGGTGCATGACAAACTACATGAAAACTCGGACCCAATAAACACAGACTGTTCACTCGTATACAGGTTGTGGCTCAACGGTGGCTGAGCTTTCAAAACTGACGTATGTTGAAGATTAAATAATCATATATCCGTTATTTCTCTGCATATCTTTGAATTTTCTCCAAAAAGCAATGGTTCAATAAACTATCTTTAAGACTGCATTGTTATTATCCCCCGACGAAGTCGGAGGAATCCGACGAAGTCCGAGGGATATAGTTTTGGCTGCGTCCGTCCTTCCATCCGTCCGTCCATTCCGTCTGTCAGTCCGTCCGTCCGGAACCATATCTCAGTACCTATTGGTCAGATTTGATTCATTCTTGGTACAAATGATAAGTACCATGGACTCTCGATATCCTATAAGTTTCCTCAAAATCAACCCCTTAACACTTGAGTTATTGCCCTTGTTTTAGTATAGGCAATTATAATGCAAAACCTATATTAACTTTTTGTGTGTGATAATCTTCACATTTCATCAAAGCTATTATATTTAACAACTTCTCACTATACACCATGATTACCCAGTGTCTGTAGATAAGCATGGTGGTGTCAAAGTTTTACCCCACCCCCTTTCAATGCACTAATACACCCCGACAACATAACTTTGTATATCCATCAGTTACCAGTCCGTTTATACTGGGTCTGAGATAAAAAAGTTGCCCATTTCTACATGCTCATTTCTTTGAATAAATGAAAGTGGTTTAGAATTTGTTTAAAAAAAGCTTATGTTGAAAAACTCATTTATTGAAAAGACATATGTTGTAGGTACACATTGGAATTGCCTCATAGAGGCAATTCCAATGTGTTCCTACAACATATGTTACTTAAAGTATGGAAGAAAACTATTTGGAAATTAACATTTTCCAAGTATCATGCCCATTGTCTTTACCTCTTTTAAACATCCCAGACTGCCAATCAGTATTAAAATATCTGTTACTCTATGGCAAATTGTTTATATTTGCATGACAGCTATATCTTCAAATTTGAGTTCATGAACTACCTCTTTGCTAACCTGCTAGTTGCCTGGTTGTATTACATCTGCTGCATGCAGAGTGCAATGGGTCAGTTGGGAGAGTGTTAGATTGGGGGTCGAAGGGTTGCTAGTTCGAGACTCACCAGAGTCACTGTGTTGCGTCCTTGAGCAAGACACTCTATCCACAGCTTAGTACTGGTTCAGCCCAAGAGTACTGGATATTGTCCCAATATGACTGAAAAATTGTTGACTTGGGCATAAGCATCAACACAAACAAAACATCTGCTGTGTATATTTGGTACATTTCAAGCTGGATTTTATCATGGAAGCAAATACTATGAACCCAAGGGAGCAGTCTGATTTAGGTCCATATTGTTTGCTATATAGGCCATCTATGTACAAAAGGAATGACTGGCTGGAAGAGCTAAAATCCTGCATAATATCCCATATTTAGCTGTTTGAAGTTATTGTTAAATATTTACATTTTCGAAGCAAGCCTTAAATGAATCTTTCGATTTTTGCAACGGTTCATAGCCTCATGAATGACACAAATTTGATTGACAGCTGCTAAACTCACTTGCCCGTGCAATACGTTTCGAACATGAAACTTATTCGCCAGAAGTGACACTGGTGTTGTGATTGACAGCGAGCCACACCGAGTCGCATGGCAAGACAAGCCTCTTGTTTGCACCATTCATTTTGGCTGCCCGTGTTCACACTGGCTGTTCAGCTTTTCCGTTTTACTCTCCAACAAATTAGTTAATACAATTACATATCAAATATAAAACTGTTTTGTTTCCTAAATTATAAATATTTTTTTTATATTTTAGGTGTTTTTAATAAAATATAAATATAAGCAGTAACTTCAATTTTTGGTCTGTTCATGGAATCATGAATACTTTGGGTCTCTTGCAAAGTAAGCGTGAAGCCCTTTGGGCGTCACTTACTTTGCAAGAGACCGAATTATTCATGATTCCATAAAAAATTCCAAAAATTGAATTCATTTATTAAATGAAGAAATCTTCATGCATGTAATCAAATCTTGAAGTAAGTAAGGGTGCAAAGATCAGGAATCGATACAATCAAGTACCACACCTGGCCCAGGATACCAATGGGAAAGTGACAAACTCACAGTTAGACACCACAAACGAGAGCCAAGAGGTCAGCCCTTTCCCAGCAGGTGACCACAAAGCACATATAAACAGACGCGCACAAAGACATAGCAAACACAAGACAGAACAAAAACATAAAAGATCCACAAAAGAAGTACCGCCTTGGAACGGTCAGTAAAATATTTTACTGGAGGGCTTAAACCGGTTTAACGGCGCCAACCTCACCCTTAATTCAGATGTTGTTTTAACATGTATTTTACTTTGACAATTAGGTTGGATATTCTAGATCATCGATTGAAATATTTCATTTTAGAAATTTGGCACTTTTAAATCGTAATTTTTAGAAAGTAAAGCTGGATCTTTTAATTAAATCATGAATTGGAACGACCCAGACTACTGTTATGAATGATGTGTTGGAAATTGTAAGAAGCCTTCAGACTTAATAAAGAAATAAAACATTTTTTTGCCATGCCTTGATTGCCCTAGATAAAGCATAGCTGAGTCTGGGTTGTACCCATTTGAGGATGAGAAAGATGTAGCTTTGCGTCAGGCCTTTCGTTAAGAATGCGTAACAGAAAAATAGTTTTCTTATTTCTCAACCAAAACATATGTTGTGGCTACTCAATAGAACCATCTCAATGAGACCGTTCTTTTGAGCACCCAAAACATATGCTATAAATTATGGGTAAGAAAATATTTACAATTTTTCGCTGAACCTTTTTTGTTTATCTAGACATATGGTGAGTGTTTTTAATTGATACAGCCTAGACTTTGAGAACATTTTGGGCACAGATACATATGCAATGTAGTTCCTTTCTAGCACCCAATGATTTGAGCCATGACATGAGATTTCAAACAATGTGGTATGTACGACCAGCAAAGCCTCAGATCAGCCTGGGCATACACACAGTCTGATCAGAGGCTTTGTTAGTCACTTGAACATTCTATGACTGTTAAGTTACTAACCAAACATCGTATGGAGTTTCTAAGCTTAAAAGGAAGCTGCACAGGCTTGTCTGAGTCTGCACTTGTCAAATTGCCACATTGTTGGAAATCTCATGTCGCGGCTCATTTGTTTTATTTTTTCAAACTGTTTCCCAGATTTACACAGTGCAAAAAAAGCTCTGTTTGGTGTTCATATGAATGGACCATTGTTTCAATCAGGTTGTGTTGTAAGTGAATTGTGTTATAAAAGAGCAGTTTTACAAAGGAATTATAGGAACATAACCATTTCATAGTCATTTTCCTCTAATTCCTTTGTATAGTTCTATGTAAAGACATGTGGGCACCACAACATGTCCATGCTTTTTCCATACATGTGTTATACTGTAAATCAGGAAATTTTCGCGAGAATTTTATTTAAGAGAATAGCGTTAAAAGACACATTTGTGTTGCTAAAAATTCACGACTAGGGCATGATTTACATATATCAGTAAAGGATAGAGTGATTTTGACATTTCGCGAGGATTTTTTTCGCGGAACTTCGCATTTGCAAAGTTTTGCGAAAATAAAACCGTCCCGAAAATTTCTGGATTTACAGTAATGAGGTGTATTATGAAGGGACTGCACCCTATTTTGTTTTATCCAGGGAGAATTTGGAGATGTGACTGAAAGAAAAGAGCTCCGTAAGCGCCTAAACTGTAAAAGTTTTGACTGGTACGTGAAGAATATATATCCAGACCTATTTGTACCAGGAGAAGCCCTCGCATCAGGGGAGGTAAGTCAGAACAGATTTCTAAGTCTTTGAATGCTGGGTAATTGTACTTGATTTTTAGGCTGTTCAGGATTAGTTTAGATTAAATTTTCTGAAATAATTTGATAAATACCTTTAGAGTGTCAAATTGTAGGATCTAGATCTGGCCAGACATTATGTCTGTCTGGATCTTGGTCCATATGGTTTGCTTAGTTTATCAGCAGACAGCAGAGTTAATGCTCAATATCTTGGTTTTGTCTAATTATTTGTGACACTGTTTTGGTGACCTTAACCCAGTATTGAAGGTCACAGTTGCACAAGCATGACAAAGATGGATTTTGACAAAATTTGCTTTGGTACAACATTGATCCATAATTGGGAGTTCTTACTTTCAATTTTCAAAATATTTTGTTCTGCCTTAAGATGTAGTTCATACTATACACTGGGTTGGTGGGTGGTAGGACATCTATTTAGGGCTATATTAAACCGTGATGCGCCAATCGCAACAAGAGTTGTCTGCTTTCTCGTCTGCTGAAATGTTTAATTAGCCTCTATGGCAAACAGTGTGGTCTCAGATCAGACTGCTCCTATAGGAGCAGTCTGTTCTGGGTCCACGCTGTTTGCTTCTATACTTAATTCGTCAGTAATGTTAGGCAATTTTTTGCAGCAGATGACTTCAGCAGACAACATTTTCAGATGCATTTTTCTTGCGCTTTAAGGGTTAACGCATGCCTCAGGCTGCAGAGTAAGTGAAAATTATATTTTCCAATGTAAGCTAACAATTTGCAGATCAAATCTTATCCTGCTAAATTGCTAATATTTTTTGTGCAAATAAATGTTGTCTGCATTTTACCTGCTACTGCATGTGTTCAAATGCACTCCTGTCTAGATTTATCATGGAAGCAAACACTATGAACCCTATCAGACTGCTCCAAAAGGAGCAGTCGGACCTGGTTCCATATTGTTTGCATTATAGGCTATCAGAGTATATAAGCAGCAGAGAGAGCAGATGACAATTGTTGTCAATAGGGGGAAAAGGCTAAAACTTTTGATATTTCTAGTGATTAATATTTCTAGTGATATCTGTTTTAAGATATTTTAAGGGCTATATCCTCTGTAAAAGATTGGGTTACTTTGGTGAGTGCATTAGAATGTGATCTATCTCAACATGGATAATAATCAAAGTCTAGCTCTGCGGGCCTGTATATGTATATCGGTTGGCGATTTTAGGTCATATTTTATATTGATTAGCCATATTTAGCCCCCAAAAAAGAACAGAGCTTTTTTTGGTCTAAAATTTAACGATTTTCTGTCTAAAATATAATGAGGATAAAAAAAGTTGTGATTATGATTATCGCATTCTAAAATTTATCAATTGAGCAAAAAATTGTGATTTTTGGTTTTACTGCTTAATGGGTGAATTTCATCAACATGGCAAATAACTTATCGTAAGTGATTAAGTGGCCAAACTTTTAATGATTAGCGATTGACAGACCCCCCCCCCCATCCAGGCCCTCAGCTATCCCTCAGACCCATACTGTGGTGAATGCATACCCTTTTCTTCTGCTCCACAGATTCGAAGTAAAGCCAAACCAATGTGCGTCGACAGTGCGGTAGATTCGCAAAACTTCCACAAACCTGTGAACATGTGGCCTTGTCATAACCAGGGCGGGAACCAGTATTGGATGCTGAGTAAACACAGCGAGATACGACGAGATGATGGCTGTTTAGACTACTCCGGTGGAGAGAGCGTTATTATCTACCCCTGCCACGGCCAACGAGGCAATCAAGAGTGGCATTATAGAGAGGTATGTATTTTTTTTAAGAAAACAGGCCTTGAGGTTATAAAACTTTTCATGATTAACTCATCTAAGCACGAAATTTCAACTGCTCATAAAAACTAAAATACCGACAAATAAAGAAGCTTCTTGCTTTAAGCCTCTCGGATGTTGTATTTATCGTGCTAATAAATGTTAAAATGCCAACAATTGTTGGCATTTTAACATGTATGAGCAGGATAAATTTCGTGCTCAGCTGAGTTGAGCATAAAAAAAGTTTTATAACCTCAGGGCCTGGATCTGAAATTTGAGCTCTAGTTTCTTAACCCTTTGTATAATAGTCGACCATTCCTTCTTGTTTGATGCAAATAAACTTGGGACAGTCCATTGTACATAACTAGGGGTGACAAGTTATAATTTTAAAGAAATATTGTATCTTTTGTCTGAAGATCATTTTTCGCTTTTCAAACAGTGTGGACACTGATAAAATGCAGCATTATGCTGCATTTAATCTGGGTCTTCACTGTTTGCAAAAGTACTCTTTTAGGGGTTTCCAGAATACAAGGGTTAAGAAAAGGCCTAGAGAACAGTGCAGACCCGGAACAGACCACTCCTGCAGGATTGGTCTGATCAGGGTTTTCACTTTTTAATATCAGAAGAATAATTCTGTGGATAAAAGGACCTAAAGACCAAAATTTTAGATGAGAACAGAGGGAAAAAGTGTTTGAATTTTCCTAACTGAAAGGCCTGGAAAATGGTGCATACGAAGATCAGACTGGTCCTCATTGTTTACTATTAGAAAAAGTATTCTGCAAATCAAAGGTCTACAAACCAAAATTTAAGATGAAAACGGTGGGAGAAAAGCATAAAAAAGTGTGGGAAAACTGCAAAATGTCATTTTGGGTCTCAAGGCAGTCTCAAGGCTTTCTTGTGAAGCATCCTGCAAAACAAATTGGGAGCCTTTTTAAGGAATTTCAAATTAAAACCTGTGTTCACAGGTTTCATTGACATTAGCTATGGCTCAATGCTCAAAAGCGCTTGTTCATCCACGCAGTCTCCTGAGAGCCTTCACTGCTTGTATATACACAACGCATGGAAGATGTAGGGGAAGACTTAAATTAGGACCTGTAGTCCCATTGTGATGCTGCACACACTTGTTTGAATTGTGAATTATGGAATATGGGCCTCGTCGCGACCAAAACCTGTCTTCGGGGTTTCCAACAAAGTGAAATTCAAACCAGCCTGCTCAGCTACAGAGACTAGCTAGAAAAATAAAATTTCTCTTGTAGCAAACTTAGATATAGTACTTTCCAAAACGCGAATAACAAAGGCGCTGATCAGACTGCGTGGATGCGCAGGCTGGTCTGCCCCGGTGTTGTTTGCAACCCCCCGAAGGCAGGTTTTCTCGGGTCGAGGCCCATATGAAATAGGGATCTCTTGGTATGTCAAAGTCTAGATAGCAGAAAGTAAGCATGTTGGTCTGCGATGGCAAGGCAATAATGGGTTCCAGTTTTATTTATAGTGTTCAAGGTTTAACCATGTCCTTATTGCACTCAAAATAACCAAGACCTGAATGCAATCATGATGGCCGAAATTTCGGGTTTGTCCATTCCGAGTGCAAATAGGGTGAATTTCATTCTTCATCTGAACAGTCTCAGAAATGGGAATACCGAGTGGTAAGTCTGGAGGATATTATAATAACCAGTTCTTCCTGATTGAGCCAAATAGAGACTATCATCTTTTTTATAGTGGAAGGGTCTATTATTTACTATTCAGGGGGTGAAATGTTTTTACTTTTTTGCAGACATTTTTAAAAAAAAGAATTTTTGAAATTAATATTTTGCACTGATTATGTCATATATGGGTCTCAACTCAAGAAAATTGTCTTTGGGGTTAAGACACATATTCCAGCCTGCTCAGTTACAGAGACTGGCTAGAGTACTGAATTTTTTAACAAGTCTATCTATTGCTCTTTCCTGAGAACCAACAACAAAGAAACTGATCAGAGTGCAGGCTGGTCCTTTGTTGTTCACATCCAACAATAAATATTGGGTTTTCTCACGACATGGCACCTAGGGCACAATTTGGAGGCTACTTCAGCCATTTTCTGAGAGGTTGGCACTTATCACATGCTCGCCAAGAAAAAAATGCATCTGAAAATGTCGTCTGCTGAAGTCGTCTGCTGCAAGTAATTGCTTAACATTACTGACAAATTAAGTATAGAAGCAAACAGTATGGACCCAGAACAGACTGCTCCTATAGGAGCAGTCTGATCTGGGTCCACACTGTTTGCCATAGAGGCTTCTTAAACATTTCAACAGACGAGAAAAGCAGACAACTCTTGTTGCGATTGGGGCATTAAGGGTAAAGAATGAATGCACAGCACTCATACATTGGCCATTATTTTCATTTGCATTTAAGCAGGTAACAAAACCCAAACATAATACCCACATTGTGCATTTAAACACACAAAAAAGCAGAGTAGCAAAGAATGTTACAATGCCAAAAAAAAAAAAATGATTGCAAAAACAAAAAAACATTGCACCCCATGCTATTGCTTATTATAAATGATAATTATTTTTATTTTTGTTGCTAGGGAGCCCAGTGGCACAGTGGTAGAGTGCTTGACTCCAGCCTGAGGGGCCGCGGGTTCCAGCTTCACCGGCGTCAATGCTTTGTGGTCCTTGAGCAAGACACATTTATCCTAGCTTAGTACTGGTTCAAACCAGGAAGACCTGTCCCTGTTTAACTGAAAGATTGTTGATGGGACGTAAAGAATCAAATCAAACAAACAAAATTTTTGTTGCTAAACTGGCTTTATTGATAGTAGATAGTGCAGCTTCTGATGGAATTCTGCAGGGTCTGGTCTGGGTTAACTTGTAGTACCGTTAAACAGCTTTTTTTCCAGAGTTATTTTGGTCCCAGTTTGTGATTCCCCCTAAATTGGGAAGGCAGTGATTTTTACTGTTTAGATTTTAGAATGTAGAATATCTATCAGCCTGGTTTAAAGGTGTATACTATTATTACCACTTTCCTAGCTAGAGGTGCTTTACATTAAGCTACGATAAATGTTCTAAAATTTTGAACAATTTACACTTTCGTTTTTCAAAGAATATGTGGGCTATCAGGGCTGGAATTCACAATATGTTTGTCAGAATAGCGAACAGGGAAGACCCACATCAGACTGCTTCTTCAGAAGCAGTCTGATGTGGGTCTGCACTGTTTAAAGGGGGTACTCTGATTTTTTCATACATACATAGGCTCGTGTCATTTTTTGGGTTCAAAATTTTAAATTTCAATATTTTTGGGGGTTTTCAGAAAATTGAAATTTTTTGGGGGTATGAAGATTTTGTGGATATTTTTTTGGGGTCATCACAAATTTTAGGATCTTTTCCTTAGGTCAAGGTAAAGAAAGGGGGATTTTTTTAGGTTGCTAAAACTTCAAATATTTTTTTTTTTTTTTTTTTTTGGTGCTTGAAATTCCTGATATTTTTTTGGGGGTCAGCGGTAGATCCTGGGCCAGAGCCTATGTATGAAGAAAAAATGAGAGTACTCCTCTGGGGCAACTAGTGTTCGAGCTTTTAGAACATTTACCATAAAAGAAATTGACAGAACAAGCGAGTTTGACCTGGAAATGCTACAATCACAGACTGATCCATGGCACCGTGAAGAAGAAAGACAAAAAAAATGGACAACCACATGACAGCAAGAATACAATTAAGTAAAGCAGCCAGCTCTCTCTTCCTCAGCGAGATGATTACTTTCATCAATAGTTGATGAGAAGAGGGCAATGGCTCAGTGATAGATTGCTCTTCTTGAGATCAAGAAGTTCAGGCCTTTAGTTAAGAGTGCATAACCAAAAAATAATTTTTTTATTTCTCAACCCAAACATATGTTGTGGGTACTCGAACCGTATCAATGAGACGGTTCTTTTGAGCACCCAAAACTTATGTTAAAACTGATGAGTAAGAAAATATTTCAATTTTACGCTAATTTTTTTTTGTTTATCTACACCTAACAATGGATTTTTTAAATATGGAATTTGCCTTTAAATATGGAATTTGGGATTTTCTAATACATGATTTAACTCCTTAGACACAACTTTTGGCTGCAATAGGGTATGGAACTGACTTAAATTTTCTATGTATAAGAGACCAGTTACATATCATATTTGACAGATTTTTTTTGTGATTTGTGTTTTTTGAAAGGGTGTTTGACGCACAGGTTGAATGGGAAAATGCATTGAGCCTGTGTTTCAGACACCCTTTAAAAAAAGATAAATTACAAAATATTTCAGTTGTGTATCATTTATATATCAAAACTTAAGACAAATCATGCCATATTGCAGCCAAAAGTTGTGCTTTAGAAATTCTCAGATTCCATATTTAAAGGCAAATTCCTTATTTAAAAAGTCCTTTGCTACCTGTGGAAGTCGCTGGTTTGAGGCTCTTCTGAGGCACTGTGTTATGGTCTTGAGCAAGACACTTTATGCTCTGTTTAGTGCTGGTTCAACCTAGGAAGCATTCTGACATACATGATTGAAAAATTGTTGACAGTGTTAATTGTAAAGCATCAATTTAAACAAACAAAGAACAAGCCGAAACCTTCCGTGAATTGAGTCAGAGGTAGAGAGAATATTCTCTTTGAAAGTATGTGGCTGGATCAGGGTTTGAATTCAAGACCCATAGAAGAAATCCATAGAAGTTGGATTATCACTATCAAACTGGCTATCAATTGTGGCACACTACTTAAACGTGCTATGATAGTAAAGATATGGTTTACAATTTTTTTCTACCTCTTTTTAGATTTCTCTGCATGCAGTATGAATTAAAAGATTTTAAGCGCTTGCAACCGATTAAAATTACAATGTGAATATTTGAAAATACAGGGCTGAGCTTAAAAAAAAAAATGTGGGGTTCAGAATGATCCTTTACTGTAAATTCGGAAATTTCGCAAAAATTTTATTTTCGTGAATGGCATTAAAAGACATATTTTCGATGTTTAAAAATCACAACAAAGGCTTGATTTACCTTTCTCAGTCAACGACAGAGTGATCTCTCATTTCACAAGGGTTTTATTTTCACGAAACTTCGCATATGCGAAGTTTCGTGAAAATAAAACCCTCGCGAAAATTTCCAAATTTACAGTATATGCATACTTAGATGGAATGTAGAAATCAGGTTTTTACAATCATAAGGGACTCCAGGAGTGAATTCTTTCCTTTAAGAGAAGCCGTTTTATGAAAAGGAACTCAATTGCCAAGAATCAATGCTTGTTGCAATAGTCTCCTTTCGATCTGCGTAACTATTATAGCATTCTGGTTACCTCCATGTTGGATTTCTTGTTTATTTCCAGGATAACACTCTTATTCATGTAAATACCAACAAGTGTATGGAAGTGTCGGTGGACGGACAGAAACTATTGATGAGATCGTGTACAGGTATAGACAGACAGATCTGGAAATGGAAGCGGAAATCACCCAAGTAACAAGACGCGGGACCAATATCATCATATTGGAATGCAAGGGGAAATCACCCAAGTAAAGAGGGGGGGGGACCAGTATCATCATATTGGAATGCAAGCGGAAATCACCCAAGTAACGAGAGGGGGACCAGTATCGTGATATTGGAATGCAAGAGTTTACATGTGTTCATCTGCAAATTAGATTATATTAGTAATGAAAAAATTAAATTTGAGCCAGTGCATGAGATTTCCAACAATGTGGTATGTGTGACCAGCAGAGCCTCAGATCAGCCTGCGCATATGCGCAGTCTGATCTGAGCCTTTGCTAGGCGCTTGAGTATTCTATGATTGCTAAGCTACTGACTGAACACCATTTGGAGTTTCTAAGCTTAAAAAGAGACTGCAGAGGCTTGTCCGAGTCTACACTTGTCAAAATGTCAAATTGATGGAAATCTCATGCCACGACTTAATTATTAGTAATGACAAATGAAATGATACCCTTTTTCACAATTGTCATCTGCTCTCTCATCTGATTATGTACTTTTGTAGCCTATATTGCAAATACTATGGTCCAAGATCAGACTGCTCCTGAGTCTGATCTGGGTCCATAGTGTTTGCATCCATGGTAAACATATTCTGATTCCAATATGAATGTATGCAGCATGCATAATATATGATAAGCAGACAGCTTTTAGGACCAAAAAATATTGACAGGATCAGGGTTAATCATAGATTCAACTCAGACTGTTCATTACATGTTAATCAAGTGCATCACAGCAAATAGCTGAGACCTAATCTGATTTTTGACATGATCAGTCTGATCTGAGTCTTCACTTTTAACCCTTAACCTGCCAATGACTTTTAACCTTAAAATTTCATCTGCTTTTTATGTCTGCTGCATTTACACAGGTTTAGATAAACAAAAACTTTCAGCATGAAATTGTAAATATTTTCTTACCAATAATTTTTAGCATATGTTTTGGTGCTCAAAAGAACCGTCTCATTCAGACAGTTCTTTTGAGTACCCACAACATATGTTTGGGTGTTTATGTTCGGGTTGAGAAATAAGAAAATTATTTTTTTGTTATGCACTCTTAACCAAAGTCCTGTGCATTTAGATTCATATGTACTTAAACTACTTTTGATCATGGTAGCAAACACTATGAGTCCTGATCAGACTGCTCCCTTAGGAGCTGTCTGATCCGGGTCCATAGTGTTTGCATTGTAGGTAACCCAGGGCATTTTCTGCCCTTCTCTAGGGGCCGAATTACCGCCCGTTTCCCAATCGAAAATAGCCACCTTTTTTCCCAATACCACGTCTGTTTTTCCCAATTGAGAAAAGTAAAAAAAAGAAGTTTTTTTTTTGTTGTTGTTGTTTTTTACTTTTTTTCAGAGACCACTACTACTTATGAGAAACAATGACCCATATCAGAATGATACTTAAACTCTTGTGCTTAAGTGGTATGGTTGGCATTGTACAATCTAAAATAACTTGATTTTGAGGATATGTTTTGCTACCCTTGTTATTTTCTATGTCGTTAATTTCTCCCAATTTTGCTGTTAAGTCGATCATTTTTTACCAATTTTGGCCGGGGGGCTTTTCCCAAAATTGCTGGAAAAAGCCCTGTAACCAAAGTGTTCAAACAGCTGATCCAGCAGATGACAATTATGATGAATGGCCGGAAAAGAATTAACATATATTTTAAGGTATCAGTTTGTTTGCAAGAGCTCTCATCTAGGGAGCTGCTCATGTATATTCATAGCTACAGTTTACATGCCAATTCATGGAACATCTTGAATGATAAATATATAGGAATATTTGTATGATTATACTGTGTAGGAGGGAGCGCAGTGGCTCAGTAATAGAGTGCTTGACTCGAGAATGAAGGGCCGCGGGTTTGAGCCTCAACGGCGTCACTGCGTTGTGGTCCTTGAGCAAGACACATTTATCCTAGCTTAGTACTGGTTCAACCGAGGAAGAACCATCCCTGTTTAACTGAAAGATTGTTGATGGGACGTAAAGAATAAAATCAAACAAACAAACGTATACTGTGTAGGGTTAAGCTCAACTAAGCTATTTGCTCAAGGTGAGCTTTTAAAATCCTCTGTTGTCATTTGTAAACAGTATGCTTTAATCCTTTCCTTCATGAATATTCATGCTAGGCTCCACCCACTATGAATGATTATATAAATAAACTTTCACGTTGGTGCATGGAACAAAGAAATTACTTGTCAGGTCCACTTGTGTAGGATCTGCTATATCATATATCCATAAGCGAACAGAGTAGATCCTGATCAGGCAGCTCTTACAAGAGCTGCCTGATCTGGGTCTGCTCTGTTTGCAAAAGTGTTAAAAGGCATCTCTATGAGATAAAGGGTTAACCAACATCTCCTGAACCATTGAGTGGAATTTCACCAAACTTCATAGGAATGATGCTTGGTGGTCCTCTTTTAAAGTTGTTCAAAGGTTTCAATTCTATACAGAATTCTGATTTTTTAAAAAGTACTTTCGGAAAAAATCTCTCTGGAATATCTTAAAAGATATTGTCGGGTCTGACATGGGTCCAAACTGTTTCAAAGGTTATCAACAGATGACAAGATGCTACTAGTGCAGAAAGTTGTAATCTCAACAACATGGTACTCAAAAGATCTCAGTTAAAGTGTTATTATTACATGTTGTACTAAAAATAGTAACAAAATGCTTAGTTAACTGGGCTGATACTGCTCGTGATTCGAAACCCATAACGGCTTGCTCACGTGAGCCCATATTGGCTTTCACATGAACCCATTTCAGCCCTCTCATGTACCCATATCGGCCTTCATGTGCCCCCTCAGCGTCATAAATGAAGCCATTCACATCGCCGCGAGGTGAAGACCGCATGTAAACATGTAATAAAAAGTTAAAACATGACCGCTGCCGCGTAACAAGGCATATCGGCCCAGCACTCCGTATTTCCCCTCAGGCCTAAAGGCCCTCAGGCAAATAGGGAGACACCGGGCAGATATGCCTGGTAACGCAGTGGTGGCTATATATTAATCTCTAATTAACAAAACTGTAAAATTTGATTACAAATATTTCTTTGGCTGTACTATGTTTATATGTGTGCAGCTAATCATTTTAATTGACTCAAGCAAAACATTGTGTCTTATAAGCATATTTACATGAAAGATATGGTTTGTATGTAACTTTTTAATGGTCAACGTTTTTTAGATTTTGCCAAATTAAATTTACATGCATATTATAACCTAGTGTTCAAAGAGCATATTCTACCTAAAAAGCACACTGAGTCTGTCAGGGATTTGCCTAAGATTTGGAGTAGCTGGCAGACATTGCCAGGAAACTGGCCAAATTTACTGCTTATAGTATAACATAATGGATGAATCTGTCAAAGTAGCTGGCACAGAAGGCAAAGTAGGTGGCTATTTTTGCCAGCTGCCACCTCTGAAAACACTGACTGTGTGAATAAATTGAAAATTCTATTCCCTTTTTTTCATCTGGGCAGCAAATCCATATTAGTTATGAAATCACAACACTGGACTGACTAAAAATCAGAATTTCATTTTGTGTCATCAACCCATAAAGAACTCTGTTGCATTTATACATAGGTTTAGATAAACACATTTTTTCTGCGTAAAATTTTAAATATTTTCTTACCCATAATGTTTAGCATATGTTTTGGGTGCTCAAAAGAACCGTCTCATTGAGACGGTTCTTTTGAGTACCCACAACATATGTTTTGGTAGAGGATTAAGAAAATTACTATTCTGTTACACACTCTTAACTAAAGGCCTGTTTATAAGAGCATGTAGAAAGGAGAGAGTAAATGAACATTAATTTTCTTATTTCTCAACCATGGGTACTCAAAAGAACCATCTCAATGAGACCGTTTGTTTGAGCTCCCATAACAGATGTTACAACTTGTGGATGAGAAAATGTTAACATTTTTACACCCCCAAATTTTCTTTATTTAGGTCTTATATGGTCATCACAGTTCTTGACAAGTTTTATCTGGTCAGTACAACATATTGAATTATTATCAGAAATACAATGAGGCTCATACTAAAACTACTTATTATATACCTATAAATGATACAAAGTTTGAACTGTCTGTTTTCTGGCCACCTGATACAGAAAGCCGTAGCAACCAACTGAGGTTTTCTGATTCCGTATCACTATCCTTTATAACAAGTCTAATGTCGGTTACCTTTTTTTTGCAGCAACATTACGTAAAGTAAATTTCAAGCATGGAATCAGAGACGGAAAACATGATGACGTAACATCCAGAAACGTAACGTAATGATAAACTTTCCCACATTTTTTTTCGGGAATAAAGACCAAAACAAGTTATAAAATCAGTATAATGTCAGAAAAAGGTATATAATAAACATATTATTATAAAAGTAACTTGATCTGGCGTACAGTATCATGTCTCATGGATGAGGTCATACCATTGAATCACCCTTGACTCTTCACGTCTAGGGTGATCCGATTGTATGACCTCATCCACTCGACGTAATACAGTACGCCAGATCAAGTTACTATTATAATAATGTGTATAAAGTGCATGTTTCTGGGCACCGCCCATATAACAGGGGACTATTTACACTATGTAGTAAACAGTGAACACATGTCTATTACAGTCACCATATCATACACTTAGTGATATATAACAACATCCAAGCAACCAAGTTTTATTTTGCAAAATCTACAAAATTGATAAAAAAAATCGATGTTGCACTCCTTAGGATGGTGTCTCATTTTCTGTGACACGTACATATTGTCTTAATATATGTACATGTAAATAATTCCAAAAGATCGCCTAACTATATGTTATTATGTCTGTGAGAATGGAGTACTGTTATGCCAGCCAAGAGTGACAGTGACTTAATACTAAAATAAAATGTTTTCAATTGCTTAGTAAAACACTAGCGCGTACACTTCACTTGAGCTAACGCAAATCGATAGCTCACTTGTGTATTAATCCTATTCTGCGGATAGGATTAATACACAAGTAATCTATCGATCTTAAGTCCCTGATAACTTTGTAAACAAAGCATGTTGTCACTGTCACTCTTGGCTGGCAAGACAGTACATGTGTTGCATGAAACAGTGCGTGTAGATACAATGTATATGTGTTTGTGTGCAATACAGCTGTGTTAGTGTGTGTGTATGTGTTAAGTAGAATGTTTTAATAGATGGTCTCAATACAACTACAACAGTTCATTTCAGTGCATATTCATGTTTTCAACAGATTATATGAGAACATATGGGCCTTGTCGCAAGAAAACCTGTCTTCGGGGTTTCCGACACAGCGAGTTTGAAACCAGTCCCCTCAGCTACAGAGACTAACTAGAAAATTGAAATTCCCACAGTAGCAAGTTTACATATAGTACATTTCAAAAAGTGAATAACAAAGGCGCTGATCAGACTGAGAGGATGCGCAGGCTGGTCTGCGCCTGTGTTGTTCGCAAACCCGGAAGACAGGTTTCTTGCGTTGATGCCCATATATACAATACTGTACATCATCTGCATGCATTATTCAACAGTTTGTCTTATACATGTTTACAACAATTTCAGTGGTGGATCCAGAGGGCGTTTGCTTGAACCCCGCTCCCCCGTTATGAAAATAATATCCTATGAAAATGAAATAATTTGGTCTGGGTGAGACCAAATTATTTCATTTTCATGGCATATTTAAGAAATTTGAGATCAGATTAGCAAAGCGAACCCCCCATACCTTTATACATACGACCCCCCTTTCCTAATACCCTGGACCCGCCGCTGAATTTGCTTGGAACCTATTTATGTGTAATACAGATTGTCTCAATGTCAAGCCTTTCAGTAAATTGTGTTTGTACGCATACATGCCAAACATATTATACAAGTATACATATATATGTCAGTCAGATTGTCTTAGGTCACATGAATGTCAGACATATTGAATTAAACTCCAGCTGTTAAGTTTTTAGAACTAATTTTTAGCAATAACTTTTTTATCTTCAATTTTAGCAAAATGTGTTCGCGATGAAAAGTATTCAGGAACATCGCCGCCAACTTCTCCAAATGGTTCCAACATCCTAGATGCTGCAGGCTCCTCTGTGCTAAGATGCACTCTTTGAACATTTTAAGCAAAGCGCAAATAAACTAAGTCCAAGATGTCAGTCAAAAAGTTACATTGCACTGCCCTAATTCAATTACTAAAGCGATGGATGGCTTGTTCAAATATAATAGAAATCGCACCTGATTAGCTCGCGTGTTAAACTAGTAGGCTCATCTCAAAAACGTTCATTTCATAGCACATGCATGAGAGAAAAATTGCACATCATGCGATAACCCAGCCTCTGTTCCTACAAATGAGTCTGCTTTAAGTTGATTCTGCATATGCACAGTAAATTTTGAGTATGTTAACGGCAGTTTTATGTTATGCACAGCCTTTGAAGAACGGGATATGCACCGCTTCCGAATATATTTTGAAACTACCCCTTTCTGTCACGCCTATACAAATTATTTCTGTCATTAAAAGACTTAGGAATTTAGGACGAATTAAATTTATTGCAAAATCTTCATCTATATAGACAAAAATCTCTTTAAGCCACAAGCACAAGACCTTTTGGAGAAGTTGGCAGAAATTTATTGCGAAAAATAAGTTCTAAAAACTTAAAAGCTGGAGTTTAGTACACACATAAGTGTCAGACAGATTTTCATAGGGCACATATAATGTCAGACATATTGTATTTGTACATGTCCAGGTGTCAAACAAAAGATTGTCTTATGACTTGTATATTGGTACACACATTTATGCCAATCATAATTTTCCCAGGACACATATATGTCAAGCATATTGTATATGTATACACATGTTTCCAAACAAATTTTCTTAGGACACATACCTGTCAGACATATTGTATAGATAAGGCCAGAATTTTTTTATTAGTTGATTTATGGGATTTTTTTTCAATTTAGGGTCGGGGGGACGAAAAAACAAAACAAAAAAAGCTCTGAAAATGACCAGTCAACTGGTCATTTTCAGAGTTTTTTTTTTTTATCTCCAGAACAAACAGTAAAACTAGTAAAGTAAAGTAAACCTACAGTATGTATTAAATCATTAAATATTTCATAATTTTCCTGCATTATTAACAGTGGCACTCTCAAAAATTCACAAACAGAACCTCAAAAATATATTATTTTTTTCAACAAAACAAATAATGTTTAGAGTGGGTAGATAAGATAAAAAAAATAATTTTAGAAATTAAAATTACAGGAGAAGGGTTCGTAAATCAACTAATAAAAAAATTCTGGCCCAAACAATAAGCTTTGAGGTGTGACTGTATTTATAATAATGAAAATACAGATCTAGAAATAGGAGTTTCAGGCGTTTACTTACATTTACTATAATATTTTGACACACATAGACAATCCAGCCCAACTGGCTCATGTTACACATTATGCATCAACCTTTTGAAAAACAATGATCCAAAGGTCATTAATCAGAGGTTGTGGTACATCTATATTGGTACACATATGAGCCGCGACATGAGATTTCTAACAATGTGGTATGTGCGACCAGCAAAGCATTAGCGCAGTCTGATCAGAGCCTTTGCTAGTTGGTTGAATATTCTATGACTGTTAAGCTACTGACCAAACAGCATTTGGAGTTTCTATGCTTAAAAGGGGGCTGCACATGCTCGTCTAAGTCTACACTTGTCAAAATACCACATTGTTGGAAATCACATGTCGCAGCTCATATGTGTCAAAAAAGATTGTGATAGTATATATGTAAATCAAATAGATTGTCAAGGACACATATATGGCACACACTTTGTGTTATTACACATATAAGCATCAGGTTGTGTTAGGACACATATATGTAAAGCATTTCGTATTGTTACATGTGTAAGTGTCAAACAGATTGTGTTTAAGTACACATTTATGTGTCAAACAGAATATATAAGTGCATGTATAAACTGTGACAGCTTCCATCTAGATATAAGTGTGCAATGGGGAGGGAAGCTATTTATCCATTATTTATGTTTAACCAATTGCACTCAGAATGGTCAAAACTCCATAGAGTTTTGGCCGTTCTGAGTGTAAATTGGTCGTGTTATAAAACTTGTATCATGATATCATTTATTCAAATCCCAGTGGACATAGCATTAGGCCAACCTTAAAAATATTTTTTGTTTCCCTTTACCCGACCCTGTTTTACCGGTATGGGTCTGTCGGAAACTTATTTTTTTTAAATAAAAATCTCAAATTGGATACCCATTAAACTTAATTGTATATAGTATAACCTGTCTTAAGAGGCCACTCAAAAAAAGACATCGCATAATGCAGGTCAAAAGTATTGCAGAATGCTCCCAGGGAGCATTCTGCAATACTTTCGACCTGCATTTAGTGCCCATTTGTCTTAACGACCCTTGCGTATATCTTTGAATGGCCGTTTTAGGCAGGTTTTACTCTATAGTCCTACTTTAGGCAATAAAATTGACTACACAAACAATTTGCTAAGATGACACTGTTTACATTGGACAATTCTCTCAGGTTGCAATGAAATTAAAAAAAAAATTCTTGACTGAAAATTGAAATAAAATTTTTTGAGTGCGGCCTTTTTTCAGGGTCAGTCGGGTAAGGGGAAATAAGTAAAATTTTAATTTAGGCCTTATTAAACGTGTGACTTTCATTAAACTCATCATCTATAAGCAGTGCTTCATCAACATTGATGCTGCAATTAATGATGATTCATCATTTTGCAAGCAACATAAGCATCTTGTTTTTACATTGCGTCATGTCTAAATATAGTATTTGACATAAAAAGCGCTTATTACGTTGAATTAATCATGTTATTTCATTGTTTGGGGTAGAATTCTATTTATTTTTGTGTTTTGTTACGTATATGTATAGGAAACACACTTGATATTTGTTAGGTTTGTTACAATGTTCATTTAGGGAGCGCAATGGCTCAGTGGTAGAGTGCTTGACTCAAGACTAAAGGGCCGCGAGTTTGAGCCTCACCGACGTAACTGTGTTGTGTCCTTGAGCACTGGTTCAACCCAGGAAGACCCATCCTGACGTAACTGAAAGATTGTTGACTGGGACGTAAAGAATCAAATCAAACAAAAAACAATGTTCATTTAACTAGATTGAACTTATAAATCCCATAAAGGGGCAAGTGGTTCAGTGGTAGAGTGCCTGACTTGAGATCAAGGGATGGCTGGTTCAAGCCTCACTGAATGATTTGTGGTTGTTCTTGAGCAATACACTTTATACTCTGCTTTGTACTGGTTCAATCCATGAAACCTCACAACATGACAACCTGACTAAAAAGTTTGGCCACATGGGTGAAAGTTTTCAGGATTAATCCTGAAATCAGGATTTTGAGGCTGACTTTCAGTAGAAAGTCAGCCTCAAAATGCTCTATTAGGGAGTTTATGATAGCTTTCCTGATTAATTATCAGGTGATCTAAACACAATTTATCTTTTAAACATGAAATTACTTGAGTTTATCAGATTGTCAAGGACACATTTATTGCACTATCTGTAAAAATATTTATGGAAAAGTATGGAATACCCGTATTAGAAAATTGTATCGCTTATTTATAATTAATTTGTTGTTTTGTAACTAGTTTTTGCTATTGTTTTTGCTGACTTTTAAAGTTGTTTGTAATTTCACTACTTTTCTAGTATCATGATATTCTAAGTAACATTCCAAATGCCCGATACATCTACCCATTAAAATGACTGACTATCTCAAATCAAAATGGATTATAAAGAGAACAAGTTTCCAAACTATAATTTTCATTTCCTATAATAAGAATTATCAGCTACCTCTCATATTAACTACATTGTTGCCCGTTGCCTGATAAATGTTGTCTATCTCATTACATTAGCCTTTATCAGGTCATGATGACGTTGCACTTTTCGAATGACATCACTTATGACGCTAAATCAACACAAAAATCAAAAATTACGTCATAATCATTAGTTTGAAGAGTGAAACAATGGGTAAACTGATATATAGAAAACCAGGTTTGCGTCATTTGAAATCAAGTTTACCAGGCTCAACTTTGAGAACAATTGTTGAATCGCTCGGCAAGCCTCGCGATGTCAACAAGCATTCTCAAAGCCTTGCCTTGTAAACCTGATATCAAAAGACACTCACCTAGTATTCTCTATATGTAGGTACAAAAAAATGTCTCAGTAAAATGTTTTGAAAAGAAATAAGAAAAAAAAAAGACAAATATTTCATTTCTTTTTAGACCTACAGTAAATATTCTAAAATTCCCAATACTAGTTGCCTCAAAAAATGTCTTGACAAACAGTGCAGACCCAGATCAGACAGATCTAATCAGGGTCTTCTCTTTTTGCTATTCTGACAAAGCATTCTATGAATTCCAGTCCTGATAAACATTTTATTTGTGAAAAGAAAGTGCAAACATTTGAAATTTTAGAATATTTACTGTATATGATAATTATCAAAGTAATTTATGGATGAAGTTTTCAGGATTATTCCTGAATCCAGGAATTTGAAGTTGACTTTCCATAGAAAGTCTCCCCCAAAATACTTTATTAGGCAGAATATAATAGCTAGTCTGATGTCTTAAGGCATCAGCTTAAACTTGAATTATTTTTGGCATACTCAGGACTTTAGTTAAGAGTGCGTAACGAAAAGTTAATTTTCTTATTTCTCAACGAGACGATTCTTTTGAGCACCCAAAACATATGTTAAAATTGATGGGTAAGAAAATATAAACAATTTTAAGCTGAAAATTTGTGTTTATCTAACCCTGTGAAACTGCAAGGTTTAAGATTTTAATTTCTTTAGTTCAGGGTTTTGAAAATATTTAGTTCTCACCTATGATACCGAGAATTGATTGTAAAAACTCTGGCCTAACAATACAGTAAAACCTGTCTTAAGCGGCCATTCAAAAATAGACAAAACAAAGATCTTAGTGACAAATGGTAGCTTAATGCAGGTTGAAAGTATTGCAGAATGCTGCCCTTGTTGCATTCCGCAATACTTTTGACCTGCATTAAGTGATAAATGGTCTTGAAAACCAATTTTTGGCCTTTTTTAGAATGGCCGTTTTAGACTGGTTTTACTGTATATAGAAGCCATTACACTAAGTGACTTATGATGCATTGAACTCTATCCCACCTGCGCTTATGGACAAGTTAAGATTTTAATATTTTACATGCTTAATGATATAAAAACAGCTTTATTTGTTGCTGTTTATACATGTTAACCAAAATAGCGATATAAAAACTATAAGGCAGTGTATTTCCATTGCACAGGGATATTATTGTTTCCTGTGGCACTCTGAAACAGCAAAATTCGTAGAATGGTATAAGGCCAGCATTTTTTTATTTGTTGATTTACAAACCCTCCTACTGTAATTTTCCAGAAAGTAGAAAAAAAAAATTCAAATTTTTTTTTTTTTATTTTATCCGCCCACACTAAATATTATTTGTTTTGTTAAAAAATAATAAATTTTTGAGGTTCTGTCTGTGTATTTTTGAGAGTAACACTGTTAAAAGTGATTGTCCTGTCCAGATTTTTAGGAAAATGATAAAATATTAAAAGATTTAATACAGACTGATGGTTTACCTTACTAGTTTTACTGGGGGTTTTCGTGAGATATTAAAAAAAGAAAAAAAGAAAAAAAAAAGCTCTGAAAATGACCAGTTAACTGGTCATTTTCAGAGGTTTTTTATTTTTATTTTTTGTCCCTGTGACCCTAAATCTGAAAAAAAATCCTGTAAATCAACTAATAAAAAAATTTTGGCCTGAGGTTCAATGCAGTAAGAATCTGGAGTAATTTTGTAGGGTTGTCAAAACCCAAACATACACTGTTACCAAAAATACCATAGTGCTTATTCAAAGCATTAACATTTACACCTTTTTGGAGACATATGTAAACAGGTACTTTGGCAAACAGTGAAGACCCAGATGAAATGCTGCATAAGGCATTAAAAAGGTAAATTATTCAGCAAAACAACGGTTATATATATCAGACTGCTTGTGTTTTTGAAAACTGTTATATATCGTTTTTGAATATTTACCATTAAAGTGCCACATACAATTTGTAGCAGGCATTTTACAAAAAATGTTTTATAATCAAATAAGGGTTATATTTCATTCTAGCGGGGTGCAGTGGCTCAGTTGGTAGGGCATTAGACTGGGAATCAAAGGGTTGCTAGTTCAAGTCTTACCGCTGGTGGAGTCACTGTTGTGTCCTTGAGCAAGATACTTTATCTGCTGCTTCTAACTGGTTCAACCCAGGAAGACCTTCCTGACATGACTGAAAAATTAATGACTTGGATGTAAAGAATCAAAACATGCAAATATTTCTTTCTATACTGAACAAAAGTGAAAACGCTACACCTGAATTGTTTGCCATCTATATACAAAATTATGCAAACCAAGAATGCAATGGAAAGTGTATCTTAATGTTCAAAAACTTGGTAATGCATAACAGTAAAAGTTTTACGGATGTTGTCACGAGGAAACACATGAAAGCCATTTAAATGTGACAGGGGTCCATTTTTTAAGGTTGCCAATTTGAACGGAAATCTAACACAATTTAGGCCTTCAGAAATCCACTACCTACGATATCCGACTGCACGAAATGGTAGTCTAGACATGTGACAACCAGAAATGTGAAGGACTTATCTCAAGCGTGTTTTGATCGTTTAGAGAAGCAACCTTAAAAAACGGATTTTCACTCAAATTGCCAAGTTTAAAAATTTAACACTGAAATCTCCATAGGAAAATCAATGTGTTGTTGCATCTTAGTATGAGGACATAACTAGTCGAGAAATGGTAGAAATAATGTGCTGAGCGGTCTACCTGATTTGGCAAGAGAAAATTATCGAAAATCATGATATACCGAAGATTACCAAACATTTAATATTCCCTATTTGTTTTTGTCAAAGAGAGATAATTTTCAATATTTTACAAATTCTCTAAATTGATTTCTGAGCTTGCTTCAAGTGATTAAGCAGTTTTCTTGTGTCTTTATGCAACACAATTAAGACCAATTTTGATAAGCATAACAATTTTAATTTGCGCATGTGCAATAGCAAATTTCAGTGAATAAAGCTTTAAACACTTAAAGGAGCATAACTCATACATCAAACCAGACAAATTGGTGGAGTTTCAACGAATCGTTTGCTGGATGTCTGGGCAACATTATAAAGCTTTAGTAACTACTTTTTGTCCAATACTTTCTCATAAAATATAGATAATTGTAGTGTAGCGTTTTCACTTTTGGTCAGTATATTTGTCTAGAGTATAAAGCCATATCTGACCTTGTAAAATAAGCAGTCACAAAGTTGTCATCTGCTCCAGTCACATGGGTGAAAGTTTTCACAATTAATCCTGAATTCAGGATTTTGAGGCCGACTTTCCATAGAAAGTCGGCCTCAAAATGCTGAATTAGGCAGATTTTGATAGCTTCTCTGATTAGTTTTCAGATAATCTGAACACATTTAAACATGAAATTATTCATTTTTGTAGGCATCCTGCAAGTTTTAAAATTTGAATTTCTAAAGTTCATGATTTTGGAAATTTTGAACTTTCACCCATGCAGTCATTTTGTTTTTCTTTGATTTGATTCTTTACGTCCCAGTCAACAATCTTTCTGTTATGTCGGGATGGGTCTTCCTGGGTTGAACCAGTACTAAGCAAGGATTAATGTGTCTTGCTCAAGGACACAACACAGTGACACTGGTGAGGCTCGAAGCAGCGGCCGTTCGGTCTAGAGTCAAGCACTCTACCACTGAGCCACTGCGCTCCCAATGCAGTCATAGTTGAAGTTTATATGTCTAAGAAAACAGCGAGGGCTTAATCAAACCTATATTTATTCCTGTTGTAGTTGAATGTACCTGTGCTAGCTGTTACCTCTTTGCCTTCTAGTGTCGTCTGCTCATAACCTTTGTAAACAGCTTGTACTCAGATCAGGTCCAACAAAATGTGGTGCCTGATCTGAATCCAAACTGTTTTGGCACTCAGATGGTATTCCTGAAAGAATTTTTTGAAAAAGTTGAATTTGAAAAAAATCAGCAGACGACAAAAAAAGCATGAAAAATTTCCCAGGGGGCAAAGAATATTCTATATCAGCTGACTTGTGAAGTCAACTGATCAGGATCTGCACTGCTTGTCACCCATGTTAAACTCTTAGCAAGCTGGGTAATGCTTTTGTTGTTGTCTGATGACTTTTTCAAAATTGATTTTTTCAAAACATTCCTTCAGAAACACTATTAGAGTTTCAAACAGTTTGGATCCAGATCAGGACTGACATTCTATCAGTCCTGATCTGGGTCCAAACTGTTTGTATAGGCTATCAGCAGACGACTAAAGTCTCCGCTAGCAAGGTAAGAGTTAAAAGAAAGACCAACCAAAGATTTATGTAATTTTTGTTTCTAAAACCAATTGATCATAAAGCCAAAATATTTGTTTGTTGCATTGCTTTTGATGTGTATTTTATAAAGAATATAGACTTACTTAATCCCTTTACAATATTACCCCCACCATGGCCATAATGCCATTGACTTAATGAAATTTATGCCCAAGATATACTTGAAACCTGTACATGAGTACCTGGACCCTGGTGAAATTCCTAGGTTGGTCCAAGTTTTTGATGGTTATGTTGTATAATATGCTTGCAGAACCTATTTTAGCCGGAAAAGGCTCTTGTTAGTTAGTTGTTCCATGGCTACATATATTTTGTTTTCATAGTTTAATGTACATTTAGCCACTGAGTGGTATGGTTTGTATATAAAGATCAGGAAATCCTGTATAATTAGATCATCAAATTGATATTTTATAACGCAAGCTTTTGAGTTCAAATAGGAATATCCCTCCATTATTGAATGTGTGTATAATTTTCTGGAAGTCAGTCTTTAAGTTTAATATTGTATTACATGACTAAATGTTATTCGAAAATAAGACTGCTCAAATAACATAAATTTATATAGAAAAAGTTAATTTGTAACTACAAGGTCTCAGTAAAAATGTGTAGTGCATGTACATGTATCTATTGCATTTCATCTGTGCGATGCATAGATTCACAGAACTCTAAAAACCTAAATTTAAATAAAGGTTATAGAAATAAAAGCACCTTTTGTCCATATATTGGGAAAAAAGTATACAGTAATGGAAATAAAACCTCCCTTTTAGACAATAGAACATGTCCTTAACCCTTTACCTCATGGATATGCGTATTTTACACTTTTGCAAACAGGGCAGACCCAGATCAGGTAGCTCTTGTAAGTGCTGTGTGATCAGGGTCTACTCTGTTTGCTTACGGAAATATGATTAGATGTGATCCTACACTAGTGGACCTGGCAAGTAATTTCTTTTTTTATGTACAAATCTGAAAGTTTATTTATAGAACTATTCATAGTAGGTGGAGCTTAGCAGGAATATTCATGAAGGAAAGGGTTAAAATTAGCATATTCCAAACTCAAAGGTGGTCCATTCATATTTGAAAACAGAAGCCTTGTGTATCATGTATAATAGGCACAGATTAGAGTAGTATGGTAATTGTTCTAAACTTTTGAGCGCTAGTTTTCTGAGAAAATGGCCTAAGCAACCTTGGCAGACCCAGATCAGTATTGCAAACTGATCGAACCTGCAAAGTTTGCTTATGCAGCAGTCTACATTGTTCATCATTGCTACAAGAAGTTTGTGAATCAGAGACCAGGCCCAAGGTTATGAAACTTTTTTCATACTCAACTGAGCACGAAATTTATCATGCTCATAAATGTTGAAATGCCAACAATTGCTGGCATTTTAACAATTATTAGCTCGATAAATATAACATCTGAGATACTTAAAGTAAGAAACTTCTTCATTTGTCAGTATTTTAGTTTTTATGAGCAGCTGAAATTTCATGCTCAGTTCAGTTGAGCATGAAAAAAGTTTTATAACCTCGGGGCCTGGTCGTAAATTCATTAATTCTTTCCTTGCTAGCAACAACTTAAGTCATCTGCTGAAAACCTTTGTAAACAGTTTGGACCCAGTTCAGGACCGACAGAATGTCGGTCCTGATCTGGATCCAAATCATTTGACACTCTGATAGTGTTCCTTAAAGAAAAATGTTAATTTTGAAAAAAGTCAGCAGATGACAACAAAAGCATGAAGAAAAATTACTTAGCTGACAAAAAGTTGGATGAAAACAGTGATCTTTTAGTGTTCAAAATTTTAGAATGCTTGTCAATATTAGATCACATGATTTATACCACACCCCTGGGTGGAAAGGGTCTCCAGATAATAGTTCTTAGTTCTCTCAACATAGCATACAAGGTACTCAATGGAATTGTCTCAGTGATACAACTCTAAGAAGCACCACAGCATAAGTGAACCTACAGCCCCCAAAATTACACTGATTTTCTGCAATTTTTTTTTTTTTTTTTTTTTTTTTTTTTTTTATCTTATACTTTACCATGTTAACTCAACTATTAGAGCCATGGGTTAAGTTTTCAGGATTATTCGTGACTTCAGGATAGAAAGTCGGCCTCAAAATACAGAATAACGCATATCTTATATAGCTTCCAATTTATTTCCTGTTTATCTAAAGACAACTGACCAATTAAATTGATATTGGTACTATTCTGTACGCATACTGTCATTTGTAAGATTTAAATTTCTATAGTTCTGCTATGCGTGCAGCTAGCGGGGGCCCACTGATGTTGATGATGCCCCTGCACCTGCACGTTAATAAAAAATCTGATTATGATGATGATTATAGTTCTCATGATTTTGGAAATTTTGAACTTTCATTCAATGAAGAGCATACATGCTTATTACACTGAATACAGTATTTGAACAAAGATACTTCAGATTCTGTCCACAAATGCTGGAGGTCTGTTAGTGACCATAAAATTTACCCTGACAGATGCAACACTCACTTCAAAAGATCCGTTTTATGTCGCCCGCTCCCTCCAAAGAGGAGGGAGACATATGAGCAGTGACTTGAGATTTCCAACAATGTGGTATGTGCGACCAGCAAAGGCTCAGACCAGCCTGCGCATACGCGCAGTCTGATCAGAGCCATTGCTAGTCGCTTGAATATTCTATGAGTGTTAAGCTACTGACCAAACATAACTTGAAGTCTCTACGCTAAAAGGAGGCTGCACAGACTCATCTGAGTCTACACTTGTCAAAATGCCACATTGTTGGAAATCACATGTTGCGGCTCATATTGTTTTTGGTGCCAATCCTGTTGGTGTAGGAATTCGGTGCGACACTTTCTTGTGTGCATATTATGAACAAGTGGGCTGATTGAAACCAAATTTGTGTGGATATAAAATTGGGGCAGGCATGATGAAGACTTGATTATATTTTTGTGACCTTGCCCTAGTTTTCAAGGACACAGCGGAGAAAATAGTTCAAATTTGACCATTTGGGGTGGGGACATTTGTTTTCTCTGAAAACTATACTAGTTTTTGTTGTACTTTTTGTTTTGTTTCTTCCTACCCATTCCATTTTATTGACCTTTATTTGGGTCGCGATGGGAGAAAACCTGTCTTCGGAGTTTCCGACAAAGCGAGGATCAAACCAGTCTACTCGGCTACTGAGACTAGCTAGAAATTTGAACTTTCGCATGTAGCAAGTTCAGGTATCGTGTTTTCCAAAAAGGGAATAATAAAGGTACTGATCAGACTGCACTGATATCAGCGCAGGCTGGTCTGCACCTTTGTTGTTTGCAAACCTCTGAAGACAGGTTTTCTCGCGTCAAGACTTATTTGTTACTTTATTTAATTCTATTCTTGATATGTTAATTAGATATTGTCAAAAGAAGCTCTGTTAGCAATCATTTGTGTGTCCCAGATTTGAATCAAGGGGAGCGCAGTGGCTTAGTGGTAGAGTGCTTGACTCCAGACCAAAGGGCCGTGGGTTTGAGCCTCACCGGCGTCACTGCCTTGTGTCCTTGAGCAAGACACAGTTATACTTGCTTAGTACTGGTTCCACCCAGGAAGACCTGTCCCGACGTAACTGAAAGATTGTTGACTGGGACATAAAGAATCAAATCAAACATGAATCAATACACTTTTTACTTCAGAAACTGATATACAGTACGTGTTCTAAAATAGTCAACAGTAGTTGTCTGCCACAAAAGCCTAGACAAACAGGGCAGACCCAGATCAGGGTCTTCCCTGTTTGCTTTCTGAGAAGCATTTTGTGAGTTCCAGCCATGATAACCAACATTTTATTAGAGAACAGAAAGAGAAAAATGTTTGAAATTTTAGAACATTTACCGTTATTTAGGAAGAGTCAATGTTTTGAGATGTGATTCTAAAATTGCCAAAAAGTTCAGACAAACAGGGTAGACCTAGATCAGACTGCTTCTAAAGAAGCAGTCTGATCAAGGTCTTCCCTGCTTGCTTTTCTGAGAAGCATTTTGTGAGTTCCAGCCATGATAACCAACATTTTATTAGAGAACAGAAAAAGAGAAATGTTTGAAATTTTAGAACATTAACCTTAATTTAGGAAGAAGAAAAATATGATGTCAATATTTCGAGATGAGATAACAAGTTTAAATCTAGAATATAGAAGTTGAAATTTTCAGACTACAAGTCGAGACTTCAGTCAAAATTTTATAATACAGAAGTCAAGACTACGGTAAATGCTATTATTTCATGTGATTTGTCTATTGGAAACTTCATGGGAACTTCATTCACATGACATTTCAAGCTTTCAGTCCAGAAATAAATAAAGGGTCCAGTGTGTGTTGAATATGGCTAAGGCCTGAGGGACCTCGCTGGACCAATTTTTTTGAAAAATTAACTATATATATAAGTAAATAAATGCTGTTTTCTAATGAAATGTTAGGGCTACAGTTCATATCATTTGATTGATAAATACATGTTTTCATTCACTTGTTTTGCTTGCTCTTGTTGTCATGATGACCAGGTACATGTACCATCTCATCAAACTGTCATGTGTTTGTATGTTACACAGGGAGATTTATGTTTGAGCGGATCCATAATTCGAAAGAGCGGAGAACCATAAGGCAAAAGAGCGGATGTTTAAATCATTCAAATGAGCGAATTTTCCAGGTATACCTCCAGATGCAGGGGCAGATTAAGGATTCATGGAAATGGGGTCCATATGTATAAAGGTGTGGGGGTTCGCTTTGCTGATTTTGTCTCGTATATCTTAAATATCCCATGAAAATGAAATAATTTGGTCTAACTGAGACCAAATTATTTTATTTTCATAGGATATTTAAAACTGGGAACCCCCTTTGGATCCGCCACTGTAATGCGCTCTCAATCACCTATTAAGCACTGGGCAATATTGGCCTTTACAGGTGATACAACTGAGTGAATACTTAAATAAAGGTCATTACCTGGAAAATTCGCTCATTTGATTGATTTATCCATCCGCTCTTTTGACTGTATGGTTCTCCGCTCATTTCATACTCCGTCACAGTATGATTTCCGCTCAAAAGTAATTCCCCCATTACACCCATAGGGATTCACATCATAGTGAGGTTTACCTGATAAGAGTAAGTTGAGGTGTGACCAACAATCACCCTTGTAACTGTATCCATAGTGTGATTTAGGATACAGTAAATGTTCTAAAGTTCTTAACGTTTTCTCATTTTGGTCTCAACTGAAAATTGGTGATGCTGTCTTGGAATCACAAAATGTTAGTCAGAATAGCAAATGTCGTAGAGCGTGATCATACTGCTCCTCAAGGAGAAGTCTGATCAGGCTCTAAAATGTTTGCACAGGTCATTTTTTCAGGTACTGTATTGTAGGTAGTGTTTGAAATTTAAGAGCATATACCGTACAAACAAACACCCTATGGATACAGTTACACCTTAACTTATCTTAATTTGGTAAAACTCAATACATGTATGGTGCTAGTCCCTGTGGCTACACCATAAACTGTTAATTGTGGACCAAAACAACATCATAAATTGTCATTATATAGCAAGTTATTTTTTGAATGAAGTGCCTTTTGATCAGTTACTTTCATTAATAAACAACCATGATTCAAATAGTGCCTTGTTATGCATGTGAACATGGGTGAAAGTTTTCAGGATTATTCCTGAATTCAGGATTTTGAGGCTGACTTTCCACAGAAAGTCAGTCTCAAAATGCTGAATTACCCAGATTATAATCATTATAGTTTCTCTTGATTTATTTTCAGTTTATCTAAAGCCAATCGAACATTCAAACGTGAAACTGTTAAATTTGTAGGTATACTGCAATTTTTAATATTTGAAATCTTAAAGTTCAGGATTTTGGAAATTTTGAACTTTCACCCATGTGTAGTTGTTTATCTTCCTGTGGAGAGTAATGCTTAAAGCAGGTCATATATGGCAAGTAGAGCCATCATGATAGAAATCATCTAACGCGGGCTGGATGAAAAGAATATCTCCATATATTACAAATGGAGCCCATAAACACATAAATAGGGGTACAATAATGGATGGACAGACAGACAACTTTCATATAAATTTTGACATTATAAGCAGAGGTCAGAAACAGTATCCATCCAGATATTGACATTATAAGCTGGGGTCAGAAACAACGTCCATCCAGATCTTGACATTATAAGCAGAGGTCAGAAACAATCCCCTTCCAGATCTTGACAATATAAGCAGATATGAGAAACAATGCCCTTCCAGATCTTGACATTATAAGCAGAGGTCAGAAACAATGTCCATCCAGATCTTGACAATATAAGTAGAGATCAGAAACAATGTCCATCCAGATCTTGACATTATAGGCAGAGGCCAGAAACAATGCAGTTTCAGATCATGACAATATAAGCAGAGTTCAGAAACAATGTCCATCCAGATCTTTACATTATAAGCAGAGGTCAGAAACAATGCCCATCCAGATCTTGACATTATAGGCAGAGGCCAGAAACAATGCCCTTTCAGATCATGACAATATAAGCAGAGTTCAGAAACAATGTCCATCCAGATCTTTACATTATAAGCAGAGGTCAGAAACAATGCCCATCCAGATCTTGACAATGTAAGCAGATGTTAGAAACAATGTCAATCCAGATCTTGACAATGTAAGTAGAGGTCAGAAAAAATGCCCATCCAGATCTAGACATTATAAGTAGAGGTCAGAAACAATGCCCATCCAGATCTTGACATTAAAAGCAGAGGTCAGAAATAATGTCTATCCAAATCTAGACATTGTAAGTAGAGATCAGAAACAATATTCATCCAGATCTTGACATTATAAGCAGAGGTCAGAAATATTGCCATCCAGATCTTACCATTATAAGCAGAGGTCAGAATCAATGCCCATCAAATTCTTTATACTATAAGCAGAGGCCAGAAACAATACGCATCCAAATTTAGACATTATAAGTAGGGATCAGAAACAATATCAATCCAGATCTTGACATTATAAGCAGAGTTCAGAAATGATGCCCATCCAGATCTGTACATTATAAACAGAGGTCAGAAATAATGCCCATCCAAATCTAGACATTATAAGTAGAGATCAGAAAAAATATCCATTCAGATCTTGACATTATAAATAGAGGCAAGAAAACAATAATGCCCATCTCATTTTTGGCATTATATGCACTGAGAGTTCAGAAACAATGCCCATCCAGATCTTGACATTATAAGTAGAGATCTGAAACAATATCCATCAAGTTTTTGACATTATAAGTAGAGATCAGAAACAATGCCTGTCCAGATCTTGACATTATAAGCAGAGGTCAGAAAAAATGCCCATCCAGATCTTGACATTATAAGCAGGGATCAGAAACAATACCCACCCAGATTTTGACATTATAAGTAGAGGTCAGAAAAAATGCCCATCCCGATCTTGACATAAGCAGAGATCAGAAACAATATTCACCCTGATCTTGACATTATAAGTAGAGGTCAGAAACAGCGCCCATCCAGATCTTGACATTATAAGCAGAGGTCAGAAACAATGCCCATCCAGATCTTGACATTATAAGTCGAGGTTAGAAACAACGCCCATCCAGATATTGACATTATAAGCAGGTGTCAGAATCAACGCCCATCCAGATTTAGACATTATAAGCAGATGTCAGAAACAATGCCCATCCAGATCTTGACATTATATGTAGAGGTCAGAAACAACGCCCATCCAGATCTTGACATTATAAGCAGAGGTCAGAAACAATGCCCATCCAGATCTTGACATTATAAGTAGAGATCAGAAACAAAACCCATCCAGATCTGGACATTAAAAGAAGAGGCCAGAAACAATGCCTGTCCAGATCTTACCATTATAAGAAGAAGTTAGAAACAATGCCTATTCAGATCTTGACATAAGCAGAGATCAGAAACAATGCCCATCCAGATCTTGACATTATACGTAGAGATCAGAAACAATGCTCATCCAGATCTTAATATTATTAGCAGAGGCCAGAAAAAAGCCCATCCAGTTTTTGACATTATTAGCAGAGGTTAGAAACAATGCCCAACCAGATCTTGACATTAAAAGAAAAGGCCAGAAACAATGCCCATCTCGACCTTGACATTATAAGAAGAGGCCAGAATCAATGCCCAACCAGAAATTCACATTATAAGTAGAGGCCAGATACAACGCCCATCCAGATCTTGACATTATAAGTAGAGGCCAGAAACAATGCCCATCCAGATTTTGATATTATTAGCAGAGGTCAGAAGCAATGCCCATCCAAATCTTGGCATTAAAAGCATTGGTAAAAAATCAATGACCATCCACAAGCCTTGACATTATAAGCAGAATTCAGAAACAACGACAATCCAAACTATGACATTATAAGCAGAGGTCTGAAACAATGCTCATTCAAGTTTTGGCATTATAGGCAGAGGTCTGAAACAATGCCCTTCCAGGTCTTGTCATTATAAGCAGAGGTAAGAAAACAATGCCCATCCAAATCTTGACATTATAAGCAGAATACAGAAACAATGACAATCCAAATCTTAGACATTATAAGTAGAGGTCAGAAACAATGCCCATCCAGATCTAGACATTATAAGTAGAAGTCAGAAACAATGCCCATCCAGATCTAGACATTATAAGCAGAGATCAGAAACAATAATGCCCATCCAAATTTTGACATTATAAGCACTGAGTTTTTAGAGACAATGCCCATCCAGATATTGACATTATAAGCAGAGGTCAGAAACAATGCCCATCCAAGTCTTGATACTATAAGCTTCTCCTGGTTATCATGGTCAGTAACAATGCTTATAATGATTTGACATTTTAATCAGACACATTGCATTGTACAAGTCCACAGCTGGTATATAAGCAGATGCCAGACACAGTGCAAATCTAAATCTAGCAGTATGCGCAAATATCAGACACTGCTAATTCAGATCTATCATTATAAGCAGATACCAGACAAAGTGCTAATCCATCCAGATACCGGACACAAGGTAAAACCCAGATCTGGCATTATAAGCAGTTACCAGAGACACTGCTTATCCATCCAGATACCGGACACAAGGAAAAACCCAGATCTGGCATTATCAGCAGTTACCAGAGACACTGCTTATCCAGATCTGGCATTATAAGCAGATGCAAGGGAAATACTCAGCCTGAGTTTGCGTACTATGGTTAGATAACACACTTATTGATGTTATAAGCAGAGGGGAGACACAATGCTTATCCTGTTTAATCACGACAGCCGAGGACAGGCACATTGCTTATTCATATGAGAAAATGGCACATTGCTGCTTCATATCTGGCTTTTCAACAGCGGTTCAGGACAAGGCCTACTGGTAATTTAAATCTGACATTGCAACAGAGGACCAGAACCAGACACGAAAAGCAGAGAGTAGGTACATTACAAGCATGGATAAGACATTAGCTATATACGTGCACCAAAGGGCTATTATGACCCTCTATGAGGCAAAATGTGGCCGCTTTATTAGAACAATAGCCCGAGTGTAAAAGTCTGTTATAACATTTGTAATTTGAATTTTACCATTGCTATGGTAACCGAAATGGACACCAAAATAGTCTGAAAATAGGAAAGTGACTATTTTGGAACAAATTTGAGATTTGACAGCGAGCACAAGCAAATACCAAAACGATATTTTAACAGAATGGCACTCAGCATATCAAAAGGTTGTTTCGATTTAGCTGTGTGATTCTTAAAAAGAGCAGTCTCCCAAAGTCAATGGCAATTTTACTATTTTAAGCCTATTTTGCGGCCATTTTCTGTAACTATAGGAACGGTAAAAATTAGATAAATACAAGAATTTTACGCTTGGGATTTTTTTCCATCTAAAATTTTCTGTGTGCGCAAACGTGGTTATGCCATCCACCCATTTGCACTCATCGAATCAATCTACCGATATATGATATTATTATATCTAATCTGTCTTTTTAAAACTTGAGCCACAGCCAAACCAAACCAACACATAATATCACTTTCTGTCAGCAAAGAATTAGATCAGCCTTAGCATTCACCCAATCCGGTAAGGGTCTTCACTGTAAGCTCATTTGGCAGCTAAAGAGACAATGTGCCCTCGTGTGGACAGCGAGGTATCTGAATAAACTGTTGGGTAGATGTCCAGGCTGATCTAAGTTGGTTTTGTATTGTAATGGCTCTATTATAGTAATGCCGCTTGACCTTTCCATGTGGGCCAAACTATTAAAACATATTCTCTTATGCCGTGATTTGCGAAAAATGCCTTGAAATGAGCCAAATTCTTTGAATAGGCTGGCCTCACTGGCTATAATTTAATCACTCTTGATACCAGCGTTACAATGGTCAGCATTTTCCCCAGATACAATTTGATGCATTTTGTGTTTTAAATCTATTGGGGTTGTTTTTTTTTCTCATTTTTCGAGTTTTGGACTATTGCCTAGATTATTCATTATTAATGGCTTTGACGACAATGGTACAGAACCGCGGTATCTAATATGGGTCTTTACAGTTTGCATTTTTTTAGAGGCCGGACATACCATAGTCGCGCACTGTGCGAATACCTTTAAAACCATTTTTGAAAACAATGTAGGCCCAGGATATACTTTGTTTTTCATCTTTTCAATAATGACAGGGGCGGATCCAGGATTTCTGAAAAGAGTGTTCGTATGTGAGTCAATGTCAAAATTCGTCAAATTTTGAAAGAAGTAAAAGGAAAAATACGAATTAAATAAAATCATATTTTTTTTCATGAAAGTAACAAGTTGTTTCTGAAAATACTATGAAAAGTGAAAAGAAACCTTAACAGCCAATCAGATCCTTATAATTAAGTTTCAAAGATCACATGACCAGATAAAATGTCAATACCGTAACAAACTTTAATTCCTGTTTTTCTTCAAATCTGGTCATGGATATTTATTTGTTGCATTGGATAAGTTCAATAAATCATGTGTTTAATTGTGTCAAAGGTAAAATTTGAACAAAATGATTATTTATGACAATGAGCAAACGTAAAATGCATTTCTTATTATCTTTTAAGTGATTTTGCATACTATTTTCTCAGTATTTTGTTTAAAAACCACATTTCTAGAAAATTACAATGCTTTGGTATGGTTGTAATCAACCAAAGGAATTGATTAGGTACTTAAAATCTACATGTTGTCTCTGTCTGATATACTTTTTTCCCAAAAATATCACTGTTACGGTACTTTACAAAAATGTTACGGTATTGACCTTTAAAGAATATATGCTAGCATAATTCTTCTATTTAAGATTTGGTGTAGAGCACTGTTGATCAGATTGCAATGTTAATACTCTTGACACATGTGCACAGATAGAAATTTGGTATATATGGTAGATTACATTTATTTCAAAATATTGTTACGGGTTTGACAAAACCGTTACGGTATTGACAAATCCTGCCTGAAAACAACAATATGTCAATACCGTAACAAACTGTTTATACTCAAATTCATCATTTAATTTGTGTTCTATGCTTCTGTTTAAATTTGATAAAGCATTCTTATCATAAATTCACTTAATAAACTTGACTAAAACTAATATCTTTGCATTCAAAACTGTACTTTTTTGACAGCATATGTCAAAACTGTAACAAGATGTGTCAATACCGCAACATTTTCATCGTTACGGTATTGACTGTTACGGTATTGATATATTCTACATATTTTTTTACCTAAAATAATGATTACTCCCTAAAACATCGCAACAAGAGTGATTTTTTGTTTAGAAATTTTATTTGGTCAAGATGTTAAAACCAGAAATTTTTTTATCAAATTCCATTGTCCATTTTTGTGTTAAGGTCATTTGACACAAAAAAAAATATACTATAAAATTTCACTCATCAAAACAGTATTTTCTTTTGCCAAAACACATTTATTCTTAGTAAACAGAAAGTGTCAAATTAGTATGACAGAAAACCAGATTCAGCACCATTAGGGATCCAGTATTATTTTTGCAATTTATCAAGTGTTACGGTCTTGACATAAACACTTGGGACAGAGGTTTTTTGGCAAAAAAATGCAAAAAAAAAATGCAATGAAAATTCACATATTGAAACCTCCTACATTTACTTTGATAATGCTTTTATCAATACAGCCAGTTAAAATTCCTGAGAAAATAACAGTTTTTTTTAATAATTTTTGTCGAAAGTTCAATTTTTTCCGTTGGACGGGCATAAAATGCCAAAAAATGGGGTTTTAATCCAATAAAAAAGATATTTACACATCAATATTTTTCAGTTTTATCAGCTAGCCTTATTAAGTATGATCAGTAGTATTGTGTGAAGAAAAAAAAATCATGATCACATCAGCGGTTTTCATAAGATATGAAACGGACAAGAATTTTGACGAATTTTGACATTGACTCATGTATAAAGGTGTGGGGGTCGCTTTGCTGATTTTCTCTTTCTCACCGAGACCAAATAATTTCATTTTCATAGGATGATTTAAAACCGGGGGCGGGTGGGGGTTCAAGCGAACACAATGAACCCCCTCTGGGGGTCCCACTGAATGATAGTTGCTATCTACACTATTTTGTGCACTCGTCGACTGCAACCACCACGCGATGAGTGCGTTGTTCGAGTACAGTGGTTCTCTAGCGTGTTTTTCCTGGTAATGATTAATAGCATGCTGACGGAACCTCGACAATAACTATTCTGATTTCTCCGAGTTGAATTAGATTGTGAAATGGAGAAACATTTTCTCGCGATTCAGCTTGTATGGTCAACAATTTAATTCCTCTTAAAATCTATATTAGAAAAATTAAGCTTCTTATACAAATGGATATAGATCAATAATGGACTAACAGTTGACCAATAAAGGTTATGTATACATTTAAATTTATGATAATTGTTCAGTTTCTTTTTCTTTTTTCTTCCATATTGCTGAAAATGCCAGTAACTAGGTATACCAAGTGTATCCTACACACACGGGTGGGGGTGGGGGGGTGGGGGGTGGGGGGTTGGGGTACTCTATTTTTTCAACATACGTAGGCTCGGGCGCAACATCTACCATTCACTCCAAAAAATATCAGGAATTTCAAGCACCCCAAAAAAATATTTGAAATTTTAGCAACCCAGAAAAATACCCCCCCCCCCCCCCCCATTCTGTACCTTGCCCCATAAGAAAAGACCCTCAAATGCATAGAAATGACACCTAAATATAGGCCAAAAATATATATTTCTTTTTAAAACCCAAAAAATATTGAAATTCAAAATTTTTAACCCCAAAAAATAACCCGAGCCTACGTATGTATAAAAATTTCAGAGTACCCCCCCCCCCCCCCCCCCCCCCCCTGGGATCATACATGTTGCTGGAAAATAATCAATTCCAACCATGGTTACTGTATGGACAGACAATAGGGCAACTATTATACCCATCAATAACCTTATATCTGTCTCAATTTTTGCATCCAAAATATACTACCCCAAGACATGGTTAGGTGACGCCTGTCTCTTCCACCATGACCCCACCCCCTCTAACACACACATGAACAACTTTGGTATTTTCTAACGTGAACTAAGACATTTTCTCAAAGATAAACGATTTTTAAACATCAGTACTTTAATCAATACATATTTATGGCAACATATCCGGTGCCTGCTAGTGTCATCTGCTGATAACCTTTCAAAAACAGTTTGGGCCCAGATCAGGCCCGACAAAACGTCGGACCTTATCTGAATCCAAACTGTTTGACACTTTGATAGTAATCATGAAAGATTATTTCGAAAAAGTTAACTTTGGGGGAGGGGGGGTACTCTGATATGTTCATATAATGTGACTCGTCAAAAGGTACGAGTTGGTTGGACGACGTCATTCTGAGAAATTAAGTCTTGAAGTTAACGTCGCGTTGCGCAAAATAGCACACCTACGGATGGTTATTGTATAAATAAAATCAAAAACGTTTTTTCTGAAATTCATGTTGAGGTTTTCTGCTGCCAGACTATCAAACATTTGTACAACGTAGGCTCGGACCATTTTTGTTCAAAATTTTGAATTTCAATATTTTTGGGGGTTTTCAGAAAAATGAGTCTTTTTGGATATGATTTTGTGGATATTTTTGGGGGTCATCACAAAATAGGACTAGTTTTAGTGGTCATTTCCATGCATTTTAAGGGTCTTTTCTTAAGGTCAATGTACAGAATGGGGATATTTTTTGAGGTTGCAAATTTTTTAAATATTTTTTTGGGTGCTTGATATTCCTGTTTCCTTTTATTTGTTGAAAACATTAGATGCTGGGGCCAAGCCTACGTATGAAGAAAAGATGAGAGTACCCCCCTCCCTATCCACATATGAGGGACCCCGATGAGTTGTGCATTATTTTGTTTTCTTTTCTGCATTGTGCATCTTTAAAATGGCCATCTGCATCTGGGAACACCGTATATCCCAATGTTATTTTGTACATTTCAGGCGGTTGTATAAAGAGCGTTTTTTTTAACATTTTTAAAGCAGGAAAAAACAAATGGCTCCTAAGTTCTCCTTAAGGCATGGGAAAATATGAAACATCGAACTTTATAGCAACATGTAAATACCTCGCGTCAAAAAGGCTTTTTACGCCTAAAGGACAGCAACTCTTGAAGACATTGGGTGGGAATGTGGTACTAGATTCAATAAGTACCTGATTTGGATAACGGACAGGTATGGTATATTCACGAACAAATGGAAATAGCTCCTGAAGATACAGCGATATGGAGCATTATCGAAACGATGCTGTTGCGATAAAAATAGCTGTCAAAATGTCAAACTCTCTCGAATAAAGGGCAATAACTCCAGAATGCGTAATGTCTGGACGGACGGACAGGGGTTCACTCAATGCCCCAGCCATTATGATGGCGAGGGGATAATAAACGTGATAACCTATGGACTTGAAGTTCTTTATTTAATTGTAGGAGTCTCTGATAGTGCTATAACCATGGGGTTGAGAAGACGGAGGCGCGTTCGGGTTGGTGGAGGAAGAATGGGCAGACGACGACGACGTTATGGGGGAAGAAGGGGTAGACGTCGAGGTGGGGGAGGCGGTCTCATCGTTGCTTTGATTGGTCTATGTATCTGTGGAGGTAATGATTAATCTACTGTGTATCAGGCGCAGATCCAGAAAGTTTTTTTCAGAGGATGTACAACTTTGACTACGCTTTTTCTTATTCTTTTTAGTTGATTAGGGGAGAGAGGATCCAAATACCACTATAAGCGGGCCATCATCGGCCCGCCAGCGAAACGCCATTTCAATGGCGTTTCGCTGGTGGGCCGATGGTGGTCCAACATTGAATACTGGCTTGGTAGCTTTGTGGTTTTACAAGGGAACCCGGACCAGTATTGCTGAGAAACCCTATATTTTGTGATTTTTCGGGGGGGGGGGGTCCGGACACCCTGTCCCCCATCCACCTTTGGATCCACGCATGTGCATCCTATCCACGGGACGCAATCTTAAGTTCAATCTTCAGCTTGTTGTTCTTAACCCTTTTTATTGTGGTTACACAGGGGCGGATCCAGGATTTCTGGAAAGGAGGTATAGATATTTAAAGGTGTGGGGGTTCGCTTTGCTGATTTTACCTAATATTCTTAAATATCCCAGGAAAATGAAACAATTTGGTGAGACCAAATTATTTCATTTTCATAGAATATTTAAAAACGAGGGGCCGAGAGGGGGGTCGAGCGAACCCCCTCTGGATCCGCCACTGTAAACGGTTACTTTTGCAAACAGTGAAGACCTAGAAGAAATGCCGCAATATGCGGCCGTAATATGCTGCATTTTATCAGGGCCTGGACTGTTTGCTGAGATAAAAACAACCTTTAGGTACAAAATTAAAACATAATTTAGAATTTTCGACTTGCGACCACTTAAAACACAAAATGGACTACCACATACTTGTTTTTTTTTAATTCGATTTGATTCTTTACTTTCCATCAACAACCTTTCAGTTATGTAGGGACTGGTCTTCCTGGGTTGAACCAGTACTGAGCTAGGATTAATGTGTCTTGCTCAAGTACTCTCCATCATTCAAATTTTCTATCTCACTTCACAACTTCATAGTGCTTCCCATTCTCTTGCAAGAGATTTACATCTCTTCCTTTTACTGGTGTATAGACTGGGAAGTAAAAGCCACTATGCCTTGATTCGTTCCCTCCACTCCACAGGCTTTCATAAATCTTAGCCTCTCCCCCTATTTCTGTGCTCTCCATGGGTTGTCCCCATTTTGTTATAAAATTAATTCTGTTCTCATATGTGCATATTTTCTTTCTTTTTTTTGTATTCGGTAAATCGTATTGGACAAATATGCAACGCTCATCAAACACAAAACTTCCAAAAAGAGGCCTGCATGACTGCTGAGCACCAACACAAACAAAATTTATCCACTAATATTATATGCCTTCTTATTAGAAGCAAATGTAATCTTCCGTTAGTGGAATAGTTACTTGCGAAATGCATATTTGTTCAACTTTACCACAATTTGCCATTATCGTTTACAATATGTTATTGGTAAACAGGAAAGGAATTATATAAGCATGTTGCTTCCATTCCAATCCTTGTAACTTTAATACTGCTAACATCTGTTTGATAATGTCAACTGTTCTTGCTAATAAAATATGTTTAAACCAAGGACACTACGCAGTGACGCGGACGAGCCCGCGGCCCCTGGGTCTCGAGTCAAGTACACTAACACTGAGCCACTGCGCTCCCACTCTACCACATACTTATTGTATCAATATATGAGCGGCAACATGTGATTTCTAACAATGTGGCATTTTGACAAGTGTATACTCAGACGAGCCTGTGCAGCCTCCTTTTAAGCTTAGAAACTCCAAATGATGTTCAGTCAGTAGCTTAACACTCATAGAATATTCAAGCGACTAGCAAAGGCTCTGATCAGACTGCGTGTATGCACAGGCTCGTCTGAGCCTCTGCTGGTCGCACATACCACATTGTTGGAAATCTCATGTCGCGGCTCAACAAGAATGAAAAGGGTTAGGGATGTGCAATATAATGGCAAGGTGCATTTCTTTTCGTATGCAGTCTGATGCAAAAAAAAAATCTTCCCAAAGTTTGGAAAAACATATTAAATTCTAAATTAACATTTCGAGGGCAACCATTTAAGTGACTGAAGTACCATCCAGATGTATGCCTAATCATTTTCCATAAAACAAGCTAATTTTTTTATCTGTGATTTTTATCACGGATGTATACTACCTGGATTGGGCACATATCATTTTTCACCAATATTATTGCCTACGCGTAAATCGGGTAAAATCCGCCATCTTGAAAATGGTGGAAATCAGAATTTTACAGAGGCATTTGTCACTTTAATTGTGACAATGTAAAGAGTTCAATGAGTGTAATTCTTTAAATTCCTGAACGTTAATATAGTTGTCCTTAATTGGTTCTTTGTAGAATATCGTTATATTGCAAACTTAGGTTGCAGAGACGATATGAAAAAGAGGTAAAATGATAAACATCCAATTTTACCACCGAAATTGTCGGTTCTAAAGCTAATTAATGTGAGTAATTTGGATATACTTGACATTTGATACATGAAGTGCACATATTTCCTAACTGGAATATCGATTTTTTTAGTAAAAAAACAAAACAAGTTAAGATGCTGGCAAATTCGTCTTTTTTTCGTATTTTCACATAACCAAATGGCGGAAATGTCAGAAACCGAAACATTGCCTCTAGAATTTAGTAGTATACATCCGTGTTTTTATAGAAACAACAAGAACAATATGGTTAATATTTCATGTTACTTTTATACAAAAATATACAATAATACACAACAATTAATCAATGCAGTCAAACCATGTCCCAAGCAAGCACCTGTCTAAGCGGACATCTTTCTAAAAGACAGTATCACTGAAATTTGAACTCTATTTTGGCAAGCACGCTAATAGCAGGCAATATTGCCTGTTCCTTAGGTGCTTGCCTAGGACAGGTTTGACTGCACATACAAAACAAATTGTCTATCTTTTGGGGACTGCTAATGATTGAGTATGTCCCCCCAAAGACGGGACTACCTGGCTGAGGGAGAGTGACACTCCCGAAGAATTTAGCGAACAACTATTTAATGGATTATCGTGTCCAAACAATGAAGATGGCAGGGGGAAGCAACAACCCCATGCATCGAAGACAGACCTTCGGGATACGATCCCCCGAATAATCAGACAGCCTGTGTGACTGCAAACACCACAGGCATGGACTTTGTTTGGGACGTGCCAAGACCAGTGAAAAAAAGGATCTGGATTAGCATGTGCCAAGCTCAGTGAAAAAAACAAGATCTGGATTATCATGTGACAAGCCCAGGGCAAAAATGGATCTGGATTAGCAGGTGCTAAGTCCAGTGAAAAAATGGATCTGGATTAGCATATGCCAAGCTCAGTGAAAAAATGGATCTGGATAAGCATGTGCCAAGCCCAGTGAAAAATGGATCTGGATTATCATGAGACAAGCCCAGTGAAAAAATGGATCTGGATTAGCATGTGCCAAGCCCAGTGAAAAATTGATCTGGATTATCATGTGACAAGCCCAGTGAAAAAAATGGATCTGGATTATCATGTGACAAGCCCAGTGAATACAACTAGATCTGGATTATCATGAGACAAGCCCAGTGAAAAAATGGATCTGGATTATCAAGTGACAAGCCCAGTGAAAAACTAGATCTGGATTATCATGTGACAAGCCCAGCAAAGAGTGATGTGATGAAGAAGTCCCCCAGCCTACAGAGGGTTTATAGGATGAATGTCATTCCAAAACATAAAGATGGCAAGGGGGAAAGTATCGCTCCCATGCATTGAATACAGACCTTGGGGATACCGGATCCCCCGGAGAATCAGACAGTCTGTGGGAAAGCATACAACCACATGCAGAGACTGTGTTTGTGCAAGACTAGCATATGAATGGGGAGAGCTCCAGTGACCTGTTTCAGGGTGGGAACAAATCCTTAAAGCACGTCACAACAAACGTCGTCTGATTTAGTCGTTTGCTGAATGTTTAGAAGCCTTTTGGACAAACAGTGTAGACCGAGATCAGACTGCTCCTATTGGAAGTCTGACCTTGGTCCAAACTGTTTGCCTTTATACTTACATTAGTCAATAATGTTGGTTAATATATGCAGCAGAAAACATTTCCAGATGCTTGTTTTTGCTGCCGCTTTAAGGGTGATTAACGCGCTTTGGGTACTCAGAAAAATCATCTCATTGAGACGGTTTTTTGAGTATCAACAAAATAGGTTTTGGCCGAGAACTAAGAACATTATTTCATAAATAAACTCTCGTTTTAACCCATAAAGCGCCAAGAAAAAAATGCATCTGAAAATGCCGTCTGCTTAAGTCGTCTGCTGCAAATGATTGCCTAACATAACTGACAAATTAAGTATAGAAGCAAACAGCGTGGACCCAGAACAGACTGTTCCTATGAGGGCAGTCTGAACAGACTGCTCCAGTCTGATCTGGGTCCACACTGTTTGCCATACAGGCTTCTTAAACATTCATTTCAGCAGACGAGAAAAGCAGACGACTTTTGTTGCGATTGGCGCATTAAGGGCTAACTCAAATTGTAAAACTTCGGCACCCGAGGACTTTGAGCTAGCTAGCGTCAACCATGTTTCTAGGAGCGCAGTGGCTCAGTGGTAGAGTGCTTGTCTCGAGACAGAGGCCGCGGGTTCGAGCCTCACCGGCGTCACTGCGTTGTGTCCTTGAGCAAGACACATTAATCCTAGCTTAGTACTGGTTCAACCCAGGAAGACAAGTCCCTACATAACTGAAAGATTGTTGATGGGATGTAAAGAATCAAATCAAATGAAAAATCAACCATGTTTCTTATTTTCTATCTTCAGCTATAGCAGCATACAAAGCTGTTTCAAAGGATGTAAAAAATACCCAAAAGGAACAAGACCAGTTTATTCAACAAAAGAAAAACAGAAGAGCAAAGCGAAGGGCGGCACGCAAGGCTAGGAAACAAGCAGAGCGTGCAGCTAAGGGAGATATGACAGAAGTAAGAGACGATGAAGTAAATTCTGACTCGGACTCTAGCGATGATGATGAACAGAAGGTCTTAAAGGCAGCTGAAAACGAAAGGGTAAATTATACATTATTAGATAGTGCATGGGCCGATTTGTACATAATTTTGGATTGAATGTTGCTTGGGATTTTGTACAGTGACGATCTGTCACTTGGTTTGAACATAAAGTGTTAAAAGGAGCTGAAAACGAAAGGGTAAATTATACGTTATCAGATAGTGCATGGGCCGAAGTGTACATAATTTTGGATTGAATGTTGCTTGGGATTTTGTACAGTGACGATCTGTCACTTGGTTTGAAAATAAAGTGTTAAAAGCAGCTGGAAACGAAAGGGTAAATTATACGTTATCAGATAGTGCATGGGCCGAAGTGTACATGATTTGGGATTGAATGTTGCTTGGGATTTTGTACAGTGACGATCTGTCACTTGGTTTGAACAGAAAGTGTTAAAAGCAGTTGAATAGAAAGGGTAATCTAGAAATTATCAGATGGCACAGGTTTAGATTTAAGCAAATATTTTCAGCGTAAAAATGTATTTTCTTACCCATCAGTTTTGACATATGTTTTGGGTGCACAAAAGAACCGTCTCATCGAGACGGTTCTTTTGAAAACCCACAACATATGTTTTGATTGAGAAATAAGAAAATTAAATTTTTGTTACGCACTCTTAGCTAAGGCCTGGATAGTGTATAGGGCTTAAATGTATAGTTTGGGATTGAATGTTGTTTGGGAGTATGTACAGTGACGATCTGTCACTTGGTTTAAAATCGTGTTGATCTTATTATGCAGTTTATAATCAGGAAACTTGATTTTGGCGACGACACCTGACGATTTACCACCCCACCAGTGTCGTCGGTATAATAACATCTGAAACAGTTTCATTTTAAGGTTGGTGTCACAACTAGCATTTTGGCTGGTCTGGGTGAATGGAATGCTGGTCATATAGAAAAACGTCTTAATTGATTATTTCAATTTATGACTGTATTTATGGTTTTAAACTGCTTCAGAGGTGTAAAAACTCTTGGTAGCTTATGGCATCTATGTTAACCTTCGAAGTTATAGAATCCACTTAATTAGATTTGACTTCTGTTGTACGAGGGCTGTTCAAATATGAATGCAAGTAGCTTCATAACTTTCTTCACATAAATGCTACGACAACAAAGTAAGTAAGGTTGCAAAGATCAGGAATCGATACAATCAAGTACCACACCTGACCCAGGATACCAATGGGAAAGGGACAAACTCACAGAAGACACCACAAACGAGAGCCAAGAGGTCAGCCCTTTCCCAGCAGGTGACCACAAAGCACATATAAACAGACGCGCACAAAACATAGCAAACACAAGACAGAACAAAAACATAAAAGATCCACAAAAGAAGTACCGCCTTGGAACGGTCATACCTTTCTGGAAAGAACTATTTGTCGCCTTTAATATGGCATCATACATAAAGAAACACTCACTATATTTCTCGAGTTACAAACCCTTATATAAAGGTCATTCCTATATACTGAAGTTTTTCTGAAGAAAATTGCAATGCACGTTTTGGTACATTTGCGCATATAGTGTCATATCTTTGTAAGTTTTAGATAAAATGTCACCAAATTTTAGAGGCAAGTTTAAGTAACACTCCAAAAGTTGCTTGCAGGAAAACGTTTATATAATCCTGTTTCAATCTCGAGTAAACAGACACGTTTGTGACGTCATTAATTTTATGATAAACGTCATTTTGAGTTATCTACTGGTGATGTACTAATGAACATCGCTGTGTCGTTTTCTTTTCATTTTGCTGAAAACATGCTAAATATGTCATAAGGGAGTTTTCAAAACGCGCCGTCCTCTATTTACAGAGTAATTGCGTTTTATATAATTTTTCAAGCATTTTTTTTGCTTCTTAATGACGTTTTTACATTAATTAAAATATGCCCAATCTGTCTAGTCCTCAAGACCAGGTGAGTAATTTTATAGTAAATAATGCCTATAGTGGTTAAACGTAAAGTTTACGTTCAAATTTAGAAAAAAGTCCCAATGTTATGACAAAAAAAAATCAGCATAAATTTTATACCCCCTTCACTTAAGGCATTTTCGACTTAATAAAAATGTTTTTCAGCGTTTAAAAATTACCCACTATCCATCCATAATTTGTAGCAACAACTTAGTATGAGCGATCAACATATTGTCTTTGAGTTAAAACTAGTTTTAATGTTGCTTCCTGCATTTTGTTAAAGATAATGTTAACTGAAAACTGAAAGGTGGTGTTTTGTTTACCATTTATTTGCAAACATAAGGAGACTTTAGTGAAAACGATTCGTTATAATTTAACAAAAGCATGTCGGATTTTCGCAACTTTCACAGAATCATTATATAAGATTATGGGGATATTTCCTTAAAAAAATCAAGAAATTTTACCTGTTTATCGAAGCATTATACGCCCGTCTATATCACTTGTAAATGCTAGAAGCATTGAGTTTGTTAGTATACTTACGTGACCCTCATTCAAAGGGCTGTAGCTCGATAAGTATACTGTATTTTTCTTTAGATCTGGTGCCAGTTTAAAGGTGACATATAGTCCTTTACAGAAACGTTTACCATTTTGTCGTAGCATATATGTGAAGAAAGTTATAAAGCTACTTGCATTCATATTTGAACAGCCCTCGTATGGGAATATGAAACAACTAAAACTTCGTGCAAGCTTGATATGGCAAATGACATCGCCAAACAACAAAAGTCGCCACTAGCAGGCACAAACTTGGTAGGTTTAGTTTCAATGGCAATTAATGCTAGTCTGCAGATTCACGCAACGGGCAGGCCCCCACATTGGTTGCTTCACTGCATACCAGCTAGGATAGAGCATTTGCTTTTTCTTGTTAAGCAAATCTCACGAGCTGCTTTAAGCATACAATGTACGGATCCAGAAAGTTTTGCAAGAGGGGATCCAACTTGTTCCTTGTGCACTGAAAACAAGATTATTTCAACAACTGCTTTATGAGATGTTTAAAAGAATTGCCTTTTTCTCGTAAAATGAACAAATTCTTAATTCAAAACATTAATTTGGCCTTTGACATGATTTATTTATCTCTTGGGTCAATTTTTCCATTATCTATTTTAGCTGTCAGGCCGCACCGAAAAAACTTGATGTCTATACCTGTCCTGGGCTAAATTAATTTCCATCTATTTTTAGCTGTCTGTCAGCAATAACAAATCCTGATGTCTACCTGTCATGGGCTAAATTTAGCTCATCACTGGTAGACATCAAGATCTTAATGTATAAAAGACCTCCTCTGATTGGCTGAAACTAGCTTTCACAGGTTGTGAAAGCTAGTTTCAGCCAATCAGAAGAGGTCTTTTATAGCAGTCGTATGCTTTTAAATTTCAGGCCAAGGAGATACAGGAAAAGCAAAAGAAGCTTCTAGATGACATTCTCGATAAAATATCAAAGGAAGATGATCCAGAGAAAATGGAAAAACTTATTGAACAACAGAATGCCCTTGTGGCACAGATGTCTGTAATGCAAGCCGAAGGGTTCGAGTATGATGGAGGACTACCCGAAGGTACCATATTTATCTTAATAATAGCCCCGGCATTTATTAAAATGAGCCAGTGCATGAGATTTCAAACAATGTGGTATGTGCGACCAGCAAAGCCTGAGATCAGCCTGCGCATGCACGCAGTCTGATCAGAGCCTTTGCTTGTCACTTGAATATTCTATGACTATCAAGCTACTGATTGAACATCATTTGGAGTGTCAAAGCTTAAAAGGAGGCTGCAGAGGCTCTTCTGAATCTACACTAGTCAAAATATCACATTGTTGGAAATCACATGTCGCGGCTAAAATTATTCCCATTTACAAAGAGGGGGGTGGGCCTTTATTAGGGACTATGACATTTGGAAATTCCAAATATACCCATAAAACATCAGTTTTTATTTAGATGTATAAAAAGCCACTGTGTAACCTAGCTGGTTTCTTATCATCAGTGATCATTGGGATAAAAAGATTGAAAATCAACATAGTGACAGTGTGATTCCCTGTATTTACCATTTCATTGTAAACCACGATAAAAATGGACCGGTATGTTTGATCAAGCAACAAATTCTGAAATTTACAGCATAAGGTAGGATCGTTTTTTCTCCCAAATCATGAACTTTAGAAATTTAAATTTTAAAACTTGCAGGATGCCTACAAAACCGAATCATTTCAAGTTTAAATGATGAATCGAGTTTAGAGAATCTTAACATTAAACAGAGAAGCTATTATTATCTCCTTAATTCAGCATTTTGAGGCTCACTTTCTATGGAAAGCCTGCCTCAAAATCCTGAATTCAGGATTGATCCTGAAAACTAACACCCATGCATTCAAGCAAATTTCATATGACAAATTCAGAAAAAGTTGATGACTATTAAACACACAATATCTTACACCCTATGAAAATTGTGTGTTATTTTTGTACGGCCTTTTCATTATATGTTTTGCAATTAAAGCTCTCACATATATCATGCACAGAGTGTCTGATGCTGTGGTAAAACTCAAGTCTAAAGACTTACAAATAAAAATGCATTAATTTTGACTTTACCATTCTGGCCCATCATGATGAAACTAAATAACCGTAAACAACACAAGAGCCCACAATCCTACTGTTTCTAGCTTTTCTTCATTTCAGTGACACAGTGGGTTGAAGAAGTTACAGCGTTTTCTTCACAATACAATGACAATAGGTATGTTAAATCGCTTTTATAGAGAGATGCTTAACCCTTTACTCCATAGGCTATTTTTAGATCATGACATCATTTTCTATTTTTAAAAAAAATTTAAGTAAAGTTTTGAATACTTTTGAAAATATTATGGAAAATGGAGCATTTGCTCCTAAAGAGCAAGAGCAAATGCTCAATTTTCCATAATATTTTCAAATACACAGTATTTAAAAGGCATCAAAAGGCTTTATCATGGAGTAAAGGGTATAGACTTCGAGCTAAAAAAGGTCCTGCTCCCCCCCCTAGGGAATTTTGCAGACATATTCTATCTTGAAGAAAATTTCAAGCCGCATCTTTTAAGAGATGTTTGCACTCTGTGCTCCGGGGCGTTAGTCTCTGACAGCCTGTTACATATGTTACTGTAACACACTAAGGATAAAATCAAAATGAAAGTTTGAGCTACAGAAAGAAGACATTAAACCATCAAATTATTCATATTTCTTATGTAGTTTGCAAGATGGATGCCTAAGCTACATAAAAGCAGCATTTTAAACAAAATTACAGCCTTCAATGGTGTTATATGCGTTACATAGATTAAATTTCCCTTTGAAAGTTGAAATCGTGACTAACATCATTCATTTTACAGACAATTTGTGCATTTTTATGTGTTTATAATCTTAGTTTACTAAAATACTCATTTGACTAATAGAAAAAACAAAGTTTGCTTTCTATCTCAAATACATTGTTTTATATGAGCTATTAAACAACCCTACCCCCAATTTTAAGTATCCAATTTTGGTATCTATTATTGAAGAAAAATATATGAAAATATTTGACGCTCGTGGTTATCTTACATTTTTGGCACTGTCTTGCTAATGCAATAAAGAATCATACATTTGCAAGTTTGACAACAGGATCAGAGCACTTATTGAAGTATGTTACGTATGTTACATGGCATAATGAATGAGCTAGGAAATTTTCTTGGAAGTAAGAGATGATATTTCAAAAAAATACTGTTTTTCACATGTTTTCCTATTAATCTCTAGCCTCTGGTGCCTCAGTCTTAGTAATTACAGTTATTGCTGATAACAAGTCCATGGAATTGTGTTACCTATGTTATATATAACCTTTTTAGTCACATATTTCCTAATGCCTTTAATATTAAAATATATAGACATATAGATAGAAAATAATAGTTCTCATTTAATTGACAGAATTTAATAAATATTCCTATTAAATAAAATTATTCAAAAACAAACTTTATACAAGTCACCCTCACAATGTCTATCATTGTTTCTTCTTCTATTGCATAATAATCACCCATTTAGTCACAACCAGTAGAATCATGGCATTGTATTAGGACTGCAAACTGAGTACAATCCTGTACCTCTCCGCCCCTTTGGGAATTGTGTAGACATATTCTACCTTAAAGAAAAATTCAAGCTGCATCAAATAAGAGATTTTTGCACTCTATTAACTAGGGGGTTAGCCTGTAATGGTATATTACGTATGTTACCATATCATTTTAAGAATACATGTAAATGAATTGAAAGTCTGAGAAACAGAAAGGAGACATAAAACTATCTATTTATTTGAATTATTCATGTAGTTTGCATGCTGAATACCTTTGATACATAAGAAAAGATTTTTTAACAAATATACAGCTTCCTATGTTACATTAATTAAGATTACTTTTTAAATTGGTAATTGTGACAAACATCACTTATGAGTATTTCGTGTGATCCTCCTCTTTAGCCATCAAAAGACTAAATTTTCTTTGTATGTGTGGCCAGTGCCAGCGTTAAACAACTAGACTCAGCCAAACTTGAATCCTTAGCATGTTTCAAAAGCAGAAACAGCATGTCAGTGTCATGGGATCAAACACCTGATTAAATATGGGTTTAATGCCATTTCACATATATGCATATTATGGAGTATGACTCTGGTATATATCTTCTCCTGTGAAGTGGCAAGAGCAATCTAACTGCAGCTGCCTCTGCATCTGTGCTAGTCAAATGACAACTTTGGTCTGATTTTGCAAAATCTATGTCTCTACCGTGTACCTCTAAGAATACTTTAAGATTTCTGACAATTTGGTCAAACAGAAATTTGATAGGCTGCTTTTTTGCATCATTTGCCATGGAACCTTTCCAGTCCCCTGGTGCTTAAGTCCTCAGGTCTTAGATCAATAGTATTTCGCTGCACCCAAAGAACTTTATAAGTTTTCTTTAGTTACAATGTTGACTCTTGATGGTTTTGGCAGACCGTCTGAAACAATTTCTGTTACACCTTGAAAGTTATCTGGTATAAGAGAAAGAATATGAAGTTGGACATTGCCATCAATTATGTTTGCAGTTGGTTGTTTTTTGATGTCAGTACATTGAAGCATGTCTTAAAATGATGTAAAACCTATGATTTCTCAGTTTTTGCAGCCATATCATTAGCTGTTGCATTCAAAAGAAGGAAAGTGGACTATAGGTAGAATGGGATGACCAGTAGTTCTATATTATGCTCTAAGGAAGATTTATACAGAGTAAACAAGTTGATAAGGTGCCGAGATTTCATGATCCATTGAAAACACTGAAATCGAAAACACTTGCCTTTGACTATGTAATCAAAAAGGATGTCACGACAATGCCCTTGCTCATTTATTATGAAGAGTTATATATGTTACATCCTTTAATAAGCGCTCTTATCTTAGAAACTTTGTGAATCATTGAATTGAAAGGGTCTAATTTGCGCTCTGTTCATCCTGCATTTCATTGCTTTACCTGCTGTGATGCATCTAGTTTGTTTATCTGAAGGGAAAGAGTTACCTCGGTTTCAGCACTTCAGAAGTACTAAGACTTCAAATAAGTTTTTGAATGCTTGGGGGAAGATAATAAGTGCAGAGACATTATTAGATGAAAATATGTGGGTTGCATGTATGGAAAGGCTACATTTATAAAAGTTAACCAGCTAAGATATGATTCTTTATCACAGAAATATCAAGGTACATCAGTCCAGGTACTCATTGCTCTTAATGGCATAGTTTTCTTCCTTGTAAAGCTTTAGACTTTCTCCTACTTGCAGAGTATCACTTGAAACACATACTCAAAGAGCCAACTATTAGGAATTCATATCAGTTCCAAGCCATAAATGACAAAATTGGAAAGTTGATAATGGCTCATCAATTTTGAGTGGACTGGTGGTAAAATTGAATAACAGTAAATGATTGAAATATTGTGTGATGATTCTACTAGTTGCAAGGAGGCGTGTGATAATAATGATTACCACAGAAGCAGACAACGACAAACGTTTAACATGAGTGTTGAATCGATGAGAAATAGTTTGGACCATTTCATTTATTGTATTTTCTTGTAAAAATGTAAAACTATCTTTTCTATTTGTGGCTCTATATTTAGCATTATATGCACAGTATTAGGAAATGAGTCCAAAAGGTCATTGATAACATCTGTAACACCAGTCCGTGGGCTTGATAATCAGAAATGAATATAATTTCTAGTGTTTGGGCACCAAAGACTTATAAGTACACATTAAGTGTCCTGATCTTTAACTTAATGACATCTTGTAGATATATGAGCAAGACACACTAAGAAAATGAAAAATATCCACACGCTGTGATCACTTTCATGTGTTTTACTTAAACGGTTATAACAATTTATTCGCTTCTGTAAAACTGGGAGTAGGGCTGTGTATTAGCTCCTATAAGACAATATATTTAAGATAGAAAAGCAAACTTGGTTTTTCCTATTCATCAATTGAGTATATGTTTGTAAAATCTAATAAAACAGTTTGAAACCAAGTCATAGTAATTATAATTAGGTTCATGTAACGCACATAACACCACAGTTAGCTGTATTAATGTCAAACAGCTTCCATATGTAGTAAAGACATCCAGTATAAAAACTATAAGAATGTCAATTTATTAGATAATTTTAATGTCTTCTTTTGGTAGCTCAAACATTCAAATTTCTTATTCTCAAATTGATATAGTAACATATGTAACAAGCTGTTACAGGCTAACGCCCCGACTTACAAAGTGCAAACATTTCTTATTAAATGCACCTTGAATGGTTACATAAGATGTAATGTGTCTGCAGAATTCCAAAGGGGAGAAGGATGGAGCAGGCCCTTACTCATCTTGATGTCAAAATACTGTTTGATGATTTTACTTATCACGCTAACATATGTAACGCTCTCTGATCTTTAAAACTTGATGACAACTAGCAGATCTATAAGTCTTTATCATAGGAGCCAGTTTAAAATCCCTAAACAATGTGAGATATCCAACAGCTGCGAGTTTTTTCACAATTTTAGCTCAAACTTTCAAACTTCATTTCCTTTATTTGATATAGTAACGCATGTAACACGCTGTTTCAGACTAACGCCCCAACATAGAGAGTGCAAACACCCCTTATTCGATGCAGCTTGAGCTGTACTTTAAGATGGAATATGTCTGCAAAATTCCCTTGAGGAGATTCAAACATTTTAGGCATATCTTACGTAAAGACACTGAGCTTGCCCATTTATTACATCAGGTAACATATGTTACAGCCTCTGATATTAAAAATTTTGCAACAAACTTGCAGATTTATGAGTCTTTTCATATAAGCAAATAAATCCCAAACAATGAAACACATTCATCAACTGCAAATATTTTTTAACTATTTTTACTTTAGTTTTAATACCAAACATTTCACCTTAAAACTGGGTAGGGGTAGGGTTGTTTAATTGCTTATTTCAGAAAAAATATTTAAGCTAGGGAAATAAACTTTAATTTTTCTGTTAGCCAATTGCATAAGCTAGTCAGACATGGTTAAAAACATTTTGAAAAACACACAGAGAGATTGTGAATGTAAATGATGTTAGCCACACTTGCAAATTTTAATGGGTTATCTGATTTATGTAACGCATATGACACCTTAGGAAGCCGCAATTTTGTTCAAATGGCTGTCATACGTAGTTAAGATATCCAGTATGCAGACTATATGAATGATTTTTAAAAATAAATATTTTAATGTCTTTAATTTGTAGCCCAAACTTTCAATTTACTTTTTCGTAGTTTGATTAAGTAACGTATGTTACAGGCTCTTACAGACTAACGCCCCGGAGCACAGAGTGCAAACATCTCTTAAAAGACTCGGCTTTCAATTCTCTACAAGATAGGATATGTCTGCAAAATTCCCTAGGGGGGGGGGGGAGCAAACCCATTCTCAGCCATCCGTCTAGTAATATGAATAAGTATAAAGTTGAGCATGTTTGATCAATTTTAACAAAAAACAAAAACAACATAACACTTCTCTGCTAGCTGTAATTTCAAATGAAGTGATGGCGAGTTGCACTCTCCCAAAATATTCCATTGACAAATGGGCCTCGACGCAAGAAAACCTGTCTTCGGTGGTTTGCGAATAACACAGGCGCAGACCAGCCTGAGCATCTGTGCAGTCTGATCAGCACCTTTGTAATTCGCATTTTGGAAAGTATAATATCTAGGCTTGCTACAAGTGAAATTTCAAATTTCTAGATAGTCTGTGTAGCTGAGGAGACTGGTTTGAGCCTCGCTTTTTCAAAACCCCGAAGACAGGTTTTGTCGCATTGAGGCCCATTAATACTAGCAGCATTTCTAAGTAAGAAAATGACCTCATCTACTGGACTCGCGTAGGTATGTGTTAAAGGGATATAATTTGGGTTTAACTCGGAGAATTGTTTTCCTTTAAATAGTGCTTGAAAATGAAAAAAAATGATACCTAGAGGATCTTACATAGTGCTCATGTTTTATTGAATTTATTAAACAAGTTGAGAAAAATAGATAAAATGGGAGGCTCTTTCTCGCAATGAGTTTTATAAATTCAATAATACAGGAGCATGAATATTAGATTCTATTTATCACATGACATTACAATTATTTATCAATCGCATTTTTGGGCTGAAACTATCAAGATTCTGCCATCTTTTAAGCAATGTTATCATGGACATGATTACATTACACTTCTAATCTGTAAACCACTAGTGGTTTATCGATTTTATTACATGGCATAATTTTACTCCTAGCTGCAACGTCATGTGATAAATGTAGTTTTACATCAAGGTGGATACAGATAGACTAATTTGATTCAATTGAACCCAAAACCGCTCTGCTAGCAGTTTTTATCTGGAAAAAGAGTATTGTCATGGATATAAGGTTTGAGGTTTGGCTTAACCCTTAAAGCGCCACCTGTAATTTGCAGCAGACTACAATTAAAAATATTGCCGCTTTTTCAAAATTAACAAGGTATGATATTTCATGAGAATCGTCTGCTGGCAGACGATTCTCATGTTATATCATACCTTGTTTTTGTCGAAAATTAGGAAAGATGTCTAAAAATTTGTAGTCTGCTGCAGTTGTGATTGGCGCTTTAAGGGTTAATCTTGGTGACATCACAGGAGCTTGAAGTTTGATCCTCATAGCACTTCTAAACCCTTAAAACCGAAAATCTCATAATGTCATTACATAGTACCTAATGACATTGTGAGCTTTTGTTTTTGAGGCTAAAGAGGTGATATAAAGACAGAACTTTAAACTCCTGTGATGACATTGCATTTTCCAGTATTTCTCATGAATATTTTCCATATGATCGTTTTGCAAGAAAAAATGCCAATGACTCATCGTTGATAAATGAATCTTTGACTCTTTCCCCACAATCAACAACTTTTTTGTCTGCTGAAAATGTTTCCAAACAGTTTTGACCCAGATCAGGCCCGACAATATGTCGGGCCTGATCTGGCTCCAAACTGCTTGCCATTTTGATGATATTCCTGAAGTAATTTTTCGAAAAATTTAATTTTGAAAAAAATCAGCAGACCACAAAAAAAGCATGCAAAATTTCTTCATCATGCAAAGAGTGAAGTTGATTGGTCATACATACACTATAATAACATCATAAGGCCAGAATTTTTTTATTAATTGATTTACGAGATTTTTTTTCAGATTTAGGGTCGGGGGATGAAAAAAAGCAAAAAAAAGCTATGAAAATGACCAGTTGACTGGTCATTTTCATAGCTTTTTTTTTTATTATCTCGCTAACAAACAGTTACAGTCTGTATTAAACCTTTAGATATTTCATAATTTTCCTAAAGATCTGCATAGGACAATCACTTTAAACAGTGCCACTCTCATAAATACACAGACAGAACCTCAAAAAAATTTTTTTTCAACGAAACAAATAATATTTAAGAGTCGGCGGATAAAATAAAAAGATATTTTAGATTTTTTTTTTTTATAACTTTCCGCAAAATTATAGTAGGAGGGTTTGTAAATCAACTAATAAAAATCTTCTGGCCTAACATTTCTTTAAGCTATAGTGCAGAGCAAGTTGAAGGACCACCAAGTGTATATCCTCAATATGGAGACCTAGCTACCGCCTGGGCGCCTAAAGACCTAGATGCAAACCAGTTTATTGAAGTAAGCATAGGGCCAGTTAAGCATAAAAATTCAACGTTAAATTGTGATTATTTTCTTATCCATCAGTTTAAACATGTGTTTTGGGTGCTCAAAAGAACTGTTTCATCGAGACGGTTCTTTTGAGTACACACAACATATGTTTTGGTTGAGAGATAAAAAAATAATTTTCAGTTACACTCTCTTATCTGGGGGACTGCCCCAAGGTTATAAAACAGTTTTTATGCTCATTTCAACTGAGCATGACACTTTTAGCATGAAATTTATTAGCAGGATAAATACGCCAGAGTGTTTTAACCCTTTACTCCTTTATAACGCCTTTTGACGCCTTTGAAAAACATGTATTTGAAAATATTATGGAAAATGGAGCATTTGCTCTTTTGGAGCAAATGCTCCATTTTTCAGAATATTTGCAAAAGTATTCAAAACATTACTTGAATTTTTCTTGACTTTTCAATGTTGTCTAAAAATAGAAAATGATGTCCTGATCTAAAAATAGCCTATGGAGTAAAGAGTTATGCAAAAATAATCTTTATTCATCACCAGTTTACCTTTAATGAGCAATTAGAATTTCATGCTCAATTTAGTCGAGTATGAAAAAAGTTTTATAACCTCAGGACCAGTTTGTCAGCCAAGAACTGTCAGGAAACCAATACAAAAACAGTATGAGACTACATAGTCTGCCTGTATTACTGTAAATGCAGTAAATTTTCACTAATATTTATGATTATTGGTTACTCACAAATTCAAACTCTCCCTCCACACCCCTGTCTTTTACAAACATGCAATGTCTCTACAGCTTTGGACCAGCAGAGAAGGTCCTGATCAGCCTGGATTTATCTTTCATAGAGGATCTCACATGAGTCCTCATGTTTTATTGAATTTATTAAACGAGTTGAGGAAAGGAGATAACATGCGAGGCTTGCTGAGCAAGTTATCTCTTTTTCGCAACGAGTTTAATAAATTAAATAATACTGGAGCACAAATGTTAGATTCTATTTATCACAGGACATTAAAATTACTTAAAAATCACATCTTGGGTTTGAAAACTTCAAGATTTTGCCATCTTTCACGCAAACTTATAACGGAAAGCATCAAATTACGCACTAATCTGTAAACCTTATCAATTTTATTGCATGGTGTTATTTCACTCCCAGGTGTGACGTCATGTGATTAATCATCTTCTTATATTCCAAGAGCTATTTTCTGATGTAAGAGAGTCTGGATGGGGTATAATGATTAGTGAATAATGGCCCTTTTTATAATGAATAGTGAATAATTAGCCATAATAATTATGATAGTGAATAATGAGGCCTAAAAATTAATGAATAATCCTAATTTTTTAATGAATTGAAGAAAAAATTAATGAATAGCGAATAATCAGATTTCTTTGCCTGCCCGCCTTTCTTACTTCTAATGAATAATTGGTCTTATTTTAATGAATCACCCAAAATTTTAATGAGATTAATAATGGGCTAAATTTTTAATGAATAGTGAATACGAGAACCCCCACCCCCCTCCAGACCCTCATGTAATTTCTTATCCTGCAACTATTTTTGTCCTGAAAATGATGTCTGCTTTTTATGTCTGCTGCATATATTCAAGTGCAATTCACACTAGATTTTTTCATGGAATCAAACAATATGACCCCTGATCAGACTGCTCCCAAGGAGCAGTCTGATCTGGGTCCTATTTGTGTGCCATATAGGTTACCTAAGAACATAAGCAAGCGAAAGGAGCAGACAAAAAAGTTGTGACAGACAAACAGAAGGTTTAGAAAAGAGCCATCTAACTGAGACTTTTATTTGCAGTACAGTAAAACCTGTGTAAAACAGCCACTCTCAAAAAGACCAAAAATGGGTTTTCAAGATCAAAAGTGCTTAATGCAGGTCAAAGTATTGCAGAATGCTCCAAGAGAGCATTCTGTAATACTTTTGACCTTCATTAAGGTACCATTTGTCATTAAGATCTTTGTTGTGTCTATTTTTGAGTAGCCGTTTTACACAGGTTTTACTGAACCGACAACAGATATTTTGGCAGAAACTAAGGAAAACAAATAAGAAATAGGCCCTTTAATCTAGATTCAATTGTAAACCAAATTAATTCAATTTAACCCTTTTGTGTAAACAGTAAAACCTGTGTAAAACGGCCAATAAAAAATAGACAAAACAAAGGTCTTAATGGCAACTGGTAAATTAATGAAGGTCAAAGTATTGCAGCATGCTCCCTTTGGAGCATTCTGCAATACTTTTGACCTGCATTAAGCAATAATTGGTCTTGAAAACTATTTATTTGTCTTTTGAGAGTGGTTGTTTTACACAGGTTTTACTGTATTGCAAACTATGAACCCAGATCATACTGCTCCCTTCAACAGGAACTGTCTAATCAGGGTTCAATATGTTTATTCCATGATATAATTAGTCTGGAGTATATTCGTTCATATGCAGCAGACGTAATAAGCAGACAACATTTTCTGGGCAAAATATATTGGCAGGATAGTGGTTGAGCTTGCACTTTGAGCTAATGGAAAATTTACTGTGCGTTGAAAAATGTTTTCCTGTACTATAGTTATTTCCATTGGTGAAAGTTCAAATTTCCAAAATCCTGAACTTTTGAAATTTGCAGTATGCCCGCTAAATATTCACAATTTCAAGTTCAAATGGCCAATTGTATTCAGACAGATTGTATATAAATAAGAAAACCTATTATAATTCTTCTAATCAGCATTTTGAGGCTGACTTTCTATGGAAATAATATTCATTTATATTCCATAGGGAACAATGATAAACACATATGATAATTTTACTCTTAATTCAATATTTCGGCCAAAGGCCTTTATCAAGCAGAAGTGCATTGAAGTATATTGAAGTGCATGTTTTTCTAGATAAAGGCCTTTGGCTGAAATATTGAATAAAGAGTAAAATTATCATATATTTCTATGGAAAGTCAGCCTCAAAATCCTGAATTCAGGAATAATCCTGAAAACTTTCACCCATGTATTTCCCTTTACAGCTGCAGTATGATCAAGCTTTATATGTGAGTCGTATCGATATCTATGAGACTTTCCATGCTGGTGGGGTGAAGGCTGTTCTAGCAAAAGATCCCGGCGGTCAGTGGCAACAGCTTTGGAAGACAGAGAGTGTAGAGGATATAGAGCAAGCCCGTATCTTTTCTCCCCCTATAAAGGTACAGTGCTGTCCCTTTATAACATACCTAGAGGATCTTACATGAGTGCTCATGTTTTATTGAATTTATTAAACGAGTTGGGGAAAAGAGATAAAATGCTTATTTTAAATCCCATAAAATCCCATATTTTAAATTGAACGATTAATAAACTCTATATAACACTGGCAGTTTACGTGATTAGTAATACTATGTTATGATAAAGATAACTATGACACATATATATACGGCAAAATTTTAGTGTTTTTTTCACGACAGAAGCAGACTTCAAAGTAGTTTTGATGTCATAAGATAAATAGAATCAAACTTTTTGTGCTCCTGTTATATTGGTTTTAATAAACTTGTTACAAAAAAAAAATGAACTCAGAAAAAAGCCTTCCATTTTACATTTTTTCTCTTTCCCCAGCATATTTTTAATCAAATCAAATAAACATGATCACTCATGTTAGATCCTCTATTTAGAAATAAAACATTTGAGCCGCGCCATGAGATTTCCAGCAACGTGGCATTTTGACAAGTGTAGACTCAGCCTCCTTTTAAGCTTAGAAATTCCAAATGATGTTCGGTCAGTAGCTCAACACTCATAGAATGTTCAAGCGACTAGCAAAGGCTCTGATCAGACTGTACGTTTGCACAGGCTGATCTGAGGCTTTGCTGTTCGCACATACCACATTGATGGACATCTCATGTTGCGGCTCATTTCTTAAAAATACCCCCACACTGATATGGAGCTATAAAATTTTGAGGCATTTCTTGAGTTTCTCTGTATTAAACATTTAATAACTATTTTAGCATAATATTGTAACAAGGTTAGCTTTTAAAAAAGCTTAGAACCATTGCATGGCGTTTTACAGTTATTAAAGAAGAACTTTTATAGTGTTTTAATATTGAATTTGCTGAAAGCACTCTTTTCAGTGTTTCATGTGCTTCAAGCTCTGAGTATTTTTTGTTTGTTTTAGTTAACGATTTGTACATAGGTGATCCATTGGAAGCAAACAAAACTCAGGAAATATGCATATTCCAGTAAGACTCTGCTCATGAACACACTGAATAATGGTAGAGTCAACCCCTCCCCAGCAGTATATATAAGGTCATTCAACCGTATTCCTCAATCGAAGTCAATGCACATAATGCCTAGAGGGCATATTATAACTGACCCATCTACATCTAGTTATTTCGTCACACTTAGTCTAGGATATCCGGAGGGCCCATGTTTGGTTGGGATTCTAGCTCAGTGGGAAGGTCTCTAATAGGCCTTTTTGCTTCTAGAAGCAATCCGGTATCCAAAGTATATCAACATCGCTCGAGCAATGGTGGAATGGATTTTGGAAATATCTTGGTCGAAGGGGAGTCTGAGAAAGAACAGTAAAAGACACTGCTGCTGGAGAGTTAACACCGGATCCATTTTCGCAACTTGCTAATGGAACAAGCCCGAATCTAACATGCGCCCATGGAAGTTTACTAACGTATATCACCTAAAATTTTGGTTACACACTCTTATCTGGAGGCCTGCTTAATGTTTTTATTTTAGGCCCCAGACTTTCCTGTCGAATTCCTACATCATATGTTTTGGTTGAAAAAAAAAAATGTTTTGGTTACACACTCTTATCTGGAGGCCTGCTTAATGTCGTTTTTATTTTAGGCCCCAGACTTTCCTGTTGAATTCCTACGTGTTGAGGTGGACTGCACAGCAGCTAATGCCTATGTAGAAATAGATGCAGTCAGAATGAGTGGTACCAAGAATAAAAAGAAATAAAGCCGAGTTGACTGTTGGAGTCAAATGGGATAATGATGACAAAAAGGAAAGACAATTAAAAATACTCAATCATCTGGCCATGAGGTTATAAAACTTTTTTCAATCTCAACGCAACTTAGCACTAAATTTCAACTGCTCATAAAAACTAAAATACCAACAAATGAAGTGGTTTCTTGCTTAAAGTCTCACCGATGTTGTATTTATCATGCTAATAAATGTTAAAATGCCAACAATTGTTGGCATTTTAACATTTATGAGCAGGATAAATTTCGTGTTCAGCTGATATGAGCATGAAAAAAGTTTTATAACCTCCAGACATGGTGACAAGCTGACTAAATATCTAATATGTAATTGACTGAGAATTAAAGTTTGATGGTGTATATATGAAATTGAAATCAGTGTAAACTTTGATCAGACTGCTTTGGGTAGTGATATGATCTAGGTTAACACAGCCTAGCTTATCTGTCTGAATATAATAAGATATGATGTTGTGACATATGCTCTAAAATTTGGAATAAATATGGAGAAAAAATGTGTGAAAATCAGTTTATGTTGGATGAGAAAAACAAAGGTGCAGATCAGACTGCACAAATGCACAGTCTGATCTGCGCCTTTGTTTTACAGTATATCTATACATGTATTTGCTTTATCCAAAATATCAAATATCTTTGAAAATCTTGGTAGCTGGTCAAAAATCCAAAGTGAACAGTGATAGAATCAATGTATACCAACGAGAAAATTTATATTCCCATCATACCAGGATGTCCATCGTACCTAGCCGCAATAAAAATATGCAACGAAAACTTTGCTGACGACAGCGATCTTATTATTTTATCATATGATGTCGGTTCTGGGAGTGAAATAATGCCATGCATTAAAATGGATAAACCACTATTGGTTTACAGATTGTTGGGTAATGTTATGAAATGACGCTTTAAACAAAGTCAGGTATACATTGCAAAACCCTAACATTTTCATGCCAAAAATGAGATTTTAATGATTGCACAGTAACTTGCATGTCATATGATAAATAGAATCTAACATTTGTACTCCTGAATTATTGAATTTATTAACCTTGTTGCGAAAAAGTGATAAAATGCTCGGCAAGCCTCACATTTTATCGCTTCTCTCCAACTCTTTTTATAAATTCAATAATACATGAGCACACATGTAAGATCATCTATATCATAAAGATGTAAAATTTGAAAAAAAAGCATGGGGTGCAAGGTATTGTGTTTCAGTGATCAACTTAAAAAGAATTTCAAGCGATAAGGCGGGCTATTTCCCTAAATAAGATGTTTGTTTGACTTTGGTGAAATAACAACTGGAGACACTAGGCACACTCAACAAATACATATAAACGAGCCGTCCGTGTACCCTTGCCCGCTAGTTCGTATATTTAAAATGGATTTTCCTAAATACATGTAAAATATCTACTTCGTTTTGAATGAGAATTTATTTTGATCATCAACTGTGCTCGCTATTCAATAGCATGTGTGGGAAAAAGACCGTTAAACTAAGGTAAACAATGGTCCTACCTTTATCACGATAGAGTATATTATATATATTTATACAGTTGATGTACAATAAAAATGACCATCTTGCAAAGTAGTCTATTTTTGTCAGATGATTGATGTCTTCTTTCGCTTATACAACCCCTCCCCCCCTCCCCCCCTACACCCAAGATGCCCTTTACACATGCTGTGTATTTATATAATGACATTCAATTGTCCAAAGGGCATCTTGGGTCTAGGGGGGGAAAGCATCTAAAACAAACTGAAAGACACCAGTTTCATCTTTTCAATGACAAACATCAGAATTTTTAGTATATTTCGTACGCATGCGCAGAAGGAATACTGTAAAGTTTTGGAAATGAAGGGCATTTATATCCTCAATAATTTAGTACTTTAAATTTTTGAAAACCTATAATGGATTTACTAAAATTCTGGTCTAAACGATACCCAGTATAAAGACTTAAAATGAGGGTTGGGAGTAGAAAGTGCAAGTTTCAAGGCTTTGTAAATGATGAATCGCGTTGAAACGTATTTTGATGCTAACTTTAAATATTAAACTACCCAAACAGACTAATTTTAAAATAATTAGGGCTATTTGAAAATTAAGCTTTTGGAATCCTGTCAACTAGGGAAAATATACGCATTATCGCTAGAGCTCCTTTCAAATTTTTCATATGGAATTTGTTTGGATGTACATTATTTTATACATGCATCACCAAGTGCATGATGGGGAGAATGTATTTTGTTACATTATGATGCTTACATCATATCAAAATCTTGTCTGAAATATGAGTGATGCCTGCAATACTGCAAACTGCAGTTTTCAGGCCTTTAGCTTAAGTGTGTAACAAAAATTTTTTTTTCTAATTTCTCAAGCAAAACATATGTTAGGGTACTCAAAAGAACAGTCTCAATGAGACGGTTCTTTTGAGCACCCAAAACATATGCTAAAAGGGATGGGTAAGAAAATATTTACAAATTTACGCTCAAAAATTTTGTTTACCTAAACCTAGGAGTTTTCCTGACATGAATCATATTTCAGACATAGCAGCTTAGGGAAGTAATTTTCAACATTATTTTATTCCCACAACCTCATGAAAATATTGATAAAATTTTAATTCAAGGAGCCCTTTTCGCCTCTGAAGTTACTCAAATTGTTGATGACAAGCAGCTCCACAGCTGTTCTGTCAACATACCAGGCTAAGCCAAAGCTAAATACATGTACATATAGCTGAGATCTTGGCACTTATTTCATATGTGAGCAATGTAGGTTCAGATGAGCCTGGGCAAACATGCAGTCTCACCACAAAAAAGGGACATAAGGTAAAACTTAAACAGCCACTCAAAAATAGACAAAATTAAGGTCTTAAATGGCAAATGGTAGCTTAATGAAGGTCGAAAGACCTGCATTAAGTGATAATCGGTCTTGAAAACCTATTTTTGGTCTTTTTTTGAGTGGCCGCTTAAGACAGATTTTACTGTATATGAAAGTTCTGGTCAAATTTAAGACTCTAGCCCCACTCGATAGCTAAGCATTCATCTTTAAAGAATTGACTTTACATGCATATTCGATAAGTACCAAAATCACACTAACTGGCTAATATATAGAGGATATTTACTTTTTTGAGGTGAATACCAAATATATTTCATCGAGTGTGTTGAAAACATCAGAATTTTCATGAGTGCGCAGCATGAATGAAAATTTCAATGTTATCAACTCACCAGATGAAATATATTTGGTATTCACCTCAAAAAAGTAAATTTTCTTTTTATTTTATACTTTTTTAGAAGATTTACAATTAATCAATTTGTTAACCAGGTTTCAAGCAGAATCACAATAATGTAAAACAAGACAAAGGAGTATTTGTGACAGAATACCTGGATCAATCTACATGATCTATAGTCATCAGGACTTACAGATAAAAAGAAATTTATTCAGCGTCAAAGTGCGAGACAAGTGACATCAATGATCATAAGCGACGTCATAATTTGTTGATGACATTGCGTAGCATAGGTTACATGCATTGCCTCACTCACTGAAGCGGGAGGTGTTGAAAATTCAAATTCGAAAAATTTCAGCAAATCTAAATTATTTTGGTACCAAAATGTTCCTCATGTTCTAAGAAAATGACTACCCACACTTGATGCTTTTGTTCACAAATAAGAAAGTTATAGGCTCTTGAACTTTCGAAGTGAGCTGCATTAAGTGAATGGAAAAGTCAGAGGTGATCCAAAAAACGCTACAGTGACTAGTTATTGATATCATATCATTTCACTAGTGATTGATATCACTTTTATTTGTTTTTGATATGCATGATTTCACTGCTAAGTATAAAATAATATAGTACAGTGCTGTTCCTTTATAACATACCTCAATAGCCCTATGGGAGCAATCTGTTGCCATGGAAACCAGAGTTCTGATCGGATCTATGCAGCCAATCCCCCGCCCCAATGATGCTCCAGATGAAAGGATCATTGACGGTTTGGGCCTTATACGCCTATTTTTCTGATTCACAGAACGCAGCTTTTGAGCTTCTAGTGTGGTGCATGTAGTATCAGTGCAATAGATGAATCTAATAAAAAGTGCCAGCTAGCAAAATATTTTCAAAATTTCTACGCACTCGAGAGCTATGGCGGGTAGAAAGGGGAGGGGGTCTGAAATTTCATGAAAATAAAAAGTGCTTTAAAAAGTGATTTCTGCACGTTTTCTTGATTTATTTGGTAGGCATGGTGATATCTATTGATTATACCATATGCAGACTATTAACGAATCGCGATATAATTGATGAAATTGTTTTAAAAACAAAATATGTTTTGTAATAAAATGATTTTTGGGAGATAATTTAGAAGTTACCTGTACATTTTTGACTACATGTACCGTAAATAATACAAAACTGAAAACTCAACAAAAGAAATAAATATTTTTGAAGGAATGAAAGTGTCCCATTTAGCATTGGAAAGTAAAACTGATTCTAACTCGATCCTTTGAATATTACTTTTGCTTTGTTTAAAGGGCATAGCATGTTGAATGTATTTAAAGTGTCCCGAATATTTATGGTATACATATGCATGTATATCCCTATAGGAGACAATATATTGAACACTAAAGTATTTACCTGTTATAACTCTTTGCACGCCAGTGGATAATTTTGTCGTTTGCCAATAGCCTTTTGCAAGCATTTTGAACCCAGATGAAGACCAACAGAATGTCCGTCTTGATCTGGATCCAAACTGTTTGACACTCTGATGGTGGTCCTGGGTGGTTTATTTTTAAAAAACTTGATTTTGAAGAAAGTCAGCAGACGAAAATAAAAACATGAACAATTCCCTAGCATGCAAATAGATAAGTACAGGACGTTTGCAAAATAATGTGTCATTTAATAACAGTGAGATTTTTATTATGCAAAATGCATAAAACCTTGCTAATTCTACTTTTAATCGTTAAGTACTTTATATTAAACTAGCACAGAATACAAAGCAATTTAGGAGGTTGGTTCTATAGAATTTCATTTCTGTCATTAATTTCTTATTTGGTAGAAAAGGCATTTTATGGGCTTAGGCCCTGGGTTTTTGGGCTGCTGAACATCTTTCCCCCCCCCCCCCCCTTGTGCCAGCAAGCCACTTTCATACAATGTGTAAAATATGGTACCACATATATGATATTTTAAAAAATGTTTTCGAATTTCTATATGTCTTAATGTAAAACTGATTGTTCTACCCAAAATTTTACATCTTTGAAGCATTTAATATCGAAAACGGATTTCACAGCCATAAAGTACTCAGGTCAAGGTAGCTTCAAGGTGAAGAAAGGGACAATTGACAAACTTTTATTTTTACTGAAAACCATAGGCATTTACCCATAGCAAGTGTCAATGATCCTTTGATTATGATTGGCCAGCTGGTCTCAGAGATAATCATGTTTGAAATTGAAAGTGTGGACAGACGCAGACAAGGACGGACGCACGGACTCTGACTCAGGTCCCATTCTATAAGCGCATCCTGAGCCTTCAGCTCTGGTGAGCTAATAACAGGGATTTGGATATCACTGATCTGATTTACCACAGAATTTTACAAAAGAATCATTGGAAAATGACCATTTCAAATGGTCATTTTCCTATAATTCCTTTGTAAAATTGTCTATTTACATGTATAACATTATTTACTTATAACATGGTCCATTAAAAACAACAACAAAAAAAACACAAAAAAGCGTTATAAATATAGAGACTGTTCTATAGCTAAAAGGTGTATTTATGTGTTCCTTCAATATGACTTGTTTCTGGAATTCTTAAAGGCTTATATGGCTTATGCCTGACCTTCTTAAATTGCAAATGTTTTTCATAAATATTCAATTTTTCAATTGCAAATGTTTTAAAGCCAGCTGGACAAGCTTTTGTTTCCAATAGTCTCAGATCTTCCTTTGGTGTGTAGAATGTTTTAAAGTTGCACGTCAACCAAATGATAAGATACACGACAACCGACAACTGTCTGACTCCATTGCCTTTAAACCGTATCTCTGGACTTGTCAGTAACAAATCTGTTTCTGTATCGTACATTTCTACCTTAATAGCATCCGTTTTAACACCTAACACAGGAATTAATGCAATAGCATCATCAAACATTTTATGCAAATATGAATACACTATAGTTTCCGCATAAAACTGATCTTTCTCCCCACCGGTAAAGGTATTGTCTTTAAACTCTAAGGAAGTCTCATCATTTCCATCCCCTCTTTCAAGAACGACTATAGGTAGCTTGTCTTGAGATGTCATAGCATCCACCATACCATGCCACACATCAGTGTTCCCTGCAACACACAAGAACTAGAAATACAGAGCAGCCCTTTTTTTTTTTATTTGATTCTTTACGTCCCATCAACAATCTTTCAGTTAAACAGGGACGGGTCTTCCTGGGTTGAACCAGTACTAAGGTAGGATAAGGGCAGCCCATTTAATAAGATACCTCATTATAACACAGATTTGGATATTTTGTTTATTTGATTTGATTCTTTACGTCCCATCAACAATCTTTCAGTTAAACCTGGGTTGGACCAGTACTAAGCTAGGATAAATGTGTCTTGCTCAAGGACCACAACGCAGTGACGCCGGTGAGGCTTGAACCCGCAGCCCCTCGGTCTCGAGTCACACACTCAACCACTGAGCCACTGCGCTCCCACAGATTTGGATATAAGACACTTGTATTTTGGATCCCAAACTTTTTCACTATGGAATTTTACAAAGGAAAGTACATGTAAAGGAAAATGACCATTTCTTCCTATATTTTGTTTTTAAAAAACGTCCCTTTTAAACACAATTCACTTGTAACACTGTCTATTCCTATGGACCCTAAATATCTCTTTATGAAGGGACTTCACTGTACAGTAAAACATGTCTTACGCGGCCACTCAAAAAGACCAAAAATTGGTTTTCAAGACCGATTATCGCTTAATGCAGGTCAAAAGTATTGCAGAATGCTCCAAGAGAGCATTCTGCAATACTTTCAACATTCATTAACCTACCACTTGTATTTGAGACCTTTGTTTTGTCTATTTTAGATTAGCTGTCTAAGACAGGTTTTACTGTAGCATAATTCTAAAGCTACCTTATACAGCTACAGTTTTGAAAGAGATGTGCAATCACACAAGATTATGATACAGGGGACAAAAATATTCAAATATTGCACTTGTCCTGCAGGACGAGTGACTTACAACTTTAACTTGTCCTGCAAACGTATGCACATGTCCATTAAAAGCGTATCCAATAAAGAACATAAGTGAGTAATATGTAATACGACTTCCTCAAGTAATTCTTTCTAAAGCACTCGTCCTACAGGACGAGTGCTTTGAGAAGAATTGCTTGTCCTTTCTAGATTCAACTTGTAATTACGAGCGGATGAGTGTAATTTTGTCCCCTGTGATACTTATCCCATCCTTGAGTGACAAAGGCTCAGACCAGTCTGTGCATAGATGTAGACCCACCAGAGCCTTCACTGCTAGCATAAAATTGTATGGATATAGACTCAGTCTAAAATTTAGATCTAGAGCTAGCCTTGCTGAATAATTAAAACCCTTAAAGCACCAATCAAGACTGCAGCAAACCACAAATTTTGCTACATCTTTCCTAGTTTTCGAAACAAAGAGGGCCATAGTGGCCCCTAATTGCTCATCTGTACTATGTGCACCAGTCATATAAGCTTATGTGAGCCTGGGGAGGCCAACTTTGGCCCTAGGGGCATTATTTGAACAAACTTGGTAGTGGTCCACTAGGTGATGCTACATGCCAAGTATCAAGGTTTTAGCCCTTGTGATTTCTTACAAGAAGATTTTTTTGTGTTTTCCCTATATAAGCCTATGTAAAGCATGTGACCCTTGCTGCAGGTCCAATTTTGACCCCACGGGCATAATTTGAACAAACATGATAGTGGTCTACTAGGTGATGCTACATACTTAATATCAAGGCTTTAGTCCTTGTGGTTTCAGACAAGAAGAATTTAATTTTTCCCTTATGTAAGCCTATGTAAAATATGTGACCCCAGGGGCAGACCCATTTTTAGCCTCAGGGATATAATTTAAACATACTTGGTAGAGGTCGACTAGGTGATGCTACATGCCAAATATTAAGGCTCTTAAGGCCCAGTGGTTTCAGACAAGATTTTCTTCATGTTTTCCCTAGATATAAGCCTATACAAATTATGTGACCCCGGGGACGGGCCCATTTTTGGCCCCAGGGGCATAATTTGAACAAACTTGGTAGAGGTCCACTAGGTGACGCTACGTACCAAATATCAAGGCACAAGGCCTAGTGGTTTCAGACACAATTTTTTTTTCATATTTTCCCTATATAAGTCTATGCAAAACATGTGACCCCCCCCCCCGGGCAGGCCCATTTTTGGCCCCAGGGGCATACTTTGAACAAATTTGGTAGAGGTCCACTAGATGATGCTTCATGCCAAATATTAAGGCTCTAGTCCTTGTGGTTTCAGACAAGAAGATTTTTTAATGTTTTCCCTATATAGGTCTGTACAAAACATGTAACCTTCGGGGCTGGGCCATTTATGGCCCCAGGGGCATAATTTGAACAAACTTGGTAGAGGTCCACTAGGTGATGCTACATACCAAATATCAAAGATCTAGGCCTCGTGGTTTCAGACAAGAAGATTTTTACATATTTTCCCTATATAAGTCAATGTAAACATGTGACCTCCCGGGGCGGTCCTTTTTTGGGCCCCAGGTGCATTATTTGAACAAACGTGGTACAGGTCCACTAGATGATGCTTCATACCAAATATTAAGGCTCTAGGCCTTGCGGTGTCCGACAAAAAGATTTTTTCATGTTTTCCCTGTATAAGCTTATGTAAACCTGTGACCCCCTGGGCAGGCCCATTTTGGCCCAGGGGGAATAATTTGAACAATTTTGGCTAAGGTCCACTAGGTGATGCTACATACCAAATAGCAAGGCTCTAGGCCTTGCGGTTTCAGACAAGAAGATTTTTAAAGTTTTCATCTTGAAAATCTATTTTTAGCCTGTGTGACCTAGATATTCAACCGACCGGAACCATTTGAACAATGATTATAGAGGGCCATATAAGGATCATTCCTGACAAGTTTGGTCAAAATCCAACCAGTACTTTAGGAGGAGATGTCATTAAAGTCAATTGTTAGCGGACGACGGACGGACGACGACGGACAAAGATAGATCACAAAAGCTCACCGTGTCACTGCGTGACAGGTGAGCTAAAAATAAGGCATGATATTTCATGAGAATCGAAGATGATTCTCATAAAATATCATGCTTAATTGTTATTATTGAAAAAGCAGTAAATTTTGAAATTATCGTCTGCTGCAAATTATAGGTGCCGCTTTAGTTGTTAAATTGGTGTTTATTGGATGCTTTTACGCATACGGTATGCAATAAGTACTTTTATCAGTTACCATTTATCTTAACTGCAGCATTGCACGTTGCCTGATAAACGTTGTCTATCTCAATGCATGTGCCTTTAGCAGGTCATGATGAAGTTGCAGTTTTTGAATGACGTCGTCAATGACGCAGAATCGACACAAAAAATTGATCATTACGTCATATTCGATAGTTTGAAGAGTGAATCAACCTGGTAAGCTGATTGATAAATAGAAAACAAGGTATGCGTCTAAATTTGATATCAAATTTACCAGGCTCGACTTTGAGAATGCATGTTGAATTGCTGGGCAAGCCTCATGATGTCAACAAGCGTTCTCAAAGCCTTGCCTGGTAAACTTGATATCAAAAGACACTCATCTAGCATTCTCTATGTACTAAAATGTCTTGTGCAGGTGCTTAGCTTATGTCTGTCATTGCTGTGCTGCTACAACTATGGTGGTCATACACTATGTATTTACCATACAATAATGATGTACCAATTAGGGGATAACTGTATTCAAAATTGTCATTTGGATTATCCTAGCTACAGGCTGTCAAATTGGGCAGATTGAAAAGGCGGCTGTCCCAGGTCCTTATTGAAATGATATGAAAAAGCTTGGCAAGCCTTGAATTTTATCTCTTTTCCCAAACTCGTTTAATAAAACAATAAATAATTAGACAGGAGCACTCATGTAAGATATTCTCAGGCCTCCAGATAAGGGTAGGTACTGGAAAACTATTTTCTTTATTTCTCATCAAAAACATATGTTGTGGGTACTCAAAAGAACCGTCTCTTTTGAGCACCCAAAACACATGTTTAATTTGTTTGTTTGTTTGTTTCGTTGCTTTACGTCCCAAGTCAACAGCTATGGTCATTGCGGGATGGTCAGTTCACCTAACCACACTTTTTCCTGGGCAGGCTTGAACAAGTGGTTATCCAGTAATTCCTGCACATACTTTCGCTTGTAACTGACAACAACCCTTCTAGAATGAATCAGCGGAAGGGAGGAGATTGACCGTAGAAATCATTTCATGATCAATCGCCACGAAAGTATGGGACCGGACCGGGATCGAACTGCGACCCCTGGATCTGCAGTCAGATACGCATCTGTAGCCAGACACGTTACCGACTGCGCTATGCGGCCAGACACACATATTTAAATTGACCAGTAAGAAAATAATTACAATTTTGCGCTCATTAAATTTCCGTATCAGGATCTATATGAGCGTTGAAATGAGATTTCCAACAATGTGGTATGTGCGACCAGCAAAGGCTCAGACCAGCCTGCGCATACGCGCAGTCTGATCAGAGCCTTTGCTAGTCGCTTGAATATTATATGGCTGTTAAGCTTCTGATTGAACATCATTTGGAGATTCTAGCCTTTAAAGGAGGCTTGACAGGCTCGTCAGAGTCTACACTTGTCAAAATGCCACATTGTTGGAAATCACATGTCGCGGCTCATATATTTTCGGTTTCTTACCCATGCTTAGGTCTTGAAAATCATCATCTACAGGCTGTTTTCGTGGACAATCAAGTACTGAGCAAGGACATATCAATGAATGATCTGTTTTTGTGTCTATATCCATCTTCCAGTCATCACATGCTGACAGCTTGCTAACTAAATGGTTCATCAAGAAGAGACAGATGTCAGATTCATCCTTGTACACAACTTCATCAGACTCCACAACCTCATCTGCAAATAAAACATTAAACCACAGATCAATAAAATAAACAAGAGGGCCAAGGGGCCCTAAATCGCTCACCGGAGTGTTGTTTAAAGCTTACATATAGGTATCTGCTGAAAGCTGGTCATGCCCCTGATGACACCTGGTGTGGGGCCAATTTTGGCACCATTTGACCCCCAGGGGTGGGGCAATTTTTGGCCCCAGGGGGGATAATTTCAGTAAACTTGGTAGATATCTAGTCCACTATGTCATACTACAAACCAAATATCAAGGCTCTAGGCCTTATGGTTTCAGACAAGAAGATTTTTCATGTTTTTCCCTATATAAAAGCCTATGTCAAACATGTGACTCCCATGGTGGGGCCTTTTTTGGCCCCGGGGGCATAATTTGATCAAATTTGGTAGGAGTCCACTAGGTGATGCTACATATCAATTATCATGGCTCTAGGTCTTATTGTTTCACTTAATAAGATTTTTTCATGTTTATCCCTGTATAAGCCTATGTTAAACATGTGAACACTGGGGCAGGACATTTTTGGCCCCAGGGGAATAATTTGAACAAACTTAGTAAAGGTCCACTAGGTGATATAATACATACCAAATATAAAGGCTCTAGGCATTAAGGTTTCAGACAAGAAGATTTTTTCATGTTTTCCCTTTATACTTTATGTAAAACATGTGACCCCCCGGGGCGGGCCACATTTTTGGCCCAAGGGGGATAATTCGAACAAACTTGGTAGAGGTCCACTAGGTGATGCTACATACCAAATATCAAAGCTCTAGGCCTTGTGGTTTCAGAGAAGAAGATTTTTAAAGTTTTCATCTTAAAAATCTATTTTTAGCCTGTGCAGGGATCAAGCTAGGGGGCGACTAGGGCGAAATAGTCCTAGGGGCCGAAATTTTGCCCTAAATGGGACCCAGGGAGAAGTGGGAGTCTCCCTAAAAAAAAAAAAAATTATTATTTTTTTTTTTTAGGGAGACTCATTTTCATTCTGTCACCACACAAATGCAAGCTGTGGTGACATTATCAGACAATCTACTACCACTGCATCGTGTTTCTCCTTCCATTAAATGGCAATAGTATGTGTAATAGCTAATTTGCTTCTATTATTGACAGAAAATGCCGTAATTTTGCGCTATAACTTCTCCCTACCTGACTGTCACTTCTCCCTAATTTTCCTGCAGGGAGAAGTCACTTCTCCCTAAAATTCTGGGCCAGCTTGGTCCCTGCTGTGTGACCTAGATATGCAACCGTTTAAACAATTCTTAAAGAGGGACATATAAGGATCATTCCAACAAAGTTTGGTAAAAATCCAGCCAGTAGTTTAGGAGTAGATGTCCTTTGAAGCAATTGTTGAGGACGGACGACCCACAACGGATATCCAATGATCACAATAGCTCACCATGAGCCAATGGCTCAGATGAGCTAAAAACATATAGTATAATAGTGCCTAGGGGGAGATGTTAAAGTATTGTGTGTGCAGGGATTTCCCTAGGCCTGATTTGGGGCCGAAAATCTGCCCCTTCCCAATTCAAAAATTAGCAAAAACTTCCCAAAACAGTGTATATCATCCCCATTTTCTTGGTTCTTTGTTTTGGTGAAATTTTCATGAAAGTCCGAACAAAACAGCAAAGTTACAGATGCATGAAAATTTGTTTTCATTCACATTTTTATGCAAATTTTCATGAGTTTTTAAGAAGGGCAATTAAAGCAACAAATAATGCTTTACACTGCTAATTTCTTATGTGCTTTTTAATACATTTAAAGTGGCGGACCAATTCTTTTAGACTGCATCAAATTTTCCCAATTTTAATGATCCAAATGCTTTTTTTCTCAAATTAAACAGGCCCCTAAGATAGTAACATCCCTGGTGTGTGAGACTGTGAGCCTCCTCAGTCCTGTGTACCAAGGTACCCTTTTTAGCTATTGATATCTTCAGAAATCAACCTAAAAAGATGAAAAACTTTCAATTTTATTTACTGTAACGTAACATTTCAACTTCGAATACCAGGGATAACTTGTAATAATCTTGGGTATGTTCACTTTTCAGAACCAATTTTATTGGCTGTAGTACTTAGAAATAGCGCTAGAATAAAGTCACTACAAAGTAACTTTGGATTTACGCCACTGAAGGATGACCAGTGTTCAGTCCGCGAAATATCTTGGTATAACAATCACAGAGAACATGGATTGGGGTCAACATATCTCTGATATCTTGTCTAAAGCAACTAAGACTTTAGGTTTCCTTCGAAGGGACTTGGCTTTCGCACCTAGGAGTACTAAGGAGGTTGCATACAAAACTTTGGTACGCCCTAAATTGGAGTATGCAGCCCCCATTTGGAGCCCTTATTGTAAAACTCAGATTCAACAAGTGGAGAAGGTACAGAGGACGGCAGCCTGCTGGACCTGCAGGAGGTGGCGCAACACTAGTAGTGTTGGAGAAATGCTCGATGAGCTGCAATGGCCAACTCTGGAGGCCCGGAGGGATCAGTCCTCTATGCTTTTCTTCCACAAGATTCATTGTGGGACTATGTCTATTGATAAAGACAAGTACTTGAGTTGACCCCGTCTCAGAGTACAAGATCTACCAGGTCATCACACAACTTATAGTATTGCAGGCCCCAAACTTATAGAGATGCCCTGAAGTATTCTTTTTTCCCAAGGACTATTCCTCATTGGAATAGTCTGGCTCCATCTGTGGTCGCAGCTGAGACCACAGAGGAGTTCAGGGCACTCATTTAGATGACTCAGCCAGAAGCTTTTTTTTTTTTTTTCTCTCAAAATTCTAAAACACTCACCTCAGAAAATGATCATATATGATCCCCTGAGTATAAGAAGATAGATAGATAGTTTATACTAGGTCGGGTTATTTACTCGCCTTGTCACTGCGAATGCATTTTAAAATGTAATGTCATATTTTCAGGTTAGTGATTCTTGTTTAAAGTTTGTACAGGTACAATTTTAAAGGCAATCTACCATTAAACTGCCAGCTGGCAGCTTTTGTTTTAGCCTTTTTCAAATTATTTATAATCTGTATGAATAGAATAGAATAGAATAAAATTTATTGCTCAGTTATACCCTTTAAGGGTTAAAGGCAAGCACACAATACAATCAAACACATACATACACATACATACACAATATAACACAACAAACTTATAATGTATGTCAAGAGTCATAAGAGCCATGTTATGTAATATTAGCTGTATATATAAATGAAGCAACAGCCCTTAATACATCAGAATCAGTACTAGTCAATAAATCAATAAAGGATTCTATGTCCATTTTTCCCACAACACTATTTACATTTGTCTTAAAAACTGTTTGATACATTTGTTCTCGTAATAAGGAAAACTTTTTACATTGACATAAAGCATGTATTTCATCTTCAATAACCATACAAACATTACATATTCTATCTTCCACTTTTAAATTTAAGTATCTTCCACGTTCAATGTTTAATTTATGTGCACTAATTCTAAAAGCAGCTAAAGATTTTCTGAGATTCCTTTCATTCAGTTCTAAATACTTTTCTATCCCAAATTTATTCTTAACCAGCTTGTAAGTTCTTAATTTTGACATTTTTTCATCAGACTCCATTCGCTGTTCCCAAAATTGTTCATATCTTTCCTTCAATTTGTTTTTTATGCTCCTACCGTATGTTTACGCTGTGTTACTTTTGATCAATGTCAAACAGACGCTTGATTATATTTGCGCATGCGCAACAACTATTTTGATTGACAGATAGGGAGGTTCACGTTATTACCTTTCTGGTCCTTACTAATAGACATTTACATGTACTTATAACAAAATTGTGATTTATTCCGTAAATAACTGGTTTCCACGGAATAAATCGTATCACTACATGTAGACTGTGTGTCAGTGTGATTAGAAATTGCGCCTCAAACAAGCATACGATTTATTCCATGATTTATGGCTTTTAATGGAATAAATCGTATTATATCAACTGTATGCTTGTTTGGATCATTATCTAATAAGACAGACAATGTGTACTGGTATGATTAATTCCATTGAAGGCAATTATTTACGGAATAAATCTTATCTTTGTTCCCAGTAGATTTCTGTGTAGCTTTGTCTATCAATTTTGCTTCTTTCATGCATTGTACGACTTATTCCGTTGAAAGCAATGCATTACAGAATAAATCGCATCTCTCATGTTTGTTTGGAGCATTGATAGAATTTATTCCGTTAAGAGCCACACTTTATGCATTAAATCATGTTACATAAACAGACATGTACTCCAAACAAAGATATGATTTATTCCGTAAAAGTCGATTTCACAATGCAAAATTATTCTCTTATATATAAACATGTACTGCCGTTAAGGGTAATATATAGCGACGATGTATTTCCCCTAGTACCCTCATCCTGCCAAGCAGGATTAATATCTAGGCTTTACTCTTTAGATACTGTTTTGTCTGTAAATATATACACTACCGTTAACCTGCCTGGCAGGATGACGGTAGTATAGAGCGACGATGTACATTTTCCCTACTACCGTTATACTGCCAGGTAGGATACATATCTATTATTTAATTTTAAAATTTCAACAATTCTTTGTAAGTAAACTCGAATCTGCTTAAGACACTTCCCCCAAAAGCTTTCCAAGCCCCGTTTTCTCTGTATCATATGCCACCGAAGAAAACCCTCTTCCCGGGAAAAACTTCCCTTTCAAGGCAATATTTAGTTTGTTGTCTAAGATAGTTTCGTCTGTATATATATACTACCGTTAACCTGCCTGGCAGGATAACGGTAGTATATAGCGACGATGTATTTTTTCCCTACTACCGTCATCCTGCCAGGCAGGTTATATATCGAGGTTTTACTTTTAATATTTCAATAATTCTTTGCTAGTAACTTGAACTTGTTTAAGACACTTCCCCCAAAAGCTTTCCAAGCCCCATTTTCTCTGTATTGTATACCCCCGAAGAAAACCCTCTTCCCGGGAAGAACTTCCCTTTCAAGGCATTAATTTATATTGTTGTCTAAGATAGTTTCGTCTGTATATATATACTACCGTTAACCTGCCTGGCAGGATGACGGTAGTATATAGCGACAATGTATTTTTTCCCTACTACTATCATCCTGCCAGGCAGGTTATATATCGAGGTTTTACTTTTAATATTTCAATAATTCTTTGCTAGTAACTCGAACTTGTTTAAGAAACTTCCCCCAAAAGCTTTCCAAGCCCCGTTTTCTCAGTATTATATACCCCCGAAGAAAACCCTCTTCTCGGGAAGAACTTCCCTTTCAAGGCATTTTTAAGTGTGTTGCCTAAGATGGTTTCGTCTGTATATATATACTACCGTTAACCTGCCTGGCAGGATAACGGTAGTATATAAGCGAAGATGTATTTTTCCCTACTACCGTCATCCTGCCAGGTAGGATATGTATCGATGTTTTACTTTTACTTTTATTTCCTCTGTCAACGGAATTAACCGATTTCGACATGCAAGCATCTCAGTGACCCTGATCATAAGGATTCGTATTGATTTATGGTAAACAGTCACTTTTCAAAAAGGTCAAAACAAAACCTGCAGCTTAACGGTAGATTGCCGTTTTAAAAACATCTTTGAAGACAAAACAGCTTTTGGTTAATAATGTTTTTCTGCTTTTACATTGAAAGTTGACTTTTAAATAGTTTTTTATCTTGTAACTGACCTACCCAAATTTCTGGCAAAGAATGTTAGTAACTTTCTCAGGGCAAGTTGCTCTTGTCCACCATCAGGAATTTGGTTTTCTTTCAAGAAAGAAAACATAATATCAAATCCTTTGCTAAAAACAGCACTAAATCGAACACCTTCCATATATTGTTCAACATGACAATAACAATGAGAGAAACTGGAACTGGTTTGAGGTGAAGCGTCAGTTATTTTCAGCGGAATCAGAATATTCTGGCCCCCGCCAATGCTCGTTGATTCATCGTATCCGACAGTCAGAATATTGAAAGCCGTTTTCATGTGTAAAATAATTTCGGGATAGTTCATTTGGAAGGATTTCAGCTCGTCTTGCGAAAGTAGCTCTGTTCCTGATTTAGTCGCCATGTTTGTTGTACTTTCGGTTTATATTAGCCGAAAGGACCAGAAATAACCGGAAAGACCACGAAGTATCGGAAGGAGATATTACAGTCAAAACGTCCCAAAGTCTAAAGGCCCCAAGCCAAAGTAAGAAAGAGGGCAAAGATCAGGATTCGATACAATAAAGCACCACACCAGACCCATGATACCAATCGGAAAGTGATAAACTCACAATTAGACATGATAACCGAGAGCAAAGAGGTTAGCCCTTTCCCAGAAGGTGACCACAAGGCATCAATAAACAGATGCGCACGAAAAAAAATACTATTATCCCAGTTGCTAATTGCCATAGAGAAGCAAACATGGTACCAAAATAAAGCTTAGACATAATGTCTTAATCATATGTTCTTTATTTGAAAGATTTAAATTGCAAATTCACCATTATTAATAAAAGATATTAGAGATGAGAGTAAAAGTTTTGAAATTTTTTATAGCGGTATACCCACAAAATAACCAATAACTCAGCTGCTGTAATTCTTAGGCTTCTAAAATGCCTAAGTAAATCCGCTTCGCCAACCAAAATGGCCGCCAGAGCTCTAGATAAGAAATATTCAAAACAACATCTCATCCTGAACTACTGGTCCAAATTGGAAATAATTTCATGCAATTTGTTATGACATTCCTCGCATGGCCTTCTACCAAAACAACCCAGCCAGTTCTGCTCTGCTGAACAAAATCATCACCAATGCCAAAAATAGAATTCTTAACACAACATCTGATCCATTGATTCAGAATCACAATAATTACAAAAATGTTTCTGATTGATCTATGTTCCTTATATTGCTCAAAATCATTCAACTATGCTTAACAAAAGTGCCTCCAGGCGCCGAAGTTATACGACTTTTTTCATGCTCAACTCAGCTGAGCGCGAAATTGATCTTGGTCATAAATGTTAAAATTCCAAAAATAGTTGGCATTTTAACATTTATTAGCATGATAAGTACAGCATCTGAGAGACTTCATACTCTATCATTTTTCACCAGTTCATAGAGGTTTTTTAGTTGGTTTTCCTCACAGCTAGAGATATTTAAGAAGCTGTTAAATCACAACATTGGAGTTTACTAACTGTTATTTGTTGATGATCAAATTCTCAGATAAAACACTTTTATCTGGTTGAACAAGTCAGCTATAACTACATCTTTGTATGTTACGCCAACGTCATTGCTAACTTTTGACGTCGTTACCATAACGTCATGATACGCTGATGTCATTAAACTCCATAGTTTACATATGTCCCTTTAGAAAGGTTGTTAAACCGAAACTAGTTGGGAAATAAATTAATAAATAATTTGAAGTTTGGTCTCTTTACCCATTTATGTTTCCTAGGAAAGTCAGAGAACTATACATTCATATGGTGTCTAATCAACGGTAATTTAATGTTAAAACCCCGAGAAGGCATTTTCTTGAACAAGTACTCGCAACTAAACTCGTTTTTATGTTGCTGCTTTTCACATTGACTTGAGGCGTTTAATTTTAGCTAACTGTGTTCGCGATGAAATTTCAGCAGAAAGATATCCCCAATATTTTCTAAACGGTTCCAACATCTAAGATACTTCAGTTAGCATTGCACATCTATTGACACAGACTTTAAATAAGATTAATTAGAAAGAATCAAAAGACTGGTTAACAGTGCAGAGCGAGATAGAATACCGTAAAATCCTGCGTCTGATCAGGTCTGGAACTGGTTTTACAGAATTTACTTTTAAGATATGAAAGAAATTGAAACTGAAAAACTTACTACCCAACACCCCTTGAATTCAGAAATGATTCATCCAATTGATAAGAGTGGGCAATTCCACCAGGCATAAATGAGTTAAGGATAATTGTGCCTTAATAAGCTGATAAGGCGACACTGCACAACTCAAGTGAGAAGTAGCCGAGTCGTGCCTGCCTCAGTGTGTTGGCCCATACCTGTTAGAAGCTTTTTCTGTACCTTTATCATATTATGGAAGTAATTGGGAACAGTTATTATTCTTTTTTTGAATCAAACTATAAATTGTAGTTTATAAAATATGAAATACTGTGACCGTGTTTTAAATAAGTTTCAGTCAGATGAGACTGTCTCACGCTCACCATGCGTGCGTGCATATGTGTTTCTGTCTGTCTCTCTGTGTTAGCATGCAGTCAAACTTGTTTGCTCTTTGATTTCAAGAGAAATGGAACCACTTGTTTCATTTATTTTGCGGTAAATAGCACCAATATTTTAGCTCACCTGGGCCGAAGGCTTATGGATGAGCTTATAGTAAGTATAACAGTCTATCCGGCGTCCGTCCGTCCGTCCGAACCAAGGTTAGTAGTCAAGACTAAGAATCAGCTTTTGTAGGTACACCCCCATTCAGGTGAATAACTACTGAATAAACTTAGTGACGTCAAGCGTTAAAATTACAGGCTGATATGTGTATACGGCAAATCTTGAAATCCATAAGCGATTCAAGTAAAGTGTAGCCAATTGGCACAATAACAAAGTAGACAGCACACACTAAACGGCGAAATACGTTGACAAAAAACCCTGTTATTATCCATAGTTTACTTTGTTTCTTGAAGTGTATTTCATGGTTTTGAACATTTTACTTAAATCAAAAATAATTATTTCATAATGTACTTATTTATTTTTCATAGATCATTCCCCTCATCTGCTCAGTTAATTATGGCAGTGTTCATTGCCTTAATCTAAACATCTGGGGGCTGCCATATTACAGTAATGGACATTAAAAGATGGACAATTATCAGTCAGATTAATGCAAATTAGAATGTTACGACTATTAAAAGAAAAGTATTTTGTTTTTCAATAAGTTTCAGTTGATTTTGCTATGTCTTATTGTACACAAAATGAAGAAAATTGTTACACAATATGTCGTCTGCTATAGTAATAATTAGTTCTTTAAGGGTTGAATTTTAGAAATAACTATCAAACATTGGCCTATGTATCAAAATATAGTCATCAATGTACAAACCGCTTAAAATATTACTTTGAAACATCGTTAATATTTGTCGTTATTAAGGATTTAAGACTTTGGTCTGGTAGTGTGTAAGTAGGTTATAGTGATTCCAGTCCACTTGTTAGGAGCTTATTGACCTGCAAATGGCCAGACCCCCTGTGCCTACTGAATGTAATCAATTACAGGCTAATTGAAGGGATTTCACACACATTAAATGAATGATTATTCCTACCATACTGTAAGCTCTATAATAAATGCAGTTAAAAAAAGTGTGATTTTTCCCTTTAATTGACGTTAAATTTGGTTTAGTCAGCTTTTACCCTTTAACGTGACGCAACACCTAAATTCTGATTTTTGAAAATACTTCTCTTACAATAATTGGTTGACTCCAAGTCATTTCAGTTTCTAGAAATTGCTTAAACAATGGTAAAAACTGCCGTTTAGACAACGTCGAAAGAACAACTTAAACCTCCAATAGTGATTCCAGTCCACTTGTTAGGAGCTCATTAACCTGCAAATGGCCAGACCCCCAGTGCCCACTGAAAGTAATTAATTACAGGCCAATTGAAGGGATTTCATACACATTAAATGAATGATTATTCCTACCATACTGTAAGCTCTATAATAAATGCATTTCAAAAAGGTGTGAATTTTCCCTTTCCTTGACGTAAAATTTGGTTTATTCCGCATTTACCCTTTAACGTGACGCGACACATAAGTTCTGATTTTTGAAAATACTTCTCTTACACTAATTGGTTGACAATGGCCTTGCATACATAAAAAAAATTCAAAAAAGATATCTAGACATACACTCCCAAGGCAAAAGTGATGCAAACGGTATTTTCGACGTCGTGACGTCTTTTTCTATATTTGATAATTATATTTTTTTCGAAGAATACTTTCCAATGTCTTGTTATTAAAATAAGCATATCGGCTTAGCTCTATGATTTGTTATTTACGAGTTTGAAGCAAATACAAAGTGTCCGGTTTCTTCAGTAGTTAAGTATAGGTTGCCATGGAAACCATGCATTTAAACATAGCCAGAGTAAGTTTTTTGCTGGGGACAGATTTTTGGGGGCATATGCCTGGGGTCCCAAATGAACAATTCGACACCTATGGAAACTTGTCTTAGGGTAGCAAGGTAGGTCAAATTAGATCCCAGGGTACCAGTAACACAGTATTAATTGCCTGTTTTCAACGATTTTCCTTCAGTTCTCGTATTTTTTTTCGCCCCTCCCCCCACCCACCCCCCTATAAAAAATAAATCCCCACGGTTTTTTGGGCTTTTTTTCTATGAAACAGGACACCTTCCTGATACTAAAACTGTTGATAACATTTCTCAAGGAATAAGTTATGGGTCATGTGTCATTTTCGGCTAAATGAACTGGCCTAAATTGTTTGCAAAGGTCATCAGCAGACGATCAAAGTTGCCTCCAACAAGCCTCTAACAAGGAAAGAGTTAAAACTGACAAAGAAAAGGGAAATCTTCAAATATTTAGTATATTGTACAACCTAACAAAACTCACTTGGCTAAAGGGAGCTGCCAGAAACTGCTGGCCCCTTTACTGCTATAGAATTTCATAGACCGTTAGTTAAATAAATACCAGCTGTGAGAAAGGAGAGATGGCATCTTTACCTTTAGCAATTCAGATAATATTGTTCTGTTCATTTGGGCTGAACACCGCACCCCCTCCTGACAAAAATCATGGATCGGCGCATGCAAACAGTGAAGACCCCGATGAAATACCTCCTTAGTGGCTTTTCATGCGGGTCTACACTGTTCGCCAAACTGCCTGTTTAGAATAAAAGGAATAATTGAAGGGTTCAAATGAAGAAATAAAAAAAAAGAAATTTATCACACTCCTTCTCTATATTCAGATGCTGCGATGATGAACCTCTTTGTATGATTTTTGAAGCCCATGAATACCACCTGTTAGGCGGTCCTGATGCCCGGTCCTGATGTACCCCCAAAACTGTATTTTAAAGAAAAATAAGAAAAAATAATCAACTGCATGGACATGTGGATATATTGTGTGTGTTTTTTTGCATACCAGGTAATGTTTCATTCTTTTTTGTCGTCTGCTAATTTTTCTCCAGATTTTTTTTAGTTTAAAGTAGGAATACCTTAAGAGGGTCAAGCGGTTTGGATCCAGATCAGGTCCTACGTTTTATCACAAATATAGTTATGGCTGACACCATGGAGCATCAGCCATTACTACAATCAGCAGAGGCAGCCAGATAAAAAAAACACTTTAGGTTATTTAAATGTTAAAATGTAAATGAGCCGCGACATGAGATTTCCAACAATGTGATTTGTGCGACCAGCAAAGCCTCAGATCAGCCTGCGCATACACGCAGTCTGATCAGAGCCTTTGCTAGTCGCTTGATCATTATATGTCTGTTAAGCAAATGACTGAACACCATTTGGAGTTTCTAAGCTTAACTGGAGGCTGCACAGGCTCGACTGAGCGTATGTACACTTGTAAAAACGCCACAATGTCACGGTTCAAATTTATCGCATAAATACAATAAAATGAAATTTTAGGCTGTATAAATTTACACAAGTCACAAGGTCATCTGGATAATTTGTGCAATAAAGCGTAGCGGACAATTACCCGGACAATTACCACAAAACTAAATGATAGATTTATTTTAAACGTTGTGTTTTTAACTCTGGTCTTCACTGTTAAATTCTTAGATTTGGACAGCTTGTAGGCTGCGAAAACGGCTCTGTTTATGCAGATAAAGTGCATTGGTAAAGGATAAAATCACAAGGGGAGAAATTATTTGATTCGTTTGTTGGAGTATGGAATTTTTTAGACAGGCATTTACCAGTAAAATGTAAAGCTTTTTTTAAGATAAAAAAAGATAGAGAAGCTTTATTTAACGCCGCTTATTTGAAACAAACAACATAAGCTCTGTAGAGCTTTTATTGCGACATAACACTATCTTTTTAACAGATACTTACCTGCCTTACTCTATCTTCCTAGTACAACACCTTTCATGCGAGCGACAGCAAGGGAGCTGCTAGTACCATTTTTTACACCTTTGGTATGGTGCGGCCGGGATTCGAACCCAAGACCTCCCGCTCCGAAAGCGGACGCTCTACCAACTGAGCTATCGGGGTGATTTATCTTTATTATACGTATACAGAAAAAAGTTTTTTTATGAACATAAACTTGATTACGGAATTTAACCTATATGTTCGAATCAAACATCGTTCTTAACCTAAATTTAGGTGTGAAAAGGGTTTAGGAAAAGGGAAGTTACGTCATATTCATGTTTTAAAGTTTCATAGGTCGGGACAAACACTCATTTAGAGCGTAAATATTTGTTTTCTACCAATTTAAATAAAAGTTTTGGTTGCTCAAAACATCGTCTCATTGGTCTAGAACATTTGCGTAGCTCCAATTACGCAGTTATGCACGTGCGTAATAAAAATAGTAACACTCAAGGGAGGTCACCTAATGTGGCAAAAGTGATTTCCATACCATAAGGAGCTGCTCTTAAAGCTGCATAGTCTGTAACTTTGGATCTTTTTAATTTTAGGAATAATGTTTCTTTTTTTCAAGAACACAGCAAAAAAACTTAAAATTCAGGTATATATTTGAGCAATTTCGTAAATCTCAACAAATTATCAGTATCAAAACAACAGCATTTATGCTAAATATTAACTGTCTTTAATTATTGGAGGGACGCAAATAATTACCAACAAGAGAAAAAAACTCCTGTTTTTATAAGATGAATTATTTTTGTGGCCGTCTTCCTTGGCTGTACCAGTACTGACCGGGTGGATTTATGCTTTTTGTGGTTCTATGTCCAGGAACTCCCGAAGGCTCAACTGGTAGTGGTTCTGGTTTTAAAGCGTCTCAGAAGACGGGGCAACGGCTTAAAGTCTCATCCGACAGACTGGGAGAAGCCGGGAATCGAACCTCTCTTTTTCATGCACTTTTCAGCTATTGTGAACAGATTTATTGCGAAAACATAACTTAATTCTACTTTTACAAATGATTTAAAAAGAAAATATTTTTTTTTCGAAAAATGTTCATAGTTGCAGACTTAGTCTCTTTAAAGGAAATAATTCGCTCCCTCTAGAGCAAGTTCTTTCCTTTAAGAGAAGTTCCCATCATGAAAAGGGACGCAATTGAAGAGAATCACTGTTTGATCCAGTAGTCTCCCTTTGATGTGCGTAACTTTTTTTAACGTTCTGGTTACGCCATTGTAGAAAGAGGAAATTTAGATTTTAATTACGCACTCTTGTCTAGGAGCCTGTCAGAGGATTAAATAAGCAATACTAGTACCTTTGGGGAAAACATGGAGGACATATTAAACAAGAAAACACTACGTCTCGAAGACATTCCAGTCATGAGCTTTGGGAAATATATGGTTGAAGCTCTCAGGAAATATGGAGACGAGGAGGCACTGGTAAGTCAAATAGTCAGAATATTAACCCTTTGTACACTGGAAACCCCTAATCGGGTACTTTTGAAAACAGACGAGACCCAGATGATAATTTATGCGGCATTTCATTATGGTCTGCAATAGCGTAGCCAGAACGCTGAAAAAGTTGCGCACATTAAAGGGAGACTACTGGATCAAGCAGTGCGTCCATTTTCATAATGGGAATTTCTCTTCATGGAAAGAATTTGCTCCCAGAGGGTGCGAATTCTTTCCTTAAAGAGTAGTTCCTTAATTCATGCAAAATCACTTTTGCAACATATGACCTCCCTTGAATGTTACTATTTTTACGCACGTGCGTATGCGTAATGGGAGCTACGCCAGTGGTCTGCTCTCTTTGTTAAGACAAAATCGATATTTTGTAAAGTATAACCTGCATAGATATGCTAATATTTGTTTTGGTAAGCAGGCCAGCAGATGTTAGAGCGTGAAAAATTGAGAGTCCACCTCCCCCCACCCCCCACACACACCTTTGAGTCTGATCATGAGAGTGACTGATAACTGCAAAATATAAGGAAGAAGGATCATGCCCCTAGCACTGGCTTACTAGTGTTCCCTAAAAAACCAATCACAACAATGCTTCCATGGTAGGGGTAGAATTTCTACCAACCTCATGCGACCAAACAGACACATAACCTTAATACCACGTCGTATCAACGTCGACGCATCGACGTAGATGCGACGTTGTTTTGGCGCCATGCGTGACAACGCCAGTTGTTTCAACCTTGAAATATTAACCTAGAGGGGCGGATTGCAAGTTATTGGCTCATTTGTTTCAGATCGACGGTACCACAGGCGTGATATACACGTTCAATGACGTCATAAACAGAACAGAGAGGCTTGCAGCAGGACTACAAGAGCTTGGAGTACAGAAAGGAGACGTCATCTGCATTGTAGCACCAAATCATCTAGAATATTCTATTCTGTTCTACGCTACAACATTAATCGCTGCCACTCTACAAACAGTTAATCCGCTGTTTACAAAAGGTATTCATGTTTCTCCGAATTGTTTTAAATAACAAGGAAATCTGTTGCCATTGAAGAGGGGGTGGACAGGGGGGTACCACATTCCCAGTTCCCTCCCCCTTTCCCCCCCACTTCCCTCCCCCATCTCCCCCACTTCCCTCCCCCTTCCCCCCACTTCACTCCCCCTATTAGATCCCCCCCCCTGATAAAATTTTGTTCTTATTCAAGAACTAAAGCGTATATATGTAAGTGAAGAACTAAGACTAGTTCACCATTGACTCAGCTGTCGTATTTTCATGCAAAATTACCAAGTAGGCAAAGAACCAGACTATCTCCAGATGAATGTCTTTTCTAGAACCAACAAAGGAATCATTATTTATACTAGGCAAAACAATAAACCTCTTGTTTATGGTCACTTTGGCGCCAACTCAATTTTGAGCCTTGTCTATTTTCTAGACTTTTTAAAAGATTTTTGTTTTACTTCTTTCATACAAAAAGTTTTATAAAAAAAAGTTTGCCAACCTATCGACCTCTTAACATATTGAATAGGTAACGGCGAAAACAATATTTTATTTCTTATTTTTGTTAATTTTAGCCTTACTTCTAAAATCATTAATACAGGTACATGCTTTGGGCTGCTCTTAAAATTGTGTGTCGATTAACTCTTTTTGCATACATGGTGTGCTGATTTGTTTTCAAAGCTGGCTTTTTCGCAAAAAATATAAATAAAAATCAGGAATACATGTCGCCATCAGAGTGTCAAAAGTGTTGGGTCAAGATAAGGGCCGGCAGAATCAAGATCAGGACCGATAGAAGCTGATCTGGGTCCAAACTGTTTGCAAAGGTTATCAGCAGACTACAAAAGTATATATGCTTTAGGATCTTCTGCTGTTGTTGATTTATTTGATTGTTACTCCCATTGTGGGATTTTGTAATTGTTCTGTGTTTTGTTGTGCGTTACTTTATGCCCATTCTAGTTATGCAGCTTTGCTTAGTTTGTCGTCCCGGTGTCTCGTGATTGTTGTGTGGCTCTTCCTCACGGTGCCATGGGTTTGTCTGCAGTTTATGATTGTCGTAATTCCTGATCATACTGACTTACTATACTTGTAAATAGTTGGTTTTAGAAGAACTATAAAGGAGATAAGGAAGGCTTCATATGCATGATTTTGAGTAGGCAAGATATAAGCTCTAAGGAACCTTCATAAAACTCTTTCACATTTGTGGAAAATTCATGCATTTCCTTAGCATTTTAAAGCATTATAAACAGCTGACAGTCAGTTAGAATGATTTTTTTCTGATTCTAGTATGAACATTGTATGGTGTAGGCCTAACTCTTTTTGAGCACGAATCTCAATACTTGATTCTTGTGAATGTTATTTTATCGATATTTTGACAGATCAATACACTAGCATACCATGGAGGCCAGCCTTATTCTTTATAATCTGTGGAGCGCATGGTCCCAAATTTTCGGGTCTGTCAGAACAATCATCTTTTTTAATTTTTTGTTTCTCGAACACTGACAACTCTCGTATCAAAATGCGAAATACCGTGCTTGACACAACGATCGGTAAACTCGTGCTGTCAGTGTTTGTTTTTGTTTTGTTTTTTAAAGGTTTTAGCAGTTTACAAAAGTCATTCTCTAGCGCGGACAGGGACGCAACTTGCTTTAAATTAATAGTCTGCACTAAAAAAAAGCGTATGCCAAGATGAGACGCCGTAAGGATGAGAGTATATAGTAATGCATGACACCATTTCTACTGAAAATAGCGTATGCCAAGATGAGACGCTGTAAGGAAAAGAGTACATAGTAATGCATGACACCATTTCTACTGAAAATAGCGTATGTCAAGATGAGACGCCGTAAGGATGAGAGTATATACATGGAGTAATGCATGACACCAGTTGAGACGCCACAAAATGAAAATGCGGCGCCATGATATAACACACTCTAGGTGGTGGTGTACAATATAAACTCTTTAAAAATCATGGCCTCCTTTTACTTCGTTTTTGGGTGTCGAACCTTCTTTATTTTTATTTATTTTATTTATACAATATTTATAGAGGGTGACACATTTAGCTTTGAAAGCTAGTCTACCTTATGGCCCTCTGTAAAATAACTATTTACACATAAAACATATATACAGAGATTCACATTAAAATAAGTGGTTATATCATGTTAAATCACACATACATATAAAATACATGTACTTGGGCATATAAAACAGTTAAACCAATAATTATAATAATACAGCAAGATTAAAAGACACATTGGTGTTCTCTTTAAAATATTGAAGTACCATGTCCTAATACAATGGCATGATATTCCAAGCTATAAAAGTTGTTATAACATCCATCACACACACAAGAGGATCAGTTAAAAGTCAGAGATTTATCACATGCTGGCTTAGTTAATATTAAAAAATAAAATGTTATCACAGTCTTCAAGCAAAGTTTTCTTATGAATAGCTGTAAGAGCCATCCATATTGTATTTCCATCTTTGCAGAAACGGTGCGTCTGCAATAAATAGCAGAACTAATGTGTGTGGGGAAATGACCAATTGTAAAAAATGTTATACAACTTAGTTGACAACTATAAAATCACAATTTCCTGCTGTATTTAGCAAATCGTTCTTACGTTTCTTTTAAAAGCACTTAATGATGGTGAGTTTCTTACTTCTTGAGGAAACGAGTTCCAGAGCTTGGGAGCTGAACAAGAAAATGCACCACTATACAGCGAAGTACGTGCTAAAGGTGTATATAAAGTACCATTTTGTCCTGATCTTAGATTTAATGAGTGTGTCTGGGACATCGGTATTAGCAATTTTGTTATGTAGTCAGGTGTCATATTGTTTAATGCCTTATATATAATGACAGCTTTATTATATTTTATTCTGCTTCTAACAGAAAGCCAGTCAAGCTCCTGAAACATTAAGACAGATGGAGTATCAAAGTCTGCTTTGAGTATTATACGCGCTGCTCTTTTCTGCAATTTTGATAACCTTTCTATATTGGCAGTAGATGTTGATCCCCAAGTTATAGAACCGTTATCAAGTAATGGAAGGATGTATCCTTGATAAAATTGTTTTTGAACTTGCAAGGGAACATACTCAGCCAGCTGTCGCAGCAGAGATATTTTGGAGGAAACAACCTTACAAAGATTGTCTATATGAGTATTCCAGTTTAAATTTTCATCAATGTGAAGTCCCAACAGTTTTTGATTGGATACAGACCTTATGTTTATGTTATCAGCTTTGATATCTAGGTTATCTGTACCATCTAACCTTTGTCTAGTGCCTATTGTCATACAGGATGTTTTTTGATAATGGATGTGCATTTTGTTTGAGGTACTCCACAGCTTGGAGGCATTGAAATCGGATTGTATTCTGCTTTCGATGGTATGTATATCTTTATCATGCGTATGAAAAGTTGCATCATCTGCATAGAAGTCAGATGAACAGTATTGAAGGGACAATGGTAGATCATTTATAAATAGTAAAAATAAAGTAGGGCCAAGTATCGAGCCTTGAGGGACTCCTGAACGTACTTGTGCATATTCTGATAAACCATTATCAGTTACTAAAGCTTGCTGGCGATATTCCAAGTATGATTGGAACCATCGAATGGCATTTGAACTGAATTTATATATTTGTAATTTTCTTAATAATATGTTGTGATCGACTACATCAAAAGCTTTACGAAAGTCTATAAAGAGCGTGCCTACAATATCGCCTTTATCAATGCATTCTTTCCACTGGTCTATTAGTTTGATCAGTGCAGTTTGGCAGCTATGTTTTGGTCGAAATCCTGATTGACTTTCGTGTATTAACTTGTATTTGTTTAAATATCCCATTAAATGATGGTTAATATGTTTTTCAAATATTTTTGAAATTGTAGGTAATATTGAAATCGGTCGATAGTTTGAAGGGTCAGTTTTGGCGCCACCTTTAAATATAGGGAAAACTTTAGCACATTTAAGCTGTGATGGAAATTGCCCCCTTATAATACTTCTGTTTATGAGCAGTGTTATTGATGGAGATAAAATATCAGCTGCTAATTTAATAATTTTTGGGCCCAGGCCATCAATGCCAGTTGCTTTTGTAGAATCCAGTCTGTTTATGAATGATATTACTTGGCCACGAGTAATTAGGGGGATGTGAAAGAAAGTGTCTCCTGGTAATTTACTGTTGGTGAAATGCTGCAGCTTATCAATATCAATATCAGGTGTTTTGTCAGAATTTCTGTTGAGAATCTCTGATATAGATGTAAAATATTTATTTAACTCAAGTGCAATATTTTCTGATTTTGTTATGTTTTTATCGTCTATAATCAATTCATCTGGAAGTGTATTCGAGGATGATTTTTGTTATCAATGGATCGTAAATGTTGCCAAATGAATTTAGGACTTGTAGAATTATTAATGGAGTCTGAGAAATATTTTCTTTTTGCTGACCTTATTAAAGTTGCCGTTTTATTTCGGTACCGTTTGTAGTCTGACCATTGTTTTTGTCGCTTGCTGCTGTCCCTTAAAGTTTGCATTAGTGAAATTTCAGGTGTAAACCAAGCAGGCAAGCGCTTATGCTTAACTCTTTTAGATTTTACAGGAGCGTGACTGTCTAACTGCTCTATTATGATATTATGCCATCTTGAAAAGTCTATGTCTATATTTGTAGAATTGGCAGAGAAGGAGCTAAGTGATATTTGAAGATCGTTCAAAAACGCAGATTCGTCAAAATGTTTGAAGCATCGAAAAGTTGTTGTTGTATGATCTTTTTTGGATATTGTTTGATTTACTTTTCTTGTTATACAGACAGGAAAATGATCACTAATAGCATAATGAGCTACAAAGCATTCTGTTATATTTTCCTGGTGAGTGGTATATATATGATCGATTAATGTAGATGTTGTTTCTGTAATACGTGTTGGTTCAGACACAAGCTGAGAGAGATCAAATAATTGTACCAGATTCTGCCATTTTTTATTTATACATGAGGTACAGTCTATGTTAAAATCGCCCATCAATATAATTTCAAGACCAGTGGATTGTGCAATCGAAAGTTCTTCTTCAAATAGGTTTATCCATTCAGATTGAGCACTTGGAGGGCGATATAATGTACAAACAAGAAATGGCTTAGTGTTGGGTAGAGTAAATTCACACCATAATGTTTCTATATGTGATATTTCTAGTTCTAACCGACGCTTACATTTTAATGATTCTTTATAATATAATATGAGGCCACCACCAGATTTATTTTGAGTTTCTGATCTATCTTTCCTTAAGAAATCAAACCCATTGATATAAACCTGCCCATCTGAGACAGTGCCATCTAGGAATGTCTCACATAGACCAAATATATCAGGGCCATTATTTATTGCCATAGTTAGGCGAAGCTCATCAAGTTTGGGGATTAAATGCCTAATATTCAAATTGCAGAGATGTAATCCTTTCGAAGAGAACTGTAAGTTTAGGTTTCTAGGATGTATCTCTGAGCAAATTTTTACTGTTTCATGGTGGTATTGGTTAACAGGAACACTGTTGGCATTTAACGAGCCTATATCGGAACCTTTGGCAGAAATGTCAACACTGTTTGGCATTTCTGCCAATGTTTCATGACTGAGCATATATGTGGTGCAGTTTTCTTGTTCATTGTGTAATTTTGGGGTCTCTTTAAGGTTATATTGTATATGCCCTGCTTCATCCTAATGTACAGAACGGTGTGATATTCCAGAATGTCGGGCATTAAACCAGCAATCATGAGTATTATGATTTCTCATTGAACATATATGGCAATACCTAGATGAGAAGTGATATCCTGTACCAGCAACAGGCATGCTACGTCGTCTATGTATTGGGGATTCTGCCCTTGATGAAACTGTAGGTCCCATAACCTTACAATGTTTTTCAATGTTTTGAAGTAATTTGCGAATACCTCCATGATTCAAATGTATTTTGTCAGTAAGGAAGTATGTTTCAGGCAATTCTCCAGATGCCAGCAAAAAACTATGATAGTGATCAATGAATTTGATGTCATTTTCATCACATAACAATTTTAGTTTCCTGTTGTAAGGTTCGAGATCTACAGTTCCTCTTGGAAGCAAGCCAGAGACAATGAGCTGACGATCATCTGATGCTAAATAGTCCAACAAATCAATATAATTGTCTTGGAAATCATCCAGATCAACACCATTATCTGCATCATTTCCACCTACATGTAAAATCATAGTTTTACAGTTGTCTAAGTCATATTGTTGGAGTTTGGTTTTTAATGTTTCAGTAGTTGCACCAGGGAAGGAACGTACAGTAGCATTTGTTTTTAGGTCCTTGTTTTTTATTGTTTTAAATATAGAACTCCCTACTAATAATGTTGATTCTTTAATACTCTTTTTTGTATCATGAGTCAAATCAATAGGTTCAGAGTCAATGCTTAAATGTTTAAAGCTTTTTGGTTTCCGAAACCGTTCTGCTTTTGTTTCACTATTTGATGTCTGCTTCTTGGTCACATCTTGTTTATTATTTGAGTTTTGTCGTTTGTGATTCAGTTTATTTGGTATATTTTTCTGTCTGGTCGATTCTGATTGTTGTTTTTGTTCGTTTCTTTCTATATTAGGTTGTTTTGTATAGTTTGTACTTTCTGATATTGTTTTTATTTTGTCAGATTGTTCCTTCACTTTCTCAAAGACCGCAGTTGTTTTGTTTAGTATTTGACACGACTTCTGATCATACGATGTTTTGATACTATTTGTGGTATTTGAAAGATTTTCAAGTTCTTCTGTGATGCATAAGTCTTTTGCATTGATTTGTCTCTGTAGAGCTGTCAAACGATCATTGAGATTACCAACACTACTTTCTAAGGTTGTTGAAAGGCTTTTCACTGCAGATAGAATAGACTGAGTAGATTGTTTCAGGTTATCAACATCCGCTTTCAGTGAATTTATGCCTGTTGTCAGTGTTTGTGGAATAGTTCTACATGCTAGACAGAACCAGAGACCTATGGGATCATTTTTGGATATCCCAACGCACATTTCGTGGTACCAATTCATACAGGCTGAACACTGAATCATGTCATACTTTTTCTTTTGGCCTGATTTTACTTTGCATGAATTGCAACATTTATTGTTGTTCTTTTTCAAGGATTTGAGTTCGTCTGTATTTTGGCCAGTAGATGGAGATGGCTTATTTTCAGAGTTTATCACTTGTTTTAACTTAGTGATGCTGTCATCTAAACATTCTGCTGTTTTACAGATACTTATGTTCTGTTGACTATCATCTTCAGCATCACTGTCGTTCTCATCTGAAACATGAGACGCACTTATCTGGGTCTGTGTTGTTTCCGTATCAGGTTGCATTGTGTTGTCTAAGTCTAATACGACAGTTTCAGATAACAAAGGCTTTGCAGTGTTTAAATTGTCTGATTCTTTGGATTTTTTGCTCAGATGTGATTTTGCCTCTCGACTGACGGCATTTGATATACACTGGACTGTTTCTGTCAGACGTGAAACGCTGTGGTCAGGCAGTAGTGTAGTCATTTCACTTAGGAGATTTTGTTTGAACTGTTTTCCGACTGAAAACCGCTTTAGCTCATAATAGGACATCTGCTTCACAAGATCTAAATGTTTGTGCTTCAAAGAGTCCTCAATATCAAACAACTTCCCATCTGTAGACATTTCCGCTCATACACTGTGATAATTATAATACGAGATTCTAATGCCACCATAAACGTGATAACACCTGACACAATTGGAAACACCTGCCACAATCGGAATTAGGCAGATTAGAATTGCCTTTCTACACACACTTTGGATACGTATTACCAGGAATAAAACTGGCATATAATAATCAAATAGTTTCGGTTTAATACGTACGCTAATGCGTTTTTGCGTAAAGGGTAGCTATATATACGTCCTTGACACAATAAATAAAATAGTTATCGACGGCAGCTGAACGCCGTTTAAATGTGTAAATTCCAACAGGCATTTCAAAAAGGAAGAGAAGCAAAGGGACACAATCCAGTACGGAGACTGATAAATATGGACAGAAAAAGGCGCCCGAAATTACTCGAAACCAAGACTTGAAAGTGAACTGCGTCCCATTTAGGCCCTTATATGACTTATAGGTCTTAAAGGGTATCGTTATGGGTCATTTTTTTATGAATTATCTAGTAAAAAAAGCAATTTCGCCCTCCAATCTTTCCAGACCCCACCCCGCCCTCAATTGCCCCTCTTCCCGCCCCTCTCCCCCCGATTCCACACCCTTTACCCCCGATTCCGCACCCTTTATCTCCGTACCCCCGCCCCCCTGTCCACCCCCTCATTGAACAACAACACCTTAATAAAATGCATGTTGTACACGTCTAGCAAATAAAACTTAATTATATCTATACGTGTGGCTGTTTCTTGCATTGGTTCCTTGGTAGTAACCAGTATTTAGCCGAATAAATGACAATTATAAAGGAATTAAGTGGGAACGAGCGTAGCGAGTGAACCACTTAATGTCTTTATAATTGTAATATATGATCTATGACCTACTTATAGCACCCCCCCCCCTTTTCTGACTGGTCCTTTGGAAATGGTCGCATTGACCACTTAACGGATTTGCTTAATGATTTTGCTCAATAGATACTACGAGGGCCATTCAATAAATATCTGGCCTACCCTACTTTTGATCGAGAGAGGTCGCTTTTTCTTTTATGAAATTAATCTCTAGCAAGTTACTTTTCGACATATGTTTGAAAAAACATATTATCTAATAATTCAGCAAAAATTTAGCCACCATTGAAAGTGTGCTAAATGACCTGGACCCTTGGACCCTTGCTTAATTTCCAAATATGCAACACTACTATGTTCAAGAGTCATTTTCAAAAGACAACTTGCATTTTTTACTTTTAACTAAGCTATAATTGAAGCCAATAGAATAGATTTTCATTTTTTAATGAAAAAAAGTTTCAGTGCTTTTGAAAAAAAATTCAGTGTTCAAAATTAATTGTTACATTTTACCTTAGACGAAATGGAAATTTCATTTGTGAAAATTTGCAAATTCAAACATTTTACTCCTTTCTATTTTGACCAAAATGTATTTATGATTATATTTGGATATATATTTATATACTACATAAATAGTTGTTAAAAGTTTTACTTTCTGTGAGTTTTCAACATGCCTGAAAAGAGTTATGGTCCAGCGGCCTTAACCGTGTGTTATTTAAGTTAGTATTGTGATTTATCAAATTATGCAATATTGTTGTTTTCATGCTACCATGTAGGCGACACATTTCCGTTCCATTGATATATTACACATGTTCATATCATTTTCATACTAAAGATAATTACCAAATAGTAAAATTTATGTAATAACCAAATTCGACGAAAACAAATCATTTAACTCACTGGCCATGCTTGAAGACGCGATAAATTACCAACTAATGAACCAATAATATTAAAATTTTGTGCATATGTCTTAATATGGTGACCAAACACACTTTGAAAATCTTGACTGTTAGTATTGTGATTTATCAAATTATGCAATATTGTTGTTTTCATGCTACCATGTAGGCGACACATTTCCGTTCCATTGATATATTACACATGCTAATTACCAAATAGTAAAATTTATGTAATAACCAAATTCGACGAAAACAAATCATTTAACTCACTGGCCATGCTTGATGACGCGATAAATTACCAACTAATGAACCAATAATATTTAAATTTTGTGCGTATGTCTTAATATGGTGACCAAACACACTTTGAAAATCTTGACTGTGTCGGTCAGTTAAAAATAGATCAGGCCGATTACTTATTGAATCACCCTCGTACAAATATTGACAAAATATGTTTTTAAGTTGGCAAAAAAAAATAAATTTGTGTATAATCTGATTGGTTGTGAAGCACAAGAAGGGGCGGAGTGAACTTAAATAAAAAATAAGGGAAAAATAATCTGCTCACCCAGCAGAATTGGATCAGCCAGGGTCTGGTCGCTACTATAGTCTTATGGCCGGATAAAAGAAATCGTGAATCATAAAGTGCAAAGCAAAGACTATTATAAATGGGCTGAATTTGAGGCCCTGCATAAGGGTTTTAAAACTTTTTTACTTTCAATTTAACTGATGAAATTTTTCATGCGCATAAATGTTAAAATGCCAACGATTACAATTGTTTGCATTTTAACATTTATTAGCATCTGAGAGTTTGAAAGCAAGTATAGTCTTTATTTTCAGCATAATAGTTATCATGAGCAGCTGAAATGTTATAGGCAGATGAGTTGGGCAAGAAAAATACATGTAATATATGTTTTTATCACGTGCTGAACTTGTGTATATGTGTATATAATGTAAATATGTTTTAGAGGGGCGCATGGTAGACTAGCTTGGATCGCTAAATGCGTTGTCCTTTTTAAATAAAGCTCAAATAAAAAAGAAATAAATAACCTCGGCGTCACCACTACGGCATGACTGTCTAATAAAGTTTTAAAACTTGCTTGATTTTGGACATTGCAATTGTGTGATTGTTGCAATTTGTTTAAACAATGTTTTTTCGGGTAAAGTGCATGATATACATAGATACAATGTTAAGATAATAGGATCTGACAGTAAGCCAGTGGCTTATTTAGATCATCTCTTAGACATGTTATAAAAATTTGCATTTTATTTGATGGTTTTGGACGAGTTTAAACACATAAGTATAATAACGAGAGAGATTGGTGAAGGATCTGCCACCAAAGACATGGGTTGACCAGTCAGGTTGTTTTGAGTCTTCGCTTGGCGTAGCGGTCATTGTGCTGGTTTTGATACGACCTGGCCCAAATGTATTTTCTATACTGCCATAAAATGACTTTTTATAACGTCAACTTATGATCACTTATCAAATACATATTTCTGAATCCCATCATGATTATATTGTAAAATGTGTATTTGCATATTACTATGTAAATATGAATATAATATGTTTAAACCAAATACATATGAGCCGGTGTTCTGTAAAAGGCAGACGCTAGCAAAAGAATGCATATTTTAATTACTGTGTGTTTTTGTACAAATCGGGTATAAGATAATAATCTAAATGATATAAAAGCTACCAACGATGCGTGGAACATGTGTATAAACGGAGTAGATGATAATAAAGGAGGATAACTATGTACATTTTAACATAATGCATAATTAACACAAACAACGATATGCTGTATACAAAAAACCGCAGAAGGCATTTTAGAATGAAGATTTTTGGATCTGCAGGATTCTTCTGCAGCAATGATTTTAAAAGTTTTGTACCGTTTTTTCTAATTGGTACATCCTAACACTGATATGTTTGCAGTCAAACAAAGAAAAGCACCGTATAATGTGTACTAGGAAAAAATTATAAAATGAAATTTCATTCAAACACAGTTTTCACAAATACATCTGGGCTGTATATGTTTTTTTGTTTGGTGTGTGTGTGAAAATTGAAAAGTTACAGAGAAGAACCTGTAAATTAATACTTGGTACAGATTATATATCATTGGAAGATGCTCGAAGACAATTAAATATGTTGTCATTTAAAGAATTAGTTTTCGTCAACAAAGCTAAGGTAATGTTCAAGGTAACTCATGACATTTCACCAATTTACATAACGGAAATGTTCCAAATTTAAAGGGTGTAATAGTGAAGATACAATTACTTTGCGTTCAGATTCAAACAAAAAATTTAAAACACCAAAGCCTAAATTAAACATGTTTAAAAACAGCTTATCTTATTCAGGTACTTTAATTTGGAATAGCATCCCACTTGAAATAAGAAATGCCAATACGATTGGTGAGTTCGTTAAAAAAGGTTTAACATGGATGAAAAACCTTTAGTTTTTATATTTGTGTTCACATACCTCCACCGCCGAATCAGTTTCGATGGTTTACAGAGCCAAAATGTATTTAAATATACATTATTAAAGGTTTATTCTTTTCACCCCCCCCCACCTTTTCATTTTTCATCACTTTCTTTCAACTCATATTCACTTGCATTTGTAAATAATTTATTGTCATGTTTGTTATTCTATGTATGCTATACTTGTGTTAAGAGGGTCTCAGGGAAACTGAGTCACCCTCATAATATATAATGTCTTTATACTTACTTACTTTTGCAAACAGCATTAACCATGTTATTCAATTGTTTCAAAATTAAACCTCGTTTTCCGCCCTATAGATTTGCAGATAATTTTTTCAGATTGGATCCAACTTATTTGCTCAATGAGCTTGGCACTAGGATGGCATTCATTAACAAACTTCAAAGCTTTTCAAAGAAAAAGAAACACAATCATACAAAATAACCAGCATGCAAACCAATAATAACAGCCCTCCATTTATAGGCATATTAAACTAAAGGAAATTAACATTGGACCAGAAAACAAGAATTTGGTGCATTAGCGAGTAACGAATGCTCAGGGGAGCATGCGAAAATGCACAGATTCGCCAGAATCTACGCTACTCGAATACTAAATGTTTGGGTGTAGATGAAGGCACAGGCCAAATGTTAGATATGAAGTCACGCCGTTTACGTCAGCATGGGCATTTAATCCTTAATGCGCCAATCGCAACAAAAGTCGTCTGCTTTTCTCGTCTGCTGAAATGTTTAAGAAGCATCTATGGCAAACAGTGTGGACCCAGACCAAACTGCTCCTAGGAGCAGTCTGTTCTGGGTCCACGCTGTTTGCCGTTATACTTATTACGTCAGTAATGTTAGGCAATTATTTGCAGCAGACAACTTCAGCAGACGACCTTTTCAGATGCATTTTTCTTGGCGCTTTAAGGATTAAAATAATCTTTTGTGCGACCAAAGTCTCATGAAATGGCTTATTATTATTATTATTATTATTATTATTATTATTATTATTATTATTATTAGAGCCGCTGTATGAGATTTCCTACAATTTGACATTTTGACAAGTGTAGACTCGGACGAGCCTCTGCATCTCCTGTTAAGCTTAGAAACTCCAAATGGTGTTCAGTCAGTAGCTTAACAATTAAAGAATACTCCAGCGACTAGCAAAGGCTCTGATCAGACTGCGCGTATGCGCATGCTGATCTGAGGCTTTGCTGGTCGCACATACCACATTGTTGGAAATCTCATGCACTGGCTCAAATTTAATTTCTTCTTCTTCTTCTTCTTCTTCTTCTTCTTCTTCTTCTTCTTCTTCTAACCAGCTCTATAATGTTTCAGATGATATCCACAGAGTAGTGAAAGAATGTGATAGTAAATATATAGTAACTATCCCTGCGTTAGTACCAAAGATAAAGGAGGCTATAGATGGACTGAGTAATATTCAGGTAATTATAGGAAATAAGAGTTGGCTCTCATATAAAATACATAATTATTTATAAAATATTATTAACATTGTTTTCAGAGGATTAACACATTTAGCCTATCGGCTATTCTACCATGAGGCCCGCCATAAAAGAAATGAAATATATACATATATACAAAACATCAAATAAATAAAACAACGTTTCATCTTGCAAATGCCTAGTGCAGACATAACCTTTCAGTTTCCATTAGACAAGTTCATCCCAATATGAAGGTAAGATCTGGTGATGAATACTGATTGGCACATAAAACGTAGAACATTTTGTGGGAAAACTTAAGTTTAGAGCATTTTCTACGAGCAGCATCTTATACTTGTAAGGTAATATGAATAAGTTTATCTTTTAACTTGTCTGAAAGTTAGACAGAGAAGGTGCATTTTTTATGTAAGTAGGAAGTGAATTCCAGTATTTTGGTGCTGAAACTGAGAATGATTTATCGTACAAAGAGGTATGCGACCTTGGTACCATTAATGTACCGTCGACCGACGATCTAAGTGGTAGATCATGAACCTGAGAATTCGGTGTCAACATATTAGTGATATATTCAGGGTTAATATGTTCTTAAAAAGGCTATCCTTTGGAAGCAAAGAATGCACCAATGAACTGAAACTAGAATGTGCACATTTTCTGGGCCAGACTAGCTAGTTTTTGCCAATTAGGCTCATCAGTGACCCTCTAACAGTTTCAAAGTTCCACAAGACCGTTTAGAGCTTTATACAATAGAGTAGCCTTGTTATAGAGTAAGCGCTTGTGTATTGGCATCCATTTCAGATAATTGAACATATACTTTGAAGGAGTAGAGAAGTTTGCATTTAATATTATGCGGGCTGTCCGTTTTTGAAGCTTTAACACCTTTTTTAGGTTAACTAAAGATGTTCCTCCCCAGGTTATGGATCCGTAGTCAATAAGTGGTCGTATATATCCCTGATAAAATTTCTTTTGGACCTCGATACTAACATATGTTGACGGTTTCCGTAGAAGCGATACTTTGGATGAAATCGCAGAACATAGTTTATCGATATAGATTGTAAAAGATAATTTGTCATCAATATGTAAGCCCAGTAATTTTTGTTAAGACACATGTTTAACATTGTGGTTATCCATTATGAGGTTTACTTGGTGTATATATTGAAGAAGATTTTTGGCTCTAATAGTTTTCAGCGCAGTTCATTAATAAAAATTCCCATTATAAAAAGATTGACTATAACATTAATGTATTGCAACAGACTGCATGCTTGGTGGTCAACCCAATCACGGTTGGCAACTTTGCTTTCCTCTTTAATTGCACGCCGGTGGGTCGGACTTCAGACTTTATGATGGTTCCGACTTAAAGACTTATCTATGGATGAGATGGTAGCGACCTGATGCTTGAGCTGTTTGTCGGGCCCACCGGGGCTTACCTGTTGGAATTCTTTTGCTCCAGTATTCAGTTTTATTTACTGTTGAGTCCTTATATTTGCTTTATCTCCCTGTTATATCTTGATTTATATGTTCTAGGAGATGATGCATTGATAAGTTAGGGTCTTTTGTGCAAACCAAATATCTATGTGTCTTGATCCACATCTGAATTAAGTGTGAGGTTGGCGCTGTGAAACCGGTTTAAGCCCTCCAGTAAAATATTTTACTGACCGTTCTAAGGCGGTACTTCTTTTGTGGATCTTTTATGTGTTTTTTTTTCTGTCTTGTGTTTGCTATGCCTTTGTGCGCGTCTGTTTATATGTGCCTTGTGGTCACCTGCTGGGAAAGGGCTGACCTCTTGGCGCTCGTTTGCTGTGTCTTACTGTGAATTTGTCACTTTCCCATTGGTATCCTGGGTCAGGTGTGGTACTTGATTGAATCGATTCCTGATCTTTGCACCCTTACTTACTTTAAGAATTGTGCACCCTGTAATTTATATCGGGAACCTAGAACCATGTATATTATTTTGTCAAAACTTATATGCATTATATTTTGTTTGCACCAGACTTTTGCAGATTGACATATGATTGAAGATTATCTCAACGTTTTTTTAACATTTTACTATTTATATAGGGTCAAATATAGATCCCTGAGGAACGCTGGCATTAACTGTTATAAAGTCACAGAGACCTTTGTCATTTGGGACTGCCTGTTAATAACGATTGCCATTGGAAAGACATTGCAGCGAGTTTTCTATTAAAATGGTTAAAATTTGTATGCAGCGAGTTTTTTTTTTATTAAAATCGTTATTCATTAATTAATTACTCAATATATAGCACTTATACATACTCTTCATGTCAACCATTGGAGAGACGAGTTACTAAATTTGTATGCACAGAGTTTTCTATTAAAATGGTGTGATCGACAGCATCGAAAGCTTTTCTTAGATCTAAAAATAGTGTACCTACAACATCTCCTTTATCGAAACAAGACAATCATTGATCAATAAGTTTGACCAGTGCAGCCTGGCAGCTATTTGGTGTTCATGAATAAACTGTATTTCGTAAGATAGTTCATTAAATGCTTATTGACATTCTTTCAAATATCTTTGATATGGTCGATAGTATAGTTATAGGTCTATAATTTGATGGATCAGGTTTATTCTCTCCTTTATAAATTGGAAACACTTTAGCGCCTTTCATTTCATTGGGAAATTGCTCAGTGTGTATGCTTTTATTAATGAGAATTGCAATTATTGGACTTAATGTAGTAACGTTAACGTCATAGTCATTTGAGCTAATTTTATTTTTTGAATGGTAGATACAGATGTAAAATATAGGGATTATGCACTAACATTTGCCGTGTTCCGAGGAAGCTGTTTGAACAAGAGGCCTTTAAGCCAAGTGTTCAAACATCGTCCAAGGGACCCGACAAGTGTAGCCTAAATGCAATAAAACAAACATGTGTGATCGTTACACTTGCATAGTATACCTGATTTCAACCTCAACCGCACCGAAATCGCCGCTTAAACATTAAAATATCCACTTTCTTACACAGGATTTCTCTAAACAAAATGGCGCCAGCGTCAAACTTTTGAACGTCATAATGTCGCCACAAAGTCATAGACACGTGCAACGTTTTTGCGAACAAAAGCATTGGCAAAATGATCTGTCAAAGCCGCAAGCTTTCCCGTGTAACGTCATGCAAACAAATCAGGGCTCAGATAGGCTTTGTCAAGTTAAAATCCATGTTCAAACAGCAGGTGAATCTCACGATTTGAACATGGATTGTTGCGGCTTCAAACAGCTTCACGTAGCGAATTCCTATGAAAGAATCATCGTTTAACTTTGCTGCTACAGTTTGAGAGTCATTAAAACTTTCTCCTTCAACTTGTATTTTCATCAGGTATGCCTTTTTCTGAAGATTTTGATCCATTGTTTACAGCGCGAAAATGGTTACATAAACGAGTGAAGACTTTATATGAAATATATTAAACAAGCTTTGGCGAGTTAAGTAAATTTAATATGAAAAGATCACGTGTGTAAGATTCTGTTTATCATATGACCCTTTAAATGTGATTTTATCGCCTTCAAATTTGTTTATTTCAATGAAATTTTTCATGGTTGTAAAGGACATCATCATGATGTTACTTGTTCTTGCCAAAAGTGTTATGTAATGTGTGGTCATAATCATTATTTATTAATTAACTACTCAATATATAGCACTTATACATACTCACACTGGTAAATGTATACATCGATTTGCTGGTATTTACGCGTATGTCAGGTACTTCATAGACCGGAAGTGGTAGATATTGGTGTTAATACTATATAGAAAAACATGCCATATGCCTAAAGGACTATACACTGTAGAATTAGATCATTTTTAAGTATACAGTATGTGCATGGCGATTAATGTAAGCATTTAGGAATAGATTCGAGTACTGATCATCCAGATCGGTACTCGAATCTATTCCTAAATGCTTACATAAATCGCCATGTGCATGCCTAATACTTAAAAAATATCTAATTCTATAGTCCTTTAGGTATATGGCATGTTTTTCTATATAGTATTAACACCAATATTTGACAATTCCGGTCTATGAAGTAACGGCAATAGGCGTAAATACCAGCAAATCGACGTATACATTTACCAGTGTGATACTATTCATGTCAAAACGCCTCATGTCACGGTTCAATTTATAGATGATAGTGTTTGGAGAAGCAGATGGATGTATTCCCTTCGACTCTGTGTTGGCTCCTCTGGGCTCAAACTACACTGTACCCGAAGCTGACTGGAAGACTACCACAGCTGTTCTCTTGTCTTCAAGTGGTACCACAGGACTACCAAAAGCTGTTCGTATCTCCCACTTTGCTCTAATTGCTAATGGGATACAGATGAAGTAAGTTGGAATGGACATGGGGTACAAACAATCGGGAAAGTCTGGCACAATTTTAGAATGGAATCAAAGTAAGAAAGATCAGGAATCGATACAATCAAGCACCACATCTGACCCAGTATACCAATGGGAAAGTAACAATCTCATAATTAGACATCATAAACGAGAGCCAAGAGGTCAGCCCTTTCCCAGCAGGTGACCACAAGGCATTAATACGCACGCCTCGAATCAAGCCTCAGGTGTATGTAAGGCACATTACGTGTAGTACTATGTAAGGAAAAGCTCCATTTTATTAGCCAGTACTTGCGTAAGGAAAAAATAGTACTGTAGCACCTGGGTCCAGTCCGTTTTATCCACAAAATAAATGAAGTATAGCGATATTTTATTGAGAAAAACAAACAAACACAAACTTCATTTATAACCGTTTGTTTTGCTGCAATCACACTTGTTATTGTGATGGCATGGTTTCTATGATGTCAGCGTCACTTTATGTAATGCCAGCGTCACATTATCAAAATAGATCCTCGATGTACATTCCAGTTCTGATTCCAAGGAACTGGCCACTGCAGTTCCGATTGGGGATACAGATGAAGTAAGAATGGAGTTGGGACAGAAAGAACAGCAAAGATCCTGAACATAATCCAGTAATTTCAGAGTTGAATATACCATAAAGTCAATAATTGTGAAGCACACACATTATATAATCGACATAAATACAGTTTTCATTCACCCATAGACTTCATGAAATGTCGCAAAGAAACTGGTGCCTTTCGATAGTGTAGAGGAAGGCATTTAAATCAAATGTTTTTAAATACATGAAGGAAATTAATTATTTTTTAAAATATTATTGATAAAAGAGTTTCATTTTACTGCAATGATTAAATCTTCTTTCGCCTAAACCTTAATTCACATTTAGAAATTTGAAAAAAAAGTGGTACAGTAATTATGTGAGGAGTTTGTGATATCACCTGCATATAAGACAGCTGTCAATGATGTGGCCGTTTATGGTACTAACGTCCTAAGGCAAGAACATAAGCACTGCTACAATCTATGAGCATAATTAGCTCGAGGAGAGGTCTGCTGTTAAAGGCCATATGACTACTAAGATTGGAGTTGTTTGGTGAGGATCAAAGCAAAGCTTCCTACGTTATACTGGTTACCTTAACTTCCTAAAAGACCATATAATTCACCAGTTTTGCTAATTTTAGTTCGTTTTTTACTACTGGGATGCCTATTCTTTTGACGTATTGCCTCGCTGTGATTAAAAACCATTTTATAAAATATTTTGAATCAAAAATCTATTTTGGTCTATCAAAATTCAGGTGAGATTTTTAACAAGTAAATATCTAAAGTTTTCTAGCATCTAGATTGTCTAAATATGTTTTTTCTTATGTTTACACTACATTGCCTCATAATCTACAAAAAAAACTAACTGAATTAATTGAACATACTTTAAATAGAGAAATGTAAAGGAGAAGGCAAAAATCAGGAATCAATACAATCATATACCACACCTGATGCAGGACACCATATGAGATATCTGGCCTGTAATAAGAAACACGCCTTTTCACCACTGGACAACCTAAAAGATATAATTTGTAGATATTCCTATTGTGCTTCACTTGTTGCAGATTTGTTTTAGTTATTGTTATGAAAGATACTTCATGTTGTTTCATTCTGTCAATAGCCTAGCTGATGTTGTTGAAGCATTTAACTCTACCTCAAGATATCTAGATGACTTATTCAATATTGATCATCCTTATTTTGAACAAATGGTAAGATAGATAGATCCCACAGAACTTAAGCTAAATAAGGCAGTTTTCTTTTATACTGAAGCTCCTGTTTTAGCCTTGGACCTCTCCATAACAAATGGCATAACTTCGTCTAAAATTTATGATAAATGAAAATATTTTAAAATGTTTAATTTCCCATTTCTTATTGGAGAGGTTTTTCGCTTTTCGTCCCATGGTGTGTATATTTCGCAGCTTATTCGTTCTGTTTTGCGAGAGTATTTTCTAATGTTAGTAGAACATAGCTATAGAAACCAATTTCAATTTACTAAAACAAGGTTATCGATATCATAAATTTCGTTAAGCATTTTCTGAATTCTGCCATGGACACTCAGCGTTTATTGTTAATGCCATGACCTAATTTTTTATCAGTAGGTATGTGCCTGATGCTTGTCTTTGGCTCAACTTGAGGTTTCCATCAGGCTTTTCGTTAGCTCTGACTATCTGTGAATTATGAGCCCTTTTCTTTTTTCACCATAGTATGTAAGATTGTTACTCTGTGATGATGAACTGCATTAATTAGGAAGCCTCCATGCAATGTTGTGTTTTAACAACAGCAGAATCTAGGGTGAGAAAATTAAAGTCTTTGATGTCTTCAGTCGTGTAGGGGTTACTACAAGAGGGGAAGTGTTGATTCTATTTCTACCAATGTTCCACATCTATGGTCTGGTGGCGATAGGGTCAACGGCTCATTTAGTGGGAAGTAAGCTCATCTTGATGTCCAGGTTCAACGCAGACGACTATCTACGATTGATACAGACTTACCAGGTAAAGATATACGCTTTGCGCATATAAGATCGTTCTAGATGACGTCATTACTATATATAGAATCTCGTGGCATTGCATATAATAACTTTGATTACACTCCAAATGTATTACTCCACACAGAAGGCAAAACATGGCCCCTATAGCTCAGTAGAAGGTGCAAGTGTAGTTTTTGATATTTCCCCACGGGGCTGTGTCCTGCACAAGAAGCAGAGCCATATATTAAGAAGCTTAATTCGAATTCCATTCCAACTTGTAAAAATTCCTATCTTACAAAGCTTTTTTTGTTCACTTTGTTCATATATCATACTATTAAATCGCCTAATATGACCGAACTAAATTAAGTTAAATTGTAATGATATGCACTAAAAAATGGTTTATAAACGACAGAGAGCCAGAACTAGAGAGAGTCACTAGTTGAATTATATTACTCCCAGCTAAGGACAATTAAGGCACCAACCATGAAAAAAAAATCCATGGTCTCACTTTGACATGGCTTGTTTGAATCTCCTTCTAAAATATGTCATATTTTCAGCCAATCACATTACACGTTGTGCCTCCAATCATGGTTATGTTTGCTAAACATCCAAAGGTGAATGAATATGACTTGTCCTCTGTGAAAACTGTTTTATGTGGTGCTGCACCTCTAAGTCCAGAAATCGAAGAGGCTGTGAAGAGAAAACTTAGCCTTGACTTTATACAGCAGGGTAGGTTTGGAAGATTAGGGTAAAGTCGGGTTTATTCGGACAGACAGCTTAATTCAGACAGCCACCTTGTTTGTTTCATAGTTCAATTATTGGAATAAAAAAAGATTAACTAAGCAAACAGTGAAAATCCTGATGAGACGGCTGATAAGGAGCTGACTCATCTGGATTTCCACTGTTTGAAAATGTGTGTCCAAATTTACCTGATGACCAAATTTACCCGACTTTACCCTAACATTTTTAAAATTATTGATACTCGTATTTCTTTTTACTATCGTAATATTAATCAATTACCCTCCAAACCTAAATCTTCTTTTCGTCCCCTTAAGGGAGGTATCCAGTATTTTCATAGGAAGTATGTTTTGGTTCCAGCAGATAAAGCCGCAAACAATGTTATAGCTGTTAGACGATTGAATTTGTCAAAAATGTGAGCTTTTTGGCACTAATGCCTATAACCTGATGGTTTCTTTGAGTGATAAGGTTGATGGGCATGATTGTCGTACAGCCCTTAATTTTGGTGTCAAATCTAAAGTAAAAGAAGACAAGGTTCCTACGCTTTACTGTTTTTTTAACTCCATAAAATCACACAATGCAAGATTCATTACCCATTCTAGTTCTTGTACGACAACAGAACTTTCTAAATTGTTAACCTCATGCCTTACTGCTATCAAAAACATGTTATTTAGTACTGTGGAAACTGGCAAGAACGTACTTTGGTCTATTAAATTCCGGTGAAGTATTAGATAAACTTTAAGCTAGGGGATTTCAACGTGACCAGTTGGTTTACGTATCATTTTTCTACTCTTTACACTACTTTATTAAAGATAAACGTATTGATCTTATTAAAAAAACATTCCAAAGAGAAGGCTCTCATTACCTTGCATGTTATGACAGAAATACGTTTTTTCATTTCAAAACAGCCGAAAAAATATCATGCATGGTTCTGTCAAACTGTATGTGATGCGCTTAACTTTTTGCTGGACATTTTAAATCTATTTGGCACTAAGTTGTATAGGAAAGTTGTAGCTATTCCAATAGGTACTTATTGTGCCCCCCCTCCCCCCCCCCCCCCTGGTGACGAATTTATTCTTTTTTATGAGAGGGTCTTTATGATGTCTCTATCTTATGAAAAGCAAGCTAATATTATTGACGATTTTAGCACTACATCTTGATATTTGGAATATATTTTAAACATATAGGATTTTTATTTTGACAATATGGTTAGTAAAATATACCCTTAATACAGCTAATACCTCTGATACCGAAGCCTTGTTTTTGAATTTGCATTTGTCTATTTCTAATGATATTGTTTCGACCAAAATTAACGATAAACCTGACGATTTGGGTTTTGAAATTAACAATTTCCTATTTTAAGATGGTAATTTTCCCTGCTCTACATCTTATGGAGTTTATATTTCTCAACTCATCCAATTCGCTATAGAAGTACCACGACTTCTGATTAAAACAGTTTGGTCTTTCTATTTCAAAAGATTGAAGCAGAATGCATAAAATGAGCCAATCTAGCTGGAACATCTGTGTTTGATAAAGCTTTATAGTAAATGTAAATAAATGGTTGAAACCCTTTTTTTCTAGAACAACATCTAAATATTGTAAATACAATCATGCTTCAAAGCCTTTTTTTGTTTATCCGTAGAACATCTAGCCATGTTGCAGACTCCAACATTCGAATAAACTTTTATCTTGGAAACTTCTTAAACAAGGCTATCTGTATAATAAACTTTGCAAAACTTTTTCTAAATTCAATCGCTGTTACTATGATATGATAGTTAAATTCCATGTTGGACTTAAATCTCTCTTTTGCCAAGGACTTTCAGAAGCAGAGTTTTATGGTGCCTTAGTGTATAAATGAAAGAAAATTATTGGCCCTAAACGATTTTCAGCACAGTATATTAAAATAATTTTTCAGTATAAAAAATGGTTATAACATAAATGCATTGCAACAGACTGCATGCTTGGTGGTCAACCCAATTTCAATTGGCAACTTTGCATGCCCCTTAAAATGCACACCAGCGGGTCAGATCTCAGACTCTATGATGGTTCCGACTTAAAAAAATATCTATAAATGAGAGGGTTAGGGCCTCATGTTGTGTCTGTTGTCAGGCCCACTGGGGTTTAACTGTTGGGTTTCTTTTGCTCAGGCATTCAGTTGTATGTATTGTTGAGTTCTTATCTTTGTTTTATCTTCTTTTTATATCTCAATTTGTGTGTACTTTGAGATGATGAATCGATAAGATATGGATCTTTCATGCAAACCAAACATCGATGTTTCTTGATCCGCATCAGAAATTAGGTTGAGGCTGGTACCATCAAACATGTTTAAGCCCTCTACTGGCCGTTCCAAGGCGGTACTTCTTTTGTAGATTCTTTTTGTTATTTGTGTTTGTCTGTCATACTGTCTTGTCTATTCCTTGCTGCCTTGTGGTCATCTGCTGGGGAAAGGGCCGACCTCTTGGCTCTCTTGTATGTGGTGTAATTTTGTGTTTTGTAACTTTCCCATATAGTGTCCAGGGTCAGATGTGGTACTTGATTGTACCAATTCCTGATCTTTGAGTTCTTCCTTACTAATTAACCCTTATACCGCCACAAGATTTTTTATCCTGATGATTTTGCGTCTGCTACATAAATACTGTCCACAAAAAGAAGGGGATATTGGGACATAAACAAGTCTAAAAATTAAAATCCTAATTCGTCGCATTTATAATTCTGTATTTTCATAGAGCAATGTGTATGCCAGTTTTTCTGCTTAATTTGAGGGCTGAAAATTGGGTAATGTGACCTTAAGGGCAAACCAAGGAAACTAGGGGTCAAGACCCAAATTATACAAAAAAGTATCAAGTTTTTTGGAGTGCTTTCGATAATGCATGCTAAATATGCATTGTGGATATCTTTGTTTTTTAAGATTTTTTTGCGTACCAAAATTGTTATTTCTAGGGCGGTGACAAAAATGTAAAAAATGACAGAATTCACTAAAACATGACAGATTTTTGCCTCACATTCCAGAAATTGAGAACAAAGAGATCAAAACAAATTCTGAACATAAAAACTATTGAATAACTGATATTTTCTTTTAAAAAAAAAACACATAGAAATTGCATAATCCGTCACCGTGATATTCACCTGTGAAGATTGAAAGGCAACCCCTGGTCTAAATATGGTTGTCTCAAAAACACGTGACCAAATTAATCCTTGAAAATTGTATTCAAATCGGCCGTGAGATGAGTTTGCTAATTAATACTAGCTATTTCAGGTTTATGACATTCGCCTGGTAAATGTTATAATTTTTAATATTCGAATATCCCCTATTTTTTGTGAACAGTATATAGTTTGTTTTATAGCTTTACGTCTCAGTCAACAGCTATATACCATAATAAAAGTAAGAAAGAGGACAAAAATTAGGAATCGATACAATCAAATACCACACCTGTCCCAGGATACCAATGGGAAAGTAACAAACTCACAATTAGACATCACAAAAGAGAGCCGAGAGGTCAGCCCTTTCCCAGCAGGTGACCACGAGGCATCAATTAACAGACACGCACGAAAGCAAAACAAACACAAGACAGAATTAACATGAATGATCCACAAAAGAAGTACGGCCTTGGAACGGTCAGTAAAAATATTTTACTGGGGGGCTAAAACCGGTTTCATGGCACGCCAACCTCACCCTTAGTTCAGATGTGGATAAAGATACATAGATGTTTGATTTGCATAAAAGACCCCTAATTTATCAATGCATCGTCTTCTTGAACATATAAATCAAGATATAAAAAGGAGATAAAGCAAAGATAAGGACTCAACAGTAAATTAAACTGTATACCGGAGCAAAAAAAAATCTAACGTGTAAACCCCCGCGGGCCTGAAAATAGCCAAAGCATCAGGCCCGTACCATCTCATCAAAAGATAAGTCTTTAAGTAGGATTCATCATAGAGTCTGAAGACTGACCCACCAGCTTGCAATTAAAGAGCAAAGCAAAGTTGCCAACCGTGATTCAGTTGTCCACCAAGCGTGCAGTCTGTTGCAATACATTAATGTTATAGCCAATCTTTTTATATTGGAAACTATTTTAATGAACTGCACTGAAAAATTATTAGAGCCAACAATCTTCTTCAATTTATACACCAAGTCACCATAGGTTTCAGGTTCTGAAAGTCCTTGGACGCTAGAAAGATTAAAGTCCAACTTGGAATTTAGATATCAAATCATAGTGTCATCTTTAAAATTTAGAAAAGGTTTTGCGAAGTTTATTATACCTATAACCTTGTTTAAGAAGTTTCTGCGTTAACAATTTAGTGTGAGTGTTGAAGTCAGCAACATGGCTAGATGCTCTAGCAAAACGAATGAGTTGAGAGATAAAGACACCATATGATGTAAAGCGAAAAACATCACCAACTAAAAATGGGAAATTGACGATGTCGTCATGTTTATCATAAATTTTGGTAGAAACAATATCATTAGGAATTGATAAATGCAAGTCTAAAAACGCGGCTTTGGTATCAAAGGTATTGACTTTATTAAGTTGGAACACTGAAGGGTATATTTGGCGTATAATATTGTCAAAGTAAACATTATCAATGTTTAAAATATTGTCCAAATATCTGGATGTAGTGTTAAAAGCATCAATAATACCAGTCTGCTTATCATCAGAAAGATACATCATAAAGTCCCTCTCGCAACAACCGAGGAATAAATCAGCAACCAGGGGAGAACAATAAGTGCCCATAGGAACCCCAACCTATTGTCTATACAGCTTGGTCCCAAATTGGATAAAACTGTTGTCCAAAAAATTGGTCAGTGCATCACAAACATTTTGTCAAGACCATGCATGATTTTTTTATGTTCCACGATGTAATAAATACATTTCTGTCGTTACATGCAAGGAAAGGAGAGCCTTCTCTATTGAAGGTTCTTTCAATAAGATCAATAAGTTTACCTTTAATCAAATCATGAGGTAAAATAGTGTAAGAGTAGAAAAATCATAAGTAGACCTGAATTCAGATGCCTTTTATTTTATTAGATAAGATACATGTATTTCTGTAAAGCAAAATAAGTTAAGTATGAGTACCATTAGAAAATGCAAAAATTACAGACCTGCTGCCTGGAGAGGATGAAACGCACAAAACAACAACACACACGCACATACACAGCAAATAAAAAAAAAGCGATCAACAACTAAACTAGCCAGCAAAATCCCAAAACAAAATAGGTAAGCTAGCAAAACAAATATATAAGCAAGAATACTTCAAAGCAACCGCCGCCCTGTGGTTATAAAACTTTTCATCCTTAACCGAGCATGAAAAGCAAATACTCATAACAGGCTAAATATCCTGCAAGACAGGCCACCCAATAACCGTTTTTTTTTCTTAGTTATTCACAGGTCGTTAATTTTGTCTCATTTACCGGCTTAATGCCATATGCTGCTCCTTTTGATTTTTCAATGTTTTGGCTGATTTGCTATTTTGTACAGTTTGTATCAATTTATTCATCTTTTATTGTAAAGGATATGGTATGACTGAAACAGGGGTGACACATTTAAACAAGAACAACGAATATCGCTACAAGTCAGTTGGTAAAGCACTGGAATTGACTGAAACCAAGGTACAATTATATACCAGCATGTGTGCTTTTGATACATGTCACATGCCCAGACTATGACTAACACAATCAATTGCTCAGTCTTGTTAGAGGACTCACTGTGAAACAAAATATAATACATTAGTCCTGTAGATGAATGCCCATGCAAAATAAACATTGTGCTCCATCAGAAGGCATTCATATGTATTTGTACTTGTTAAGCCATGTTTATTCGCTCTTAGGTATGTATAAATTGTAGGGGAAGGGTCGTAACTAAGGTTGTGAGAACTTGTGACCCAACCCCATTGCTGTATCAAATTTGGCAATAAAATAGATTTAAACTATGGCATTACTGCATTTGACCTATAAACCCTTTACTCCATAGGCTATTTTTAGATCATGACATCATTTTCTTTCTTAGACAACATTGAAAAGTTCAAGTTAAGTTTTAGTAAAGCTTCGAATATTTTTGAAAATATTATGGAAAATGGAGCATTTGCTCTTTTTTCATAATATTTTCAATTTCTTGATATTTCAAATGCATCAGGAGTAAAGGGTTCAGCACACTTTTCTATACTTTCTTTTAAAATAATGTAAATTCAGTCCAGCTGTTTTCTCATGAAGATATGCAGGAGTATCTTATGTATAGTTCAAGCCCAGTGGGGTACTCTGATATTTTCATACATACGTAGGCTCGGGTCATTTTTTGGTTCAAAATATTGAATTTAATAATTTTTGGGGTTTTCTAAAAAATGAATATCCACGCATGTTTTAAACACGTGAGTAAGTCATTGTTTAAGTTTACATTTCTTTTCTTAAAAATGTGGATTACTCTACGCCAGCTATTTTGTTGTTTTAAGTTTTCAAATATGACCAGGAAGGAATGCAATAAGTAAAGAAAACTGGTTCTTATCATTTTACGTTCTGGAAGTTTTCTCTCCATTATGTAACCAATACAATAGTGTAGTGCCCAAGCAACACATGATGATGTGCTATTGAAGACAACAATTTTGCGTTACTATAACATGGATGAAGTAAAAAGAACTCACATGGACAATAACACTAAATATTTGTCCGAAAGTTGCATACTTTTGGCATGTTGTTGTCATTTTTCCTGGGGTATCTTCTTCAAACCCCATTCAAATCTGAGCAGTATTAATGGAAATATCATAGAAAGTTTTACCTGAATTGACGTTTTTTTACCAATACAATAGCATAGTGTCCAAGCGATGCGTGACGATGTGCTAGCAAAGACAACTATTTTGCGTTAAAAAGAGGCGATTTGCATTCCTGAAAATCAGCAACACAGTAAAGATTAAAATCCTTTATTTTACCAATTGACTCCCGACTGGTTTGAGCAAATTTGCCTTCATGACATGTTTGTTCTTTAGAAAATGTATGATATGCAATCAAATTGGCAATACCATGTATTTATAATAGTATCAGTGAATAGGTTGTAACAATTGCAATCTGTTAGAAAATTGTATGTGTTTTTGTTGGACAGATATGGTAGTTATAGCTTCTCCTGGATAAAATCATGATTTTAAGTTTAGGAAGATAAAACAATCGGCAAATATCACCAGGTTAAAACGGTACGTGTGTGTTTCTATATTTAGATATCACATGATTATATATCTATATACTTCAGATTTTGGATGTCGACAGCGGTGAAATTCTGGGTACTAATAAGGAAGGTGAATTGTGGATTCGAGGTCCTCAGCTAAGCTCAGGCTATCTCAATTTACCTGCACAAACAAGGGAGCTTATGCCTGGCGATGGCTGGCTGCGGACAGGTAAACCCGGATATTCTTAGATGAATAACTAAACATTTGCAACTATTTGCCTATCTGAACATGGTACCCTTTAGCCATTTTAATCCTAAAGAATGAACAGCTAATATTTATAGTTAGGCTAGATTTTTTTATTAGTTCATTTACAGGATTTTTTCAGATTTAGGGTTGGGGGACGGAAAAAAAGAAAAAAGCTTTGAAAATGACCAGTTAACTGGTCAATTTCAGAGCTTTTTTTTTCATTTTCACAGCTTTTTTATATATATCTCAAGAACAAACAGTTAAACTAGTAAAGAAAACCAACAGTCTGTATTAAATCTTTAAATCCTGCATAGGACAATCACTTTAACAGCGCCACTCTCAAAATTACACAAACAGAACCTCAAAATTTTTTTTTCAACAAAACAAATACTATTTAGAGTCGGCGGATAAAAAAAATTAGAAATATTTTTTTTTTCTACTTTCTGGAAAATTACAGTAGGAGGGTTCGTAAATGTACTAATTAAAAAATCTGGCCTTAAGGACATATTGTACAGACACAATGATAAAAATAGTTTCTTCTTCATTAATTGATAAAATAAAGCTTGGTATCCTTACTTAATTGTCTGCTAGTAGAATATTGATGTACAAACTCGTGGACAATTTATAAACATGGAATGGAGGAGTTTGGTGTATATTACTTTTGTCTATATGCATGCATGACCACGCTTGTGTGTATAGTTTTCAATTTAATGCCCTTTAAAATTATTTTCTGTTCTCATAAGGGGAACATATTCTTTTCTTTAATAGTAGCCCTTTTTTAAGAAGTCGTTTTCCCTACGTTGAAACAAACTTTACCATTTAAAAGCTGATATTTTTCAATGCATATACCAACATACTTTGCATGTCAATTTAATATTTTTGTACTTTACAGCCTCATATTTTTGAAGATTTTTGTTTTACGCAAAAGCACGAAAGTACCCGTAAAATATAAGTACTTTACAGTACAACAGTATGTAAACTGAAATAAACATCCTGTACCCCTTCCTCCTAGCTCTCCCCTTATAAACATGAATAACAGCACTCGTGCGTAACCAGTGGTCGGAAAAATGCGTGTATTTAGGTACATGTACACGTTTCGATTTATATTGTTAGCGATACAGACAATACACATTCCAACAAGGTAAGAAAAGCCATTTAATCTATTTTATTCCGTTTTATTCCATGATTTTAACAGTTTCCTCCTTTGCATTTCGCTTTGTTAAGAAACGACTTGCTCACAATCAGAGCCGTTCTGTGTCGAAAACGAGCTTAAATGCAAGTTTGCATGGTTTAAGTGGAATTGGCAATCACATGTATACATGATTACATGGTTGTAACTGTAACATTTACTAAGATCTATGGAAAAATGAATTTTCATCAGTGGGCCCTTGCAATTACAGCTGTACCAACAACTCTGACATCACGATTTCCGACAACTGATTACGTACGAGTGCTGTAATTCATATTGTATAAGGAACGGGTACAGGATGTTTATTTCAGTTGACATACTGTGAGTACTTTCATCATAAAACAAACAGTATGAACAATGACCAGACTGTTCTCGATCAGTAGTCTGATCTCAGTCCATACCAAAGTGCATAAGCAAATGATAAAATATACTTCAAGATTCGTGGGAAAAAGCACTTATATGAGCCGTGGCATGAGATTTCCAACAATTTGGTAGGCCCTATGTGCGACCAGCAAAAGGCTCAGACCAGCCTGCGCATACGCGCAGTCTGATCAGAGCCTTTGCTAGTCGCTTGAATATTCTATGACTGTCAAGCTACTGACTGAACATAATTTGGAGCTTCTAAGATTAACAGGAGGCTGCACAGGCTTGTCTGAATCTACACTTCTCAAACTGCCACATTGTTGGAAATCACATGTCGAGGCTCTTATATTTTTTATCATCAGGTGATGTTGGGATGGAAGACGAAGAAGGCTTTCTGTTTATAGTAGATAGGCTGAAAGAACTGATAAAATACAAGGCATTTCAAGTTGCCCCAGCAACCCTCGAGGATATTTTATTACGTCATGAAGCAGTTGCTGACGTAGGCGTTATTGGTGTACCAGACGAAGAATGTGGTGAACTACCTAGAGCTTATGTTTTAAAGAAAGCAGGGAAGGAAATTTGTGAGAAAGATTTACAGGACTTTGTTGCAGGTTTGTTATGTTATTTACACTATAACACGTTATTCACTAGAAACAAAAAAAAATCGAGAATCTCGCCTGCTACTTTGCTCATTCTTTAATAGCGACGAGTTTTGTATTTTGCTAATAGCCTTAGCAAAAAGTTTGCAATCAGATCAGGACCGACAGAATAATCCAAGCTGTTACTTCCTGAAAGAATGTTTGAAAAAAGTTAAATTTGAAACAAGTCAGCAGGCGACAACAAAAGCAAAACAAATTACAAAGAGCTAGTTTTGATTACAAAACTTAATAGTTTTTAAGTTTCAGACGTGCAGCTTGGGCTCTTATCTGATTACTGCATAGTGATAGGTTTGATTTGGGCATGTGCAGATCGAGAATGTTTCATCATGCTTAGGGGTCCAGCTCTGACAAGGTTTTTTAGTCATCAACTCATTTTACAGAGGTGAGATTGGGTCTAATTGCTGATGGGGGCCCGTACTAGTAGTCCTAAGAAAATACAGTATACAACTAAAATTGGTAGCTTTGAGATTTTCCAGGGGATCAGACCAATAATTCTCAGGGAAAACTATATTTTTTAGATTTTCCAGGGGTGGGATGGGTCAAAAGCCACAGTTCTCTCCCCCACCCCTCTGGTTCCACCCATGTCAGGGTTTGCATTTTTATTCAAATTTGGTTTCTCGGTTTAACAAAAGATGGCATAGCATGCGACTTTATTTGACCTTGACTTTGAAGATATTAACATGCCATGTCTGTCAAAAACCCATATCATGTGACCATTGTCAAGCTAAAAGTTGCAATGACTTTATTCAAAAGTAGCTTCGTCATGCACACGCATAGTGGTCTTATAGTAGTGTAGTATACCTAATATCACGTAATGGCCAGATATGAAGATAGATTAAAACACATACTTAAAGATCAAGTTCAGCTGAAATAAGGCTGCTGTTTTGCCTATTGCTGCACAATTTTTTACATTAAAGGACAATCCATCTTTCCATTTATGTCGATATTGTACGTTATTAACCTTCAATACATGCTAGTCTCTCAAAACTTCATGTATTGAATCATTCTCATAGATAAAAGCTGAACCATAAGTCAAATAGGGAGTTTTAAAATGGGGCTGTCTATTCTTCTGGCCACCTGTCCGCCCATCAAATAAATTGTTCTTATTTTTGTTATTCTAGGCTATGTGGCACCACACATGAAGTTACGAGGTGGAGTAGAATTTGTGACAGAGATTCCACGCAGCTTATCTGGGAAAATTCTACGGAGAACTTTAAGAGAAAGGGCTATGCAATCAAAATAATGAATATAGTCCAGGCAAAGTGGAAAACAAATGACAGGGCAATAAACAGAATGTTTACAACACGCATATGAATATCTAAAAACACATGCTTAAGTTTTATAAGAATGCATGTTTCTGATTTACTGACTATGTATATTTCTAATTAAAGAAGTGCTGTGAACAGTCCCAATACTCCAGATAAGAGTGCTTACTTAGAAAATGACTCTTATTTTTCAATCAAAACGTATATTTTAACTGATAGATAAGAAAATAATCACAGGTTTACTCATAAAAAGCTCACTTATCTGGATGATTGAGTCTCATAACGGTGGTTCAGTTTAATACCCAATATATTTTAGTAAACTCTAACGATGCTTTCATATATTTTGATGGTAAATATCCTGTTTTGTTTTGTTTGTTTTATATGTATTAACTTGATCTAGCTCCTTTTGGCCAAGGAAAGCAGAAATAAAAAAATAAATAAATAAACACGAAAAGTCACAAGCTCACACATACACACGACAAATAACACAGATAAAACACAAATAATTGTAACATGGATACAATATAATGAGCATTGTTCCTGAATTTTATCATAGGGATTTGATAAGGTGCAAGATGTACTATATATACCTTATAGTCTTCTGAATAATATAATAATTTTTCATGTTATATTTTTTTGAATATCACTATTTTCTAACTAATATAACGTATAGTACATAAAATTTGAAATTCAGTGGCTTACAAGCTTTCATAAAGGAAGGAAGAAGGCAAAATACAGGAATCCATACAATCAAATACCATACCTGACCCACAACACCATATGGGAAAGTGATGAAAACACAAGAAAACATCACATGCAAGAGAGCCAAGAGGTCAGCCCTTTCCCAGCAGGTGATCACAAGGCTGCAAGGAAAGGACAAGACAGTATGACACGAAACACAAATAACAAAAAGGATCCATAAAAGAATCACCACATCGCAAGGCTCAGTTTGAAAATTACTTGAGGGGTTAAATATGTTTGACTGTACCAACCTCACCCTTATAAGGAAAATAACATATGACATTAAAATGTGAAAGCATCAAAGTAAAAGGCAAATACTGGGTACATCTGAATTTTAGCTCCACAGCTATATCATAAATTTTAAATCATCAAATTTTGTACTTTATAGCTATATCGTAATGTATATTGATTTCAGTATTTAGATGCAAACTTTATTATGCTTTGTAGCTATATATTAAATACATGTTAATATATTTTTTGGTACACACTTTATTGTTGCTTTCAATATTTGAAAATTAAAAAGAAATATTGATAAAAATCCTTTTATTGCATCAATCAACCCATAAAGCACCAATCACGACTGCAACAAATGACAAATTTTGCAACATCTTTCCTAATTTTCGAAAAAAATAAGGTATGACATGTCATGAGAATCGTCTGCTTGCATGAAATATAGAAGGAAGAAAGCAAAGATCAGGAACCGATGCAATCAAGTACCACGCTTGACCAAGGAAACCACATGGGAAAGTGACAAAAACACAAGAAAATATCACAAACAAGAGAGCCAAGAGGCCAGCCCTTTTCTCAGCAGGTGACCATAAGGTTACAATGAACAGACATGGCAGACACGAAACACGAAACATAAATAACAAAAAAAAGGATCCACAAAAGGAGTACCGTCTTGGAACGGCCAGTCTAGTCTTATTTGTTATTTTTGAAAAAAAAAACACAATTTGAATGGTTGTTTGCTTCAAAGTATAAATTGGGCTTTATGGGTTAAAATATCCTTCCTTCCTAACCTAAATTTAGTATCAGACATTTAAATGATAGTGTCCAGGAGTTTCAAATGGAGTTTTTGTTAGTGCCTTCATACAAGACTGTTAACACAGATATGGTTGTTTGGAGGATGTACTACATCGACATCCTACATCAAGAACTTGTCAGCGCTTAAATTAATTCACGAGGATAATTTGCTTGATGATAGGTATGTCATTGATGGGCTGTCGGATACATGCACGATTCAAGAATTTTTATAACGTTCTTCTTTTTTTCTTTTCTTTTTTTTTGTTAGTTGAAAAGGGACTAGAGGATCCAAATACCACTATGAATGGGCCATCATCGGCCCGCCAGCTACCAAGCCAGCACTCAATGTTGGGCCATCATTAGTCCATCAGCGAAACGCTATTTAAATAGCGTTTCGCTGACGGACTGATGATGGCCCAACATTGAGTGCTGGCTTGGTAGCTCTGTGATTTTTCAAGGGAATTGGAACAGTATTGCTAAGAAACCCTGTGTTTTGTGATTTTTTCAGGGGGCGGGTCTGCACCCACTGCCCCCTCTGGATCCGCCCAAATGATAATCAGTTTTATTGTCTTTTTCATTGTATCTAAGTGAATTTAAAGATTAAAAAGTGAAAATGATCGAAGGAGTTCAATAATCAGACCTGTCAGGTAATCTCTGCAGTAGACAAAGTGAAACAAAAGATAGCTTATGTTTATATCATATTTTCTCATCAGGTTGGGAGCCACTTGAGAAAAAACGACATAAACATAAGCTATGTCTCTTTTATCAAACGGGCATCGGTGTTTCAACAAATTATCTTTCTTAATTAATTCCTGCTTCTGTGGAAGATTCTACCATTTATAACTTAAGAAACGCAAATAATCTTAGACATACACTGATGAGAACCCAGCTGTTCTATAGATCTGTTTTGCCCTCTAATATAAGAGCGTGGAACGATTTAGTTCTTGAAGTACGACAATCAAGTTAAATTCAAAGTTTTAAATTTCAACTAAACAAAAATTTAAAAAGGCCCCCTTATTATTATTATTATGCTGTCAACCGAATATCTCAGATACGGCATACTCGACTTAGAACAGATTGCAGTGCTCTCAATTATCATGCAGTAAAAACAACAAAACATTACTTTTTTGAATGCCAAAGGTATAATGAAATCAGGACAATAATGCTGAATGAATTAGGAAATTACTGTGTACCAGATTTAAATACTGTACTATTTGGTATACCTACATCTGATTTCAATACTAACCATAGAATTATGATTACAGTACAAAAATACATATTGGACAGTAAACATTTTGAGTGTTGAGGATGGAGTCTCTCTCTCTCTCTCTCTCTCTCTCTCTCTCTCTCTCTCTCTGAGTATTTACATATGTATATTTAAACAGTAGAAATGCTAATTGGTTTAAATATAACTCGTATTTTTGAGTTTAACTGGACATACTTGTAATTGTGCACCCTCCTCTTTAAAGGGAAACAGATTTGTATAAATATATTTATTAACCGATGCGATATTTATTTCAATTCTTCAAGTATTGAAGAAAGGTGGCATTTATAGAGAGTATACTTGTTTTCTGTAATACGTTGTATTAGAACTAATACGGTATATAAGAACTCACTTGTTCGTCACGAGAAATTCATGGAATTTCCTTAGTTAAGCTAATCACGAGTCAAGAACCTCGTGATTTAGGTGCAATAATTGTTCAGCAAAGGTATAAATTATCGTTTATAATTTTGTATGGTCATTCGAGGCTAGACAGACCAAATGAGAAATTCTGTTGGGTTTAGGTGCGCTTTTGAGTAACGTCGACGAAGTCATTGAGCAGAAAGCCAGCAGAGAAAGTTAATCAAAGGCAGTAGTCCCAGAGAATAAATGATAAGTATTTTTATAATATTTATACTTCAAAGGCATTGCCATTGGACTTGTGCTATTCGCATGTTAGAGCGTGATAGCTGAGCGGTCGACAAACAGGTCATCTGTGTCACTGAGAATGGTAGTTTTGGTTATATGTGTCACTGAGAATGGTAGTTTTGGTTATATGTGTCACTGAGAATGGTAGTATTGGAAGGTGGTGAGTTCGAATCCATCTGGGTACAAAAAAATTAAGTACTCATTTGGACGAGATGATGTCCAGCCGCCATATGGTTTCTAATACAAGGTACAAAACAATGTTTTTTGTTATTGTCATGATCTCAAACTATTCTCTTAAAACAGTGATACGTCATATTCCGCTCTGGATCATCGAGGCGCTTTAAGCACTCGGTGAAAATACACTGGTAATTCTCTGTTGTCCCTACGTATTTTGGTGAATTAATAACTTTAAAACTACTCAAAATTTTGCGTTGAAAGTTTCAGTATCGATTAGAAATATGATTTATTTTTTGATACAGAAAGTGTTTATAAAATTATTGGACATATTTACGGACGTATTATTGATTAAAAGTTCAGGATTTTGAACGCTTTTTAATAAGCGTCTGCTATTATTTTCAATGAGTATCTCAGGGAACTCTTCAGCGTGAGTTTACATAAAGCCTATTATACCCAGATGACTTAACAATAGAATGGAATTATGTTGAAGAAAACAACCTTTTCTGAAAATCCTAAATTTGGTTTACATGAGAAATTCTTAATTATGGTAATATGTAAGCTAAAAGTTGACATTTTTACATCGCTAAAGACGGAAGCTAGTACCCTCCGACTTAAGGCTCTAAATGGCGCTTTAGATAACTATTTGTGGTTTCTTTTGTCAGAAGAATTCCTTTTTCCAAAAGGATCAATCCAAGATAATGACGTTTTGAATTCTAGTATACATGTAAAGGGCATGATCGCCGAAAACAGATGTATTTTGGAGAAAACCTTGTGCTGGTGATAATTTTTTAAATAAGTTGCAGACAGTTAATGGAACGCAGTACTCCGTCAGAAATAGTCTTGAAGACTGGTGTTTGTTATAATTTATAAAATTAGTACGGGGACCTAGCAAATCAATGCTACAGTGGTTATGGCTATTTGGGAATATCAATCAATTTTCCTTTTATATTTTGGGCAGGAGAATTAGTGTTTTTAGATGCACTTTAGAAAAATGGTTTTCATGTTTTTACTGTGTTTGCAAGGAAGCCTTTTCAATATGTTGGCAAAGTTATTTCATTGATGCATGTTATAGGAAACGTTGCTTAACAGCAAGTTTGCTTCTGATTAGACGTTATTACGTCAGTATAGAAAACAGCAAGGAGTTATGCGTTGCATAGTGGATGAATCCGTTTTATATTGTCAGAGTGAGAGGTGGCTAGTTGAACCCCCTCATGATACTTTTATATCTTGAGATTCCTTTTTATGCCTAGAAAGTTACTAATATTGTTTACATTATTAGTGGATTTTGGGTTTTTGAGTAAAACATTGTCTTTTAGAAGGTGGAACAGCTGGATTTTCAGAATCCGAGAACTGCGTACATGTTGTTTCCGCAGAGAGTACTTATGCTTTATATTTTAAAAAAAAAAAATGCCTAAAAACGGAATATTGAACTTGCATTTATCTTAGAGTATTTACTAGGACAACTGAGATGTGTCAAATTATTTCATTTTATATACATTTTGTGGGATCTCTGTGACAGAGATAGATTTGCAACTTCGTGTATGAGACATTATGTGTTTAGCTTTGACATTCAATGTGAAGCAGTTGTATGAACAAATGGCCGATTCTCATATTTCTTTGGTAAGCGAAATCCTGTTTCATTTGTTAGCTTGTGGTTGAAGGGGCGTTCTAAAATGTTTGCAAATAGCAAAGCGATTCTGGCCTTAATTTTCAAAGTTGATAAAGCTAAGCGCAAATTTGATATCTAAATCTAGACGTACTATCTAAAGTTATTGATATGTTTTATTTTTGTAATTTGAAAGTTTTCAAGAGTAAAGTGTTTGCTATTAAATTCTGAGAATATATATATACGTACATAACCATAGTGTAAGGAGATTTGGGTTAAATTATCACCAAACGTCATTTGATAGTATCCATTCGGATATATATTAAGCATTATGCACGTTAAAAGTATATGTATATGCGTTTTCTTATGTAGGTGTATACATATGTGTAATTATATGTGGGTGTATATATACGCAATAAAGGTGTATGTTTATACTCATGATAGTATTTCTGTACGTTACAGAAATACAGCTGGATTCACAAACAGATGAATACAAAATGACCAAGAGATGTTATGTATTTACAGTAGCTTTCTGATTCAGAGACGTGGTCTCCGTTTGAGAGAAGAAGCTATGATTCTGTGCTTCACAGAAATAGAGCTCTGCTTCAGAAACATATATGAAAAGGAAAAAAGAAAAGGAAGTGTTATTACATGTATGGTTCATACCAGCAGTAACTTTCTGACTCAGAGACGTAGTCTCTGTCTGAGAGGAGAAGTTACAGTTTAAAAGTGGTTTCTGTGTTCCACAGAATTAGAGCTCTGCTTCGGAGACAGATATGTTATAGAAAAGATAATTAGAATGTTAGAATATGTATGGTTTGGCAGGCAGTAAAATTTTCTGTTTAAGAGACTTCATCTTTGTTTAAGAGGAGAAGCTACGATTCAGATGGGTGTTTCTGTCTTTCACAGAAAGAGAGCTCTGCTTCAGAGACAGATGTATTATAAAAATATAATCAAAATGTTATTACATGTACGGTTATGCAGGCAGTAAAGTTCTGATTCAGAGGCTAAGTTTATGTTTGAGATGAAAAGCTGTGGTTAAAAGTGATTTTATATACTTCATAGTAGAGCTCTGCTTCAGAGACTAATATATTATAGAGAGATAAGAAAATAATATTACGCATGATTTTGCAGATAAACATTTTCTGATTTAGAAAGTAAGTCTGTAATTTGACGATTTGAGTATACATGCTTTAGAGATAAAATCAAATTGTTTAAAATGATAGGTGATATAATGTTCTGTGGTAGTGTTTTAGAGCGATCAGCATTGTGAAAGTGCATTTTTTGTGTAAGTTTATCTTTATGAGCAAATGGTAAGCTTATTGTCTTTTGAAAATCTTTTTAAAAGCTAATACTTGTTGAAGCCTGAACATGTTTTGATATATATAGATCATATAATTTTATATTTGTCATTACAATTAACATATTAAGTCTCTATTGGAGAATGGAAAGATGTAAAAGTCAGAGAAATACCTGCTTTAGAGATGAAATGAAATTGTTTAAATATGATAGATAATAAAGTTCTGTGAAGATATCGTTTTAGAATGACTAGGCTTATTAGCATTTTGAAATGGCACCTTTCATGTTAGTTAATTTTAATGAGAGAATGGTAAGTTTATAGTTTTTTTTCCAATACTTGTCGAAGCCTGAACATGATTTGTTATATATTTCATATATAAGTTTGTCACTTTGTTTTTGTCGCTACAATTAACATATTTGATAAAGTCTCTATTGGAGAATGAAAAGATGTGCAAGCCAGAAAAATACCGTAATAGCTGTTAAAAAGCTTAATGGTTACATAAACTTGTTCTGATCCTAAAAGCATGTTACACGTGACAAATTTCATGAATAACAAGATATAAATTGCAAGTTATACTTCAAAGTTGGCAAGAGTACAGTTACGAAAGAGGTTTACCGTTAGAAATATGAAAGAAATACCGGCTTTAGTCCAATCAACTGAATAGAGCAGAACAACGTGACAAACTACGTCACTTTACTCTAACCGTGTGTTTACACGTATAACTTTTAAAAAGTTTCCTAGTAGTGTACAAAAATGTGTTACAGACCGTTTTAAGAACCCAATAATCATGTTACAATTATTATATTGATCTTAGTTAATGGATTCTCGTTCTTCAGTTTTCAGGAGTTTATATGGCAGTTTATAGTTACTGTATTGCTTGGGCTCGTGAAAGAGAAAAATTATATGAACCAACAACTTTGGTGGAGCAGACAATACAAAGAAAGTGGAGCAAGCATATACTTTTCAAAAGGTTTGAGTGCAGTTCATTTAAACATTTCATTCAGCTTACAAGTACAAGAGAGATGTCAGAATTGGTTAGATTAAAGACTGGTAACTATATCTACTTTATTGCGCAGGCTAATTTACACTTTGGTGAACTTATAATTAGCATTATAGTAGTTTCAAAAGATAAATGAGAATTATTGTAAACAAACACTGGCGAGTTTACCTTGATTTTAGGCGTGCAGGTAGTCTTTATATTTTACAGTTATATTGAAACTACCACAGCTAGCTGCATATGCGTGTAGCAGTGAATAGTCATGCTTTACCTGTTCATAAGAAAAATAGAATTGCCTCATTAATATGCATCTTTGAAACTACTATAGGAATTATATATGATTTGAGGCTTAACATATAACTATGAAAATACAGAGTAAAACTGAACAGTTTAAACTGTGTATTCAGTGTTTAACAAACACAGAAAGATTACTTGTGCAGTCAAATATTTTAAATAGTAAGTGAATATGATCTGTATTGTCAGCATTAAAGAATTCACAAAATATTACAATTATTCTTTATCAAAAAGTATCATTTCTAAAAGGAAAGTTGATCACATCTCAAACGCTAGATGAAGATATTGTTTAGCTTTTAGAGGTTCTAGTCCATTAAAACTTTAAGCTTTTACTCTCACCGTTTAGGTGCATCAGCATCGAACACATATCTGTGGTTTTGTACGTGACCAGCTAGCAACCAAGCACAGAATGAGTAAGGGGGTTTAGAAAAATGACAATTAGACCAAAAACCAAGTCAAACCAAATTTTCTTTAGCTGTATTTTGCCATTTAGTATATATATGAATTACTGCCTTAATCCCCCATTCTTTTTTAGTCGAATAAAGAGAAAGCGCTCAGGTCTGTGCTTGCCGTCACACACGTATATGTTGTTAAGTCTGATATCTTATCCTTTAAGATATTGTACAAAGAAATAAAGACGGTTATGATGTACACGTAAGACGCTGAATACTGATGTTGAGGCATATAGACATGTACATCATAACAGTTGATAATTCGAGGTAGTATATCTGGTTTCCGAATATTAAGAAGTCTAGGTAATAAATAATTTATTTTTCGTCTGAATAAAATGAAAGAGAACATAAATATATTTATTAACTGATGCGATATTTATTTCAATTCTTCAAGTATTGAAGAAAGGTGGCATTTATAGAGAGTATACTTGTTTTCTGCAATACGTTGTATTAGAACTAATACGGTATATAAGAACTCACTCGTTCGTCACGAGAAATTCATGGAATTTCCTTAGTTAAGCTAATCACGAGTCAAGAACCTCGTGATTTAGGTGCAATAATTGTTCAGCAAAGGTATAAATTATCGTTTATAATTTTGTATGGTCATTCGAGGCTAGACAGACCAAATGAGAAATTCTGTTGGGTTTAGGTGCGATTACCCACCCACCCACCCTCATAAATGTTCGAAAAATGGTTGGTTATGTAGATTTGAAAGATATATTGCAAAACGGCTTAAAATGATCCAAGATTTTTTGTCTTTTATATGATATTTGATTGGTTATCAGTTTATTTCAGATAGGCTGTAAAATTGAGAGATTGGTTTTATGGATGAGTTGATGCACAGTCTATGTTGTGTTTTGAACCTTGAACTACATTGATGTAGCCTAAGCAAGGAACTACATTTGGAAGGCGGGATGCTGGCTGGCTGTAAATTTATTGTTATGAAATTTTGTCTTATGAATAAAGAGAAAGCGCTCAGGTCTGTGCTTGCCGTCACACACGTATATGTTGTTAAGTCTGATATCTTATCCTTTAAGATTTTGTACAAAGAAATATAGACGGTTATGATGTACACGTAAGACGCTGAATACTGATGTTGAGGCATATAGACATGTACATCATAACAGTTGATAATTCGAGGTAGTATATCTGGTTTCCGAATATTAAGAAGTCTAGGTAATAAATAATTTATGTTTCGTCTGAATAAAATGAAAGAGAACATAAGTTGTTTAACTTTTTTCTGAAACCCATCATGATTGTATTGTAAACTGTACATTTGTATATTACTATTTAAATGAAAATATGAATAAAGATAAACCTAATGTAAACCAGAACTTAAAGGTGTACAGCCGCTTGAATTTTACAATTATTTTGTAAATTTCACAGGAGTGCATGTGCGGATCCATAGGTAGGGGGGAGGGGGCAGGGGTTCTGGACCCCCTGAAAAATTACCAAAAATATAGGGTTTCATAGCAATACTGGTCCGGATCCCCTGAAAATCACAAAACTTTCAAGCTAGCATTCAATTTTTGGCCATCATCGGCACCCCAGTGAAACGCTTTTTAAATGGCGTTTCGCTGGCGGGCCGATGGTGGTCAGCTTATAGAGGTATTTGGATCCTCCCTCCCTTCATCAACTAAAAAAAATTTGTCAAAATTGGACCCACTCGGACAAAACTTTCTGGATCCGCCCATGGAGTGCAGCAACAACAATTAGAACCATCACTTACGTTTTAAGAAGTGTATAGGCTTACCTGAGACAAAAGCTTATGGGTGATCTAACAGTATACCAATGACTCCAGTGTTTGTAGTTCATTCTTCCATTCGTCTTTCAACATGTTCTCCTCTGAAACTGCCTTGCAAATTGAGCTCAAATTTGATATCAAAATTTCTTAGCATTATGGAACGAAAGTTTGTTCAAATGGTCCTGGTCATATGACCAAAAATGGTCACGACGTCCATATATGGTAATAAAACATTTAAAAATCTTCTCTGAAACCAGATGCTTTAGTATATGTACCTGCCAAGCATGTTCAATTAATCATCATAGGTTGACCAAAACCTACTTATCACCAAGGTCAAATTTGATTTCTAATACATTTATAGAGGGGAATTTTTTTTTAAATTGATTTAAAAAAAAATGATGAAGTCAAAGTCCTTAGGCTTACTGGATATATTAAACGTAATGAGACAATAACTGTAATTATAATAAAGTTTCTGAGGTCCAGGTGAACCTATGACCTTTAGGCCAAGGTGGTGCATAACGGATTCACATCAATATAAAAAAAAATATTTTCTCATAAAATACTGTATGGATTGATTTTTATTTTCATATGAAGCCACCTTAGGGTAGGGGACCAAAATTTTATACAAATAGGTAAGGTCGTATGAATAAAATGTCCACAACACCCATTAATATATATATATATATATATATATATATATATATATATATATATATATATATATATATATATATATATATATATATATATATATATATATATATATATATATATTTTAAAAATCCACTTTTCTGAAACAAGCAGGTCAAGATCATTTACCTTATTCTTTGGTATGTAGCGTTTGGAATGCAGATTCTCTCAAGTTTGTTCAAATGATGATCCTACAGGGATAATGTTGAAATGAGCCCAAAACATTTTGTGCCAAAACTATAAATTTTAAGTCAAATGAACTTTATTTTTGGCTGGGTCCCATATATAAGCTATTCAAATATATCATTAGTTTTGCTCTAAGGTACATATAAAGGATTCTTCAGTCCATCAATTTTCTAAAGGTCCCATCAAAATTTTGAATGGGCCATTAATATTGTGAAAATTGCATGTGATTGAACGGAAAAGGGATCATTGCTGATATATAGGGCCCATTATTATTTTTAGCCAGCAATATCCTTGTCCACTGTGGACCTTGACCTACCTATTTAATGGCAAAGTCAAATTTGTTAATAGAAATAATCTTTTATAATTGAGTATTCAGTTACTTTTTAAGCCAAAGAACTTCCTAGAACCGGTTTAAACCCTCCAGTAAAATATTTTACTGACCGTTCCAAGGCGGTACTTCTTTTGTGGATCTTTTATGTTTTTGTTCTGTCTTGTGTTTGCTGTGTTTTGTGCACGTCTGTTTATATGTGCTTTGTGGTCACCTGCTGGGAAAGGGCTGACCTCTTGACTCTCGTTTGTGGTGTCTTCTGTGAGTTTGTCACTTTCCCATTGGTATCCTGGGTCAGGTGTGGTACTTGATTGTATCGATTCCTGATCTTTGCACCATTATTTACTTTTAATGCGATGATGTCTATAGACAAGTACCCAAGGTACATGATACCATTTGGCCTTTCAGTCAAGTTCACACTCATTGTGTTTAAACATATTGTTCTAAGAAACAGTATAGTCAATTGAAGTCAAATAGCATATAGAGCATTTGTAAGATAAGACAATGTAATAATCACTTTGTGGTTTAGGACACATTACAAAATTGGCTGCCATGTCTATATATGTAAAACTATTCAAATTATTCTTCTCTGGAACCAAAGGATATATGTATGTAGTATTATGGCTATGGGCTCTACAAAGTGTGTTCAACTAATGATCTTTGGTTGACTTTGACCTTCTTTACTTCAAGGCAAAAATATGTTGCCATTGTTATAGAAGAAACCTTGAATAGTTTATTTTTCCGATATCTTTTTTTAGCCAAAACCATTATACAAACTAGATATATTTTACCTAATAAGACAATGACTATAGGTAACCACCAAAGGTCGTGGTTGACATTATATCTTTCGTCCAATGTAGTTCTAAATAGATTGCAAACTTTCCCCCCCTAGAAATCAATCCTCATAGATCTCCATAACTAAAAAAGACCAATCATTTGGAACCTTAGTATTTAATCCTATACCCCATAGAGACACATTTTAACGCTTTTGCAAACAGAGCAGACCCAGATCAAGAGCTGCCTGAACAGGAGCTACTCTGGTTGCTTATAGAAATTATATATCTGATCCTGCACTAATGGACCTGACATGTAGTTTCTTTGTTCTATGAACCAGCATGAAAGTTTGTTTATAGCAACCAACCAACGAGTTGTTGCCCCGAAGCGGCAACAACGAGGGTTGGTTGCTGTTACGATTAGAGGCTCTGTTCTGTTCTATTCATCTGCTATATGAAGGCCTGATTTCCGTTCTGTCAACCGAGAGTTCCGGTATCTATACGGAGTCGATTCGATCGAACTAAAAACCTTATTCTACCGTTGAAAAATGTGCCGTAATCATCATGAACATTGAAAAAATACAAAAAGTAAAACTGAATCCCGAAGATGCTAGTTTTGTTGATATTTAAGTTATAATTTTAGCCCAGAGACTTAGGGATTTTTTCGATCACCAGGAGCTTGAACGTTAACGATAGCTCTTTCAAGCAAGCGGCTGTGTGATCACCATGACGTGACGTCATAATACTTCTAACGTTACGTCACGACGTAATCACGACGTAACGCCAACTGCATGACACGTGCATCGTCGCGCCTTTGAAAGAGGCAGCGACATGAGATTTCCAACAATGTGATATGTGCGACCAGCAAAGACTCAGATCAGCCTGCGCATACACGCAGTCTGATCAGAGCCTTTGCTAGTCGCTTGAATTCTCTATGCGTGTTATGCTATTGACTGAACATCATTTAGGCTCGTCTGAGTCTACACTTGTCAAGCCGTGTCCCTTTTTCTCCTTTTGGCTTATTTTACTATGATGCGACAATACCAAACGTTGCGCATGTCATAAATAGACTTGTCAAGGTGTTAAAACAAGCAATCACAGAAGTATGGGTTATGGGTCGCGTCGCGAGAAAACCTAAGGAAGTTGCATTTCATCAACAAAGGCGCAGACCAGCCTGCGCGGACGCGCAGTCTGATCAGCGACTTTGTTGTTCAATCTCTGGAAAGTATAATTGATAAACTTGCTATACACATCTGGCTAATCTGTGTAACTGAGCAGGTTGGTTTGGGGCTTGCATGGTCGAAAACCCCGAAGACAGTTTTCATTTATCAAAGCCATGGTAATTTCTGTGATCCAGTTTTGTTTTGCTTTTTTTTTCTTCTTATTATTCTAAAGTTTAAAACGTTGTGAATTCATATAATATGAACATCGTGAGCCCATGTCTATTCTGTTTAGGATATACAAGTGCTGCCTGTTCCAATTCAGCCCAAGAGTTTTCGGTTCCCTCAACGGTCATTTGCCGTAAAGAAGCCTGGCCCCTGGGCTTGAACCATGTGTACAGAGAAGTGTTTGCCGTCTTGGTTCGACATTAGGGCCTGGCTTCAAAAGATCTCACGTTTTGTCACCAACAAGGGAAGTCGTCAAGGAAAGGTGTGCAGCCAAAATCTAGATGAAGCCTGCTTGAAAAGACGCTATCACACCGGGTAGGCGGCAATCAAAAACGCCAATACTATCGAGGAACGTAGATCAAAAATCGTTAGAAACAGAGTTTTCGATCGCTCATTTGTCGCCACGCTTGCGACAAATGGCAATCGAAAACACTGTTTCTATCGATTTTTTGATCCGCGTTCGTCGATTGTTGATAGCGTTTTAGATTGCCGCCTACCCGGTGTGGCTATTGTGTATATCTTTTCGAAACCACGACCCAAGGATCAGTGCTAAAAGTCCTCTGACAAAAAACTGCGGAGACATATGTCAACGAAAAAAAAATAAAATCGTAACTGTCTAAAAAGCATTTTGTCCTGCATTCCGTTTCTCACTCCACAAGGAAAATCTTTTCTGGCAAAAAAACATGATCCAAAGCGACTGCAACCTAGTCCCAAACGCATTAAAACCCATTAAAACGACCATAGAAACGCTCAAAATTAAAACAAATATCGGGGGAGACCCCTAACGACAGGGTTAGGGAATGATTACCCATTCGTGCTCTCCACCCTTTCGTGCCTTCGGCACTCGACGGTTTCCTCCGTCGGACCACTTTGAAATACACAGTGACCTCAAGGCGCTTAGAACTGTATGTGACTTTTTCTTGTTCTTTTGTCACTTTCCCATAAGGTGTTCTGGGTCAGGTGTGGTACTAATTGTATCGATTCCTGACATTTGCCTTCTTCCTTACTATCTATACTAACACGAGTACCGACTCACAAGAAATACCGTTTACTGTGCTATCCTCTCAGATCAAATAGTGGTTGGTTGCCTATTAGGTGTGCCTATTTCATATTATAATTATTTATAGTGAGTGGAGCATAGCATAAATATTCATGAAGGAAAGGGTTAACATTAGCCTTACTAAATTTGTTCAAATGATGTACCTAGGCTGATATTGATATTGCAAAACCTCTAGGTGCTTTGGGGGTCTGTGACTGTGGCATTTCTTGGTCATACGCACGAGCTGCTGTTGTAAAATGGAATTATTGAGAATCAGTGTCAGATGAACACTTCAGGGCCTCTGTGTTTAACCCATATAAGCCTAGCGTCCTTTTGTTGGGCACAGGCAAACAGTGCAGACCCAGAGCAAACGCCACAGTATGTGGCGTCTGATCAGGGTTTTCACTGTTCGCTAACAGAATGTTCTATTAAAATTTGAATAAAAATGAAAAATACCGCCCAACACCCCTAAAATTGGAAATGAACCGGTCCTGCTGATACGAGTAGGCAAGTCCATTTGGCTTAAATGGGTTAAATATGAACTCATTTTTGAAAGTAGTAATAAATGGCATCTGGTTTTCTAATATGCAATCGTTAGGAAACCCTTGATTGTTTATACAAGGGATACCAGCAATAAGGCAATTTTGAACACTGGATTTTTGTGTTGGTTGCGAAGTATGGTCGACATATAGGGATCATGTCTCTGTTGGCGTCCGCGTTGTCACACTTTTGGTTTCCGATCAATAATTTTCAAAGGGGTGCATCAATTTCATTCAAACTTTTCAAAAGGGTAAAGCATCATTAAATTGATATAAATTCGGTTTTGTAAGGCGACACAACGTTCTCGGACTAACTCTTGATTTGCTTAATCTCGTCTTATTAAGAAATATTTACATATTTTGTGAGAAGCGACATCATATACACATTGTACTTTTTTTATTTACTTTTTATTCTGAATTACATCTGTACAATATATGTATCACAATTTAAGCATAACAATATATCTAACGATGGCACAATATCTTATCAGAAACAAGAACCAACATGACAGAGGAGATAGAAGTACAACTGTATATACCTAATCGATAGGTTTTGATTGGTGTATTTTATTTTAAATCAAATACAGACATATAGACACCTTTATACCTGCCGTGTTTTTTTTTTTATTACCAAGTTACTTAACTGTATTAGTGATAGAGTTTTCCTTTTCTTCAATCATGTTGGTTCTCATTAAAACACATACAAAGTGACTTGCCAATCATAAAGTCTATTACATGTACTACATAGTAGTGTTCAAATGCAACATTGTAAATCTTTATAAGAGTCATGACGTGAGACGAAAATAGAGAACACTAGGTGAGTGTCTTTTGATATCAAGTTTACCAGGCAAGACATTGAGAACGCTTGTAAACTTGATATAAAAAACACTCACCTGGTAATCTGTTTATCAGTTTACCCATCGTTTCACTCTTCAAACTAGCGATTATGACGTAAATTTTCGATTTTTGTGTTGATCCAGTTTCATAAGCGACGTCATTTAAAAAGTGCAACGTCATCATGACCTGATAAAGACCATGTTTATCAGGCAACATGTAGCAATACAGTTAATATAGAGGTAAATGATAAACAACAGGATGGCTATGTGTCATGTGAAGACGCAGTTCAGACTGGCCAGCGGTTCAGTCTTTGGTCTCTTGATGAAGGAAGCACATGTCCTTGGCTATCCACTGAGTGCACAGAAAAGACTATAATCAGACTGGACATACACCCAGGCTATTCTGAGTCATCAGTTTGGGACATTCCATCTGGGTCTTTACTGTTTGTCAAAGTTCCTATTTACAGGTAACCAGAATGAAACGGATTAGTCAAACCATTTGAGAATAAATTGCTTGAAAAATTGAGACAAATAATCAGTCATGCTATTGCAGCCTTGTCATTGATCCTCGTGTGGGTTCATCTTATTAAACCTTTATATACTGGAAACCCCTAAACGGCTACTTTGGCAAAAATGTATATAGTCCAACCAGTTAAGAGAGACTGGGCGGCTCTTAGCAAAGACACACCCATGGACATTTCCATTTAAAAATCGGTAAGCCAGAGTGTATTTATTCACCCGTGAAACGCTTAACAGCTGTATACCTATATATACCTGTTGTAGTTTTGAGCCCATTGTGAGAAAAAAAAGGCATCTCGAATTAATTTGGATAACAAGGAGACTGACTAGTCTTTATATATGCACTCTGACAATGTTTCGAAATTTTAACTATTCAAATTATAATACTGATTAAGAAAATATAATAACGATCCGCAATGAAAAATTAATACTATAAATTGGTCAGCACACGAGATGATGGTTCTTATTACATCGGCGTGTGGCGAAGGCTCCGACGAGTCTGCATGTACGCATGACCTCGTCAGGGCTTTCGCTTCTCGCATAAACAAAGTATGCAAGTTGAAGACGACTCCGAACAGCTTTTAGACATCTAGTCTCTCTGGACACACCAGAATGAGCGATTATAAGTGGCTTTTTGGGATATGCGATGAGACCAAATCTCATGTTTGTATGCCCTTTTCTGATGATCCAGATACTTTACCCTTGTCCCGCTGAATTCTAATTGGTGATTTATTATTAGTGTATCAGGCTTAAAAGTCAAACCAGTTTTGCCATACAGACAGAATTTGAAGAAAGTGCAAACCTACCCTCCCCCCCCCCCCCAAAAAAAAAAAAACTTTCACAACATATCCATCACGGAAAAGTAAATGTAGCAGGTCCCCGCCAAACGTTTACCAAGCATGGTAACGTATAAAGTTGGTCACCCTTGTCGTCTGCGCTTCAGTTGGTTGCACGAGTAAAGCGTACATAGGCTATTACACCCAATTTACTGTAGACTAGTCTTATTTGACAGTGTATTACAGTGCTCTGTCTGACACGCCCAGTCTCTATTAGCTGGACGCACTATACTCAGATGAAATGCAGCATCATGCTGCATTTCATCTGGGTCTACACTCTTTGCTAGGATTCTAACAACCCTCAGGGACAAACATACATCATAATTTAGAACTTTCTACCTGTGACCCCTTAAAATACAAAATGAGCAATCCCTTACTTATTGTATCTATATGTATGGGAAAATCCATCAGAATACAAAAGGTTAATCCAGATAAACTCAGCAAAGCAAATCTCTCGTCCATGATAATCTTGTTCTCCATGGGTCCAGATAAGGATAGTTTGTGCACCTAAAATTGCATTTATTTCCTAACCCATCAATTTAAACATGTGTTTTGGGTGCTTAAAAGAACCGTCTCATTGAGACGATTCTTTTGAGTGACCTTGTGTACCAATTACATATGTTTTGCTTGAGAAATAAGAAAAATAATATTCCAGTACGTACTCATAACCCAGGGGGGTACTCTGATATTTTCATATATATGTAGGCTCGGGTCATTTTTTGGGTTCAAAATTTTGAATTTCGATATTTTTGGAGGTTTTCAGAAAAATAGATATTTTTTGGGGCATGCAAATATTGTGGATATTTTTTTGGGGTCATCACAAAATTGAACTATATTTAGGGGTCATTTCTATGCATTTTAGGTTCTTTTCTTAAGGGCAAGGTACAGAATGTGGGATATTTTTTTGGGGGTTGCTAAAATGTCAAATATTTTTTGGGGTGCTTGAAATTGCTGATATTTTTTGGGGCTGAAGGGTAGATGCTGGGCCCGAGCCTACCTATGAAGAAAAAATGAGAGTACCCCCCCCCCTCCCTGGGACTCATATTACTCTTTGCCTACTAGCTGCGAATCTTGTTATTTTGCAAACAGTTTAGACCACGATGAGGCCCGACAGCATGTCATGCCTGATCGGGATCAAAACTGTTTGACACTCTGATAGTGTTCTTGAAAGATTTTTTTGAAAAAGTTAATTTTGAAATATTTCAGCAGATGACAAAACAATCAAGAAATTTTACTCATCATGGGAAGATGGATAGGCTAAATCTGAGGACATCATGCTTTGTAAAAGTTAATTGCTTAGATCTTTATGAGCATTCTTAGTAATTTCCCCGTAGTATCACGCCACATTTTTCTAAATCTTGTTTGAAGCAGGTAAATCTAACTAACTGTGATCATTTTGCAGATAGTTTTGCACGTTCTCGTAAATTTTTGCGCAATATTTTCCCAGCTAAACTTCGAGGTATTTCTGCGATAAATTCCACACCTCCCCTGAGCTTCATATGTGGTGCTACACTTCCTGAAATAGAAAAGCGCCAATTACAACTGCAGCAGACGACAAATTTCCGACATCTTTCCTAATTTTTGAAAAAGATAAGGTATGATATTTCATGAGAATTGTCTGCCAGCAGACAATTCTCATGAAATATCGTGCCTTATTTGTTATTTTTGAAAAAGCAGCAAAATTTGAAATTGTCGTCTGCTGAAATTGTAGCCGAAGCTTTAAGGGTTATGATAGTAACTTGATCTGGTGTACTGTATCACAAAGAGTTGATGAGGTCATGAGGGTGATCCGATGGTATGACATCTTCAATGAGACGTGATACTGTATCATAGATCAAGTTACTCAGTATCATAATAATATATTCATTATATTTTTTTTTTCGCACATTATTTTGATTTCATAAATTGCTTTGGTCTTTAATCCAGAAAAAATGTGAGAAAATTTGTCTGTACGTTTCGTTTCTTGACGTTATGTCATCACGTTTTACGTCTCTTGTTCCATGCTTGAAATTTACTTCACGTAACGTCACCGCAAAAACTGGTAACTGACGTTAGCCTCGTTTTAAAGGATTTTGATAAGGAATCAGATAACCTCAGTTCCTTGACCTGGCTTTCTGTATCAGATGGCCAAAAAAAAAGACAGTTCAAATGCAATCAGAGCTGCATCGGCCAATTCTGTAGAATCAGACCTCTGATGTACATCGAGGATATATTTTGATAATGTGGTTTTCGTTGTCTTTTATGTGATGTTACGAAGCTTGGAAGTCTCTATAAGAGACTACATGGAGGTATGCACCATGTTTTCTCCAACTTGGAAAGATGGATCATGTTAATTACAGCATACCACAATGTATTTGTTAATGTTTGGATGACATTAAGCAATTGTGTGATCGTACTGAGATATACCGTTGGGAAGTCAATGTCAATACATAGCACAGCTTTTCAGCTAAGTAAATAAGGACGTTTAAGAATTACAGTCTTGACGTACAGATACCTAATAATTATAAGCTGTTATATCTCAATATATACAAAGGAATCCACTGACTTTATTGTATCAAACTTTCAGCTGTCGTTGTGCCACGTGAAGTCGGTAATACATCTCCCCATACATTGATATAGTATTGATATGTTTTCAATTCTGGTCCTTCAGGAATATTATGTTCTGTCGGAAAGCAGAATACTACTTAAGCCGGTGCTAGAGGGTGGGGGTGAGCATTGTTGCGCTTTCCATTAGTTCTCATGAACAGACTCAATAAAACCTTGTCTGCTTTTTTCTAATATATTAGGTTATCTGTATTTATGAAGGATCCGTTTTTCAGATTATTTATGTAACATTCTTTTGATCTAAAACGATTTTAAAAATACCTGCAACAAATTCTATAAGATCATCTTCTGAGCAGTCCTTCCCTGACTTTTTCACAACATACGCCCTGGGCAGCTCACCAGATTCCTCGTCTGGGATACCAATAACACCCACGTCAGCAACTGCCTCATGCCTTAATAACACATCCTCTAGAGTCGCTGGTGCCACCTGATATCCCTTGTATTTTATTAGTTCCTTTAGTCTGTCTACAATGAACAGGAAACCATCTTCATCTTCTTTACCAACATCGCCTGTCAAAGATAAACGAAAGTTCCATCAAATATTGCAGATCAAGAAAAATCTAAATATAATACAAAATAGCTCGAGTTATTCCTTAAACTTAAACACATCGTTCCTATAAGGCTAACCAGATGGCATGGATTTTGAACTGTCCTCTGCTTCCATATTTTGTATATATGTGTGTGAATTGTCTATTAAGTGTGAATTGTGAATTAAAGCAAAAACACTAGATCAACTGAATCAAGAAGTATAGGGGACTGTTTTCGCCATTTTTGCAACCAGCTATTAGGCTATCATGTCTAGTTATGATAAACTATGGCGTACATAGGCCGACATAATCAAGCAGCTGTCAAGAAATAAGAAAGCATGAAGATTCATAAGTATACCATGCTGATTTCCCTCCATGACTCACAAGTCATGAAAAAGCGTAATACTTGACTGGTATATTGTAAAAATGTATTTTTATGTTTACCAACAACTTAAAAGCTGGCACATAGTTAATAGTGAATATTGTCACAAAATGTAATGGAATAATGAGCAAAAAGGTATTTTTCTTATGAGCTGAAACACTGGAAAATTACTGAATCACACTGATTGGCTCACAATTACAGCGATCCTTGCATAAACAGAATATTGCTTGTCATTCAAAGCCATACTGATGTATCTTACACTGGCATGAATGATGTTGATAAAACTGAAAGTGTGTGGCAAAGGCCAGTAGAATACAAAAGGTGTCAGAGAGAAAAAGTCCTATAAGCGTGTGTCCGTAAATATCACAAATAAGGACTATATTTACATTTACAAGTCAGAAGTGTGATTGTAAAAATATACGAGGCAGCTAAAGGCTGTCGTTAAACATCACAAAGCTTGCAGAGTTACAGATTTTTATAACAACACCAATGGTAGATTCTTTTTTCTTAAATGCATTTCATTTTCCTCAATTATATTTGAAAGACTATCGCTGTGTTTTTAAAATGCTGAGACTCGGTACTATCAGATGACTTTACTTTTCTCATCAGAATGACGTCACAAAACGATGATACGAGGGACTTCCAATTACAGGTGACCTCCACATGAGGTGAAATGAACGAGTTTATAAGAATCTATCATGAGTGAGATGACGGGTTTGGCATTATATGGCTTGCTGAGTGATGGCAAATATTGTGTCAAATGAACAGATTATAACTATCCATCATGAGTGTGAGGGTGGGATAGAAAAATCATCCGAAGGATCACCGATTGGCATCATGAGGCTTGCCGACTGATGACAATCGGTGATCGCAAGGGACGGATTTTTCTCTCCCACCCTCACACTCATGATTGGTACTTTTTCATGCTTACCACTAACTACCTCATTTTATATTAGAAAAACGTGAAAAGATGTCCAGAAAATCCTGAATTCGCTGAGATGCGACATGGTGACGTCATTTTAACATAACAATGACATCACGGATCGACGTGCGACAAGCATGCGGACGATGTGCTGCTGTTTGTTTTTTATCTTTCCCTAGGGCTGGTATGGGTATGTGAGATAGAAATATCTCACATGGGTAAAAACAACAGAAATCCCAATCTGGTTGTGATAATTTTTCTATCCCATCCTCATACAAATAATGGAATCTTTTTTTTGCGCCCCATTTAAGTCAGAATTTTCGTTCACAAAACAAAGGCCCCCATAAAGTCTTGATTACGCTGAGATGCTATATAACATAATGACGACACTTTAACATTTTAACGGTGTCACAATGTCACAAGCTAGTCACGTTCCTACTCATCCCAGGGTTTAACTATTTTGTCTCATACAGGTAAAAACTTATCTGGTGTGCAAAAAAAGATAAACGATCACGGAGTAAATCTTAAATATCCTTATCCAGTGTAAATGAAAAAAAAAGCCAATAAGCAATGCTTATTAGATACCCCCACACAGCAATGGTCGATGGAAAAAGCTTAGCTTTAGCAAGTGATGGTTCAAACCAGCAGACCTTAGTTTTGAAAACAAGGTTTCAGTAGAATCTGTTCAAATAATCTTTAACTTTGCAATCTGCAACAGTAGGTAAGATTTTATGCACAGAAATATCCCACCTGAAAATTCTTGGAAAATATCAAAGCATATATCGGGGAAATTGTCTAAATTCTCATAGCTGTCAGTTTGTGAAATAATATCTGTGCACTAAACTTCTTCTTGTATATGTTTAGTATGTTTACATTGTGTATATAAAGTATTGGATAAATTCAGCTTATGCTGTGGTAGGTGTTAATCAGCCTATGGAGGCACTATCGTCGCATGTACAGAGTAAGAAAGGTGGCAAAGATCAGGAATCAATACAATCAAGTATCACACCTGACCCAGGATACCACTATATTACGGAAAAATATTAAGGAAAAGTTGCCTAATTCTCATATCTGTCGATTTATCAAAAAAGTATATGTTTTGCACCAAACTTCTCCATGCATATGTTCCATATGTCTACATTGTGTATGTAAAGTATTGGATTAATTCAACAAAAACTATGGTAGGAGTTGACCAGCACTATCTATGCATATAGGAGAGTCATATTAGGGAAAATTTGTCTAAGTTCTCATAGCTGTCATTTTGTCAAAAATGTTTGAACAAAACTTTTCATGTATATGTTCAATGTGTCTATATTGTGAAGGCAAAATATCAAATTGCTTCATCAAAACCTGTGGTAGGAGTTGACCTGCCGGTATATGCAATATCATAGCATAATCATAAAACCTATATAAAAGTCATTCAAAATTAAAAAGGGAAATAACTCTAACAGAATAAGCCCCTAGCTCTTACTTTTTTATTAAACATTTTTGTCTCGTAAATATGAATATGTTTGCAAGGTTAACTGAAATTCCAGCAATGAATGGATACTCAGGAAACAAAACGTCATGGACAAATGGACTGTAAAAACAGTATACCCTCCACAAACACAGTTTGTTGGAGGAATAAAGAAAAATAGAACACCACATTGGTGTTCAGAGGGGACAGAAAAATACCATCCCAAAGTCCACGGTTTAACTGTGAAATGGGGCTTGTCAACGGTTTCCCACTAGAACAGTAGCCCTGAGGATTGGGATAGTCTTGTTTCCACTGAATACAAATGATTGATTCTTTTTTCACGTGCCATCCAATTTTACTTTTAGGATATTGATTATTTCCCTTAGCAAGACTGGCGGAAGAATACATCAGTTAGAAACTTATGGAAATTTACCTCGTGATTTCTTATCTCATTATTTATCTCAGTGATGTGAGATAGAGTCTGCCACAGTCAGTATATTCTGGCATTATTCCATCTTGTGAGAAAATCCTTTATAATCTATTATACCTGTCCGCATCCAACCATCTTCTGCTGAGAGTTCTTGTGTTTGTTTTGGGAGGTTATGGTATCCTAGCGACAGCTGTGGTCCTCGTATCCACAATTCACCTTCCTCGTTTGGGCCTAGAGTTTTACCAGTTTCAACATCAACAATCTATAACATAACCCACTACTATTTTCAAGAGTCTTGCAAAACAAATACATGGAGAATACTTGAGGTTAATATAGTGCGTAACAGAGAAGTCTATTTGTCCTATCTTGGATATTGTAAATCTTAGGGCAATTTTTCATTAATTACAGTGAGTCATTACTTTTTTGTCATAACAAGTGTTAATTCAATTTGTTTACTGTCTGTGACAAAAGCAAAAAGTAAGTTAGAAAGTTGTAATACCCTGGATCTAAATATTGCAAAAGAATATTGACTCCATTTATACTGCTATAGGAAGTAGTCTGATCAGAATCCAAACTGGTGTATGTAATTTAGAATTACTATTATGCAAGCAAACGTGTGCAGGGGGTGACAATAGCAAACGGTATGTTTGAATCTTATTTTGAGCAGTGGAAGGTCTAGGATTGTTGATTATCTACCCAATTATTCTGTCTTGTCTGTTCCTTACAGTTTTGTGGCCACCTGCTCGGAAAGATCTGACCTCTTGGCTCCAATGTGTGTTGTGTTCTCTTGTGGTATTGTCACTTTTTCATATGTGTCTTAATCCACATTAGAACTAAGAGTGGGTTTGGTACCATTAAGTATGTTTAAGTTCGTCAGTATTTTTTACTGACCGTTCCAAGGCAGTGCGCCTTTGTGGATACTTTTTTGTTATTTGTGTTTCGTGTTTGTCTTTGTTATACTGTCTTGTCTGTTCCTTGCAGCCTTGTGATCACATGCTGGGAAAGGACTGGCCTCTTGGCTCTCTTGTATATGTGATGTTTTCTTGTGTTTTTGTCACTATCTCATATGGTGTCGCAGGTCAGGTGTGGTACTTGATTGAATTGATTCCTGATTTTGCCTTCTTTCTCACTTAGCTATCATGTGTTATATTTTATTTGTTTTGTTAAAATTGTTACTTACCTTTGTTTCAACCAAATCCAGTGCTTTCCCCACAGACTTGTAGCGGAATTCATCATCTTTATTAACATGAGTTATGCCAATTTCCGTCATTCCATAACCTGTGGATGTTTTCAAATTTATTTCACCTGTATATAGTACTGATTAGTAGAGGTTTTAGAAATAAGAAGGTGTATAATTTTTTCTTCGTATAAATTGTGCTCCAGAGCATACCAAGAAATAAGCTTGTTTTGATATTCTGGAGGCAAGTTTTGTCAGAAAAAGGAGCTAGAGATGAAATCAATTGGAAAACTTTGGCTCAATTCGAGAAACAAGCCTCAGATGTAAGGCATAGTACTATGTATGAAAAAGCTCCATTTTATTAGCCAGAACTGGCGAAACGAAAAATAGAAGGGCCTACTGTAGCATGTGGGTTCAGTCCCATTAAAATCCATTATTTTGATTACCCAAAACGTTTTATCAACAGAATAAATGAAGTCATGATTTTCAATAAAATATCGCTATAAAGCAATATTTTATTGAAAAATCATAAAATTCATTTTAGCCGTTTGTTTTGCTGCAATCACACTTGTTATTGTATTGGCATGGTTTCTGTGATGTCAGCGCCACTTTCTGTATCGTCAGCCTTACGTTATAAAAGTAGATCTTCGATGTACATCCGAGGTCTGATTCAACGGATTTCCACGGAATTATCAGAGGTCGTTCTGATGGGAGATAAAATGTTTTACATAGTATGAACTTTCCTACCAAAATTATGTTCTAGCCCAAGTATAAGATTTTTTATTTTCATTTTGCTCAATAGGCAAACATAGAGAGTAACACAAATCTTATATTGATGCTATAAAATGTTTTGGGTGGTGGTTAAGGTAAGTGGATAGGTAGGAAATGAGAAACAAACCGTCTTTTAGTAGGCCTTATCGTGGGTTTTGATGTGGGTATGTTTGTTTTGTTTTGCTTAGTTGCTTTACGTCCCAAGTCAACAGCTATGGTCATGGCGGGACAGTCAGTTCACCTTACCACACATTTTCCTGGGCAAGCTTGAACAAACAGTTAACCAGTACTTCCTGCACATACTTTCGCTTGTAACTGACAACAACCCTTCTTGGATGATTCAGCGGAGGGGAGGAGAATGGTCGTAGAAATTATTTCATGATCAATCTCTACGAAAGTATGGGACTGGGCCGGGATCGAACTCACAACCCCTGGATCTGCAGTCTGTTGCCAGACACATTACGGACTGTGCTACTTGACCCGGTTATGTGGGTATGAAATGATCATGGTGTGTCACTGCAAGACTTTCAAAGCAATGACAAAGTCTATCCATAATGGTGGATCCTCCCATCCAGTTTCTTATACGATTGAGATTTGTGAATATTGTCTCGAGTTGGGATATCAATAGATGTCATATTGCAAGTGTTATTATATGACTTTTTGTAAAGGCGGCACCTCATGAATGCGTAATTAGGTCTGATCAACCTTAGACATAGGTATTGTTTGTCTACATTGGTCTGAGACATATGAATACTCAATGACCTTTCTTCCAATCTTCGGGAATCTTCGTAAAATGCGTGCTTTAGATTGTGGCCCATTTACTTTTATGAATGAAAAAAAAAATACAATTCCTGGATAGCCTAATGGATAAGGGGCTGTCCTTTGCACTCAAAAGATGTGGGTTTGAGTCCTGTAGCGTTTCTTTTTTTCTTCCTTCTTTTTAAAATTTGCTAGTCTTTATTCTTGATTTTGTGTAAAAATTGATACATTAACATTTATTCAACATATACACACGTGGAAACGTGAATAATTTCAATAAGCCGAAATGTAATAACTCTTTGCACACTGGATTATTTTAATACTTTTGTTGCCATCTGCTGACTTTTTTTCAAAATTAACTATTTCAAAGCATCTTTCAGGAACACTATCAGAGTGTCAAACGGTCTTTATCCAGATCAGGTCTGACGTTCTGTCGGTACTGATCTGGGAACAAACTGTTTGCAAAGATTATCATTAGACAACAAAAGTCCCCGCTGACAAGAAAAGCGTGAGGAAACCTAGGAAATAATGAATATAAAAGCGACTGTATACAAATGAAAGATATAAAACTCACCACGAGATGACGTAAAACACAAGAACAATCTTAAATTCTAAAAAAGGATGCAATTTGACATTTTTTTTAAAAAAAGGCTTCCAAGTTTCGATCCAGGTAGGCTTGATCTGTAAGTTGCCACCTAACCCCTAGGCTATCAGACCATTTGCATTAATGAACAGCCATTATCTTCATATTCCTGTTAAAAGCATGACTAAGGACGGAGTTCTTCACGAAAATGCACGAATATCACGAAGATTTTGGCAAAAATTAATCAGTCTCGTGTCAATTTGGGCAAACTTTTAAAGCTGAAAATGAGGCGTGGTTTTATTCAAAAGTAACGGTATCATCTTGCGCCATTACCTCACTTAAAACGCCAGCAAAATAACTGCATCTGAAAATGTCTATTTAACATAAGCATAGAGGCAAACATTGTGGACCCAGATCAGACTGCTCCTGGGTCCACACTGTTTGTCTATGTGCTTTTAGTGGACGACAAAAACATACATTTTGTGATTATGGGCTTTAATGTTAATAAATGTGAGTTCAGTGTGTATACGGTTAGGTTTTTTTATGAATTGCACGCACGTTTGCGCGGCCTAAAAAAAGCTTATTAACTCTTTACAAAAATATAAATAAAAAAATAGTAAGTGAGTATGATCAGGAAATACCACAATCACAAACTACAGACAACCCCGTGGCACCGCGAGGAAGAGCCACTCAACCATCACGAGACACCAGGAGGACAAATTAAGCAAAGCAACCAGCATTCTCTTCCCCATCAAGATAATCGCAATACTAGAATGGACACAAAGTAACGTACAACAAATCATAGAACAATTACAGACTCCCACAATGAGAGTAACAATTAACAAGAAGTCAACAACAACAGAACCACCGCCTTAGAACGGACAGCAGCCTTATGGAAAGCCAGATTTCCCTTCCTTAGCAGATGAAATAGCCAAACCACGCCCAGATATAATTATTAAAGTTACCGCCTTTGCAGTAAGCAAATGTCTATTAATACTAAAGTACCAACAAGGGACAATATCCACAGATATCAGAGAGATAACCAATTATTATATAGCTTACATAGCTTCAACTTTTTATATTATTTTTGATAGTGATTGGATTTTATGATGTAGATTTTACAAAATCGTGTGACAATTTCCCCACGATGTCTGAACTTTTGGCGTAATTTTATGTAACATGCAAAGGTATCCCAGTAAGGGTGTAATATCAGTAATTGTGCATATATCGACTGATATCAGCACACTTGTCACTACAGTTTTAATCATTTGATATTAATAGATATGATAATACAGGTGTTTTCTTGTAATCATTTTTGATTCTGCTTTAGGATATAGTTGTTCCTTTAAAAGCTGTGAATCCACATTACCTGTTGATGTTAAATTGGCATTTTGTCCTTCAATGCAATGCAGGTGAAGTCAATTACAATAAATGAACAGACCATACATGGCAATTTAAATAAGATAAATTGGGCTATCCGTTGCAAGGATCTAAAATTGAACATGCGTACTAGCATATTATCATATGTTGCTTGTATGTCGATTTGAACCACCTATTCCATTCTGTAGCAAACGCACTTCAGTAATGACCATATAAATACAACAACAAAATAACTCCTTATTACATTTTTTATGTGACTGAAAACCTCTAAGAAGAGTAATTGAGAGGAAACAACAGACCCATGTATCTGAAGTATGTACACTTTCTTTTTATTAGCAGTTGAAATTGCATGCTCAGTTGAGCTCAGAATGAAAAAAAAAACTCAGGGCAAGGACTAAACGCGAAACTATCGCACACAGTGGACTCAAAATTTAAGAATGCAAAGAACTAACAAGAAAATATTCACAGCATTAGAATGGACAGCCACCATGGTCGATTGGAGCTTAAAACTATTCTAGTAGACCTAGAATATGTCTGCTGACACACATAATTCTTTAGCTGCAAAGAAGATTCCTACTCACAGAGAAGCAGTAAAATGAAATGAGATAAATGTGGAGAAATAAATAAAATGGCTCATAAACAAATTACAACAAGAGCTAAAATAACCCTATATCAACAGTAGTAATGGGGACTACTATCAACAAATGTGGAAATGCCAATTGCAAACACCAGACACAATTCCATAGATGCAATATCCAAACTTACCTTGCTGAACATATTTAAGATTCAATTTGTTTTTGACTGCCTCCTCAATTTCTGGACTTAATGGAGCAGCACCACAAACCACCCTGTTTACAGATAACAGGTCATAGTCGTTGACTTTTGGATGTTTTGCAAATAGAACCATGATTGGTGGAACAACTTGTAAAGTGGTTGGCTGAAAGAAGAGTAATGTACTCGCTAAATAGAGAATACTGGGTGAGTGTCTTTTGATATCAAGTTTACCAGGCAAGGCTTTGAGAATGCTTGTTGACATTGCGAGGCTTGCCGAGATATAGAGAATACTGGGTGAGTGTCTTTTGATATCAAGTTTCAGGCAAGACTTTGAGAACGCTTGTTGACATCGCGAGGCTTGCCGAGCGATTCAACATGCGTTCTCAAAGCCGAGCCTGGTAAACCTGATATCAAAAGACGCGAACCTGGTATTCTATTTATCAGGTTACCCATTGTTTCCCTCTTCAAACTAGCGATTATGACGTAATTTTCGATTTTTGTGTTGATTCGGCGTCATTAGCGACGTCATTCAAAAAGTGCAACGTCATCATGACCTGATAAAGGTAACATGCCGTGAGATAGGAAACGTTTATTAGGCCATGTTGAAACGATTCAGTTAATATTAGGAGTGACTGATAAACTGTTTTACACCGGATAGGAGGCAATCGAAAACGCTCTCAACAATTGACGACCGCGGATAAAAAATAGCTAGAAACAGTGTTTTTTATTGCCATTTGTCGCCAGCCGGGCAACAAATGGCAATCTTAAACTCTGTTTCTAGCTATTTTTGATCTACGTTCATCGATAGTATTAACGTTTTCGATCGCAGCCTAAATAGTGTGTGTATGCTTCAATTATGTTTTCTGCTTAAATTGATTTGTGGTGTCTACTGTGAGTTTGTCACTTTCCCATTGGTATCTTGGGTCAGGTGTGGTACTTGATTGTATCGATTCCTGATCTTTGCACCCTTACTTACTTTACTTGCATTTTTTATTTTTATCTTAGACAATATAGCCTCAGCAGTTGCTCGTCTTGCTGACAGAACTTTTGTTTTGTCAAATATACAAGTGCCAACTGGACATAGACAGTTTTCTTCCATTGATAACCACTAAGGCCTGGCATTTTCAAATACTGTATTCCAAGAATATGGCATGTGCAGAAAAAGGATTTCGTCACACTTTAATATAATAAACCAACAATATCTAATTGCATATGAAGAGCGGGATTCCAACTCAGAGGGAAAGATCTGTAATCCACCTATTCGTTTTCAGACAGGAAAAAACTACCTAAGATCACGCGGTCCGTGTATTCACCGGATCGGACCTAATCACCGGATTTGACCGGATCGAACCGGATCGGGCCCGAAATTGGCTATTTAGCTCATTTTTAAAACATTTTTTTTATTATTATTATGTTTATAAAGAATGTATATGATCATAATAATGATGTCTGGATCATCAAGGTCGGAGACGATAGCTACTATCTGACCGGATCGGGCCCTAAAATGGTCTAATAACGCTATGATATAATTATCTTATGTTGTAATTAAGGGATCAAATTAATGACGTCTGTACCAAAAATGGCTTGTTTTAATTTGAGGAAAATTGGTTTCTTTATACTGAACAAAGGATAGACCTGCACATGTCATTTTATGTAAAACACAACAGGTGTGAATTGATAGCTGACCATTGCAAAAAATGTCCGTTGAGTATGTTTTTTGCCGTTTATATCAATATTAATATATTCAAGTGCATACAAATTGCACTAAATACATAATCTTATATGCACATCATTCTTGTAAAGAAAAAACGACCAGTTAAGCTATGGAATAGGCCAATTTCGGGCCCGATCCGGTCAGATCCGGTGATTAGGCCCGATCCGGTGAATACACGGACCCAGATCACGGGACTCTTCATGAATAAATACATGTATGTCTTCCCGGTTTGCTACTAGTATAAATAAGCCTCTAAGGTGGCGATTCTGTTGTTGCTCATTCTTTGGTGCTGCTCCCATTGTTTATTTGGGTTTGTGTTAGGTTCTTGTTTTGTTTTGCAGTATTTTGTGTCGGTTCTCGCTGGGAATGACAGAGAGAGCATGTTGCTTTAATACTTTTGTTGTTGTCTTAAAGTAATGTCGCTGCTCTTCCTCGTGATGCCATGTGTTGGTCTATAGTATGTGATTGTTGCATTTCCTGGTCATACTTATGTTTTCATTCAATCATTGAGGCAAAGTACGTTTTTTGTGCACTTACGCATGTAGCAGTTTAGTTTTTATACTTTCCAGAGTGCGAAAACACAGGGTGCTGAAAAGACTGTGTTGAGGCACGGGTGTTTTGTCCCTTTGTCTCTCATATGCAAATGAATTGCCTATCACATGGACATAGGAAACCTTCAATTACTTTTTTCATCAGAACGACTGACCCTTAACTTGCCAATATTTGTATTTGTGCCAAGAAAATTTCATGTGTTTATTTTATATGGAGGACATATATAATCGCACTCCAGACTAATTTTATCATGGATGAAAACACTATGAACCATGGTCAGATGGGAGCAGTCTAATCTGGGTTTATGTTGATTGCAATATAGGCTACTACATGCGCGGATCCAAAGGGTAGGGGGGCAGGGGGTCCGGACCCCCCCTGGAATATCACAAAATACAGGGTTTCTTAGCAATACTGATCCTGATCCCCTAAAGATCATAAAGCTACCAAGCCAACATTCAATGTTGGGCCATCATCGGTCCGCCAGGGAAACGCCATTTAAAATGGCGTTTCTCTGGCGGACCGATGATGGCCCGCTAGTAGTGGTATTTGGATCCTTCCTTTTCTCATCAAACTAAAAAAAAGGAGAAAAAAGGCCGTTTTAAAGTTGGACCCCCTCTGATCCGCGCATGTAACAAACGATATAAGCAGAAAAGAAAGCAGACGACATAAGTCGTGAATGGTGGAAAAATTGTTAGTTTGCATAAAACTTACTCTATATGTCTGTATCAGTGACAGATATTCTTCTGCGCTGAATTTGGACATAAATACAACTTTATAGCCCATACAATGTGATGTAGAACATACTGCTACCAAGCCAAAGATGTGAAACATTGGAAGGAATGAAATGTAAGGCTCTGGATTTTCTTTCTTTGTAACAGCACGACTGAAATATACCATAAGAACCTGATGGAATCCCTGGAGTTTGGACATCTTTCAATACACGAAAATGCCATTTTAACCCTTAAAGCGCCAAGAAAAAAATGCATCTGAAAATGTCGTCTGCTGAAGTCGTCTGCTGCAAATAATTGCCTTATTTTACTGACGAAAAAAGTATAGAGGCAAACAGCGTGGACACAGAACAGAATGCTCCTATAGGAGCAGTCTGATCTAGGTCCAAACTGTTTGCCATAGAGACTTCTTAAACATTTCAGCAGACGAAAAAAAACAGACGACTTTTGTTGTGATTGGCGCATTATGGGTTAAGCCTTTTTACTACGGTAGATGTCCTAAAATTTCTAAAACTAGTTGCCTGCCAAAACGACCTTGATAAACAATGTGGACCCAGATCAGACAGAATCTGAGGTAACAGTCCGATCATAGTCTTCCCTGTTTGTTGTTCTGACAATTTTTCGAAATCAATCTCTGATCACCAGGACTTTATTTGAGAACAGAAAGGGAAATGTTCTAAATTTTATCTTTCATTTACTGTAATGATGTGCAAGTTTTAAAACTACTACCAGTTATTTGCCTACAATTTACCGTAATATGTAAATGTAAGTCAACTACCACTAGTTATTTGCGAAAAATTTACCCTAATAATGTGTTAATGTAAATCAACTACCAACATTTATTTGCGTAGAATGTTCCATAATAATGTGTTAATGTAAGTAAATTACCAACATTTATTTACGTACAATAACTGTAGTTCTGTGCAAAAATGGAAATGCACTTGTCTTTGAATATTGTGTATACTTTATTTATTTTCATGTCATGATTTGATACAATGTACTAATTTGATATGAAGTTTGTTATCCTCAAATTTTGCTCGGAACTTGCATGAATTTGATCATTTATTTGCTTAGATATACAGAAACACTACTGCCATATCTTTAATGAAATATTGAATGTTAAAAACATGTAAACCAAAGGGTAGGTTTAAATTCCATAGTGCTACATAAAGTTGTAAATGTAATCCTCATCTTTGAATGACTTCTATAATTCTGGATACACAGCTTTTTATTAAAGCTAAATACTTGAGGACAGGACACATCTATTCCTCATCTAAGTCAAAATACACACACTCTATCAAGTGGTGCAATGGTCGTGAGGTAAAGCCCTTGACTCTTAATCTCAGAGCTGGCGTTGGGTCGTGCGTTCATGCCTCACTGGGGGTGAACAGTTTTCATGAAAAATATGTTGCTATCACGCTCAGAAAAGTTTGTCATGCTGGTAAACTTCAGCTAGTGTTTGCCCAGGGCCTCCACAGCAAAAGCAGTAAAAGTTGTCAGCAAAAAATGACAGAGTTCTCACTTCGGTGGACACACAATAAACGTCGATAGCTCTTCTGCCGACTGTCTCTGCTGGAAAGAACTCAGCGGAAAAATGACAGAGTTCTCACTTTGGCCGACCCGGCGAAAATGCTGAGAGCTTTCTGGCCGACTGTCTTTGCTGGAAGAACTCTGAGTTTTCTGTCCCTCAAGGTTTAAATGTATATATGGGGAAGGTGGTGTCTGGACACAGAAGTATTGTCACTGTGGTTCCACTACCGATTATAAATGAGCCGCACCATGCAGCTGCTCCCCAGCAGAAAGCGGGCCAGTAGCATAGGCTGATAGCTTGTGGCTGTGCCGAGTGCAGCTAAAAGAGAGATTGAGTCTGGGCATGAGTTACCTGGTGGTGTCGGCTGGGCTGAGTGTGCCGGAAAGAGAGATTGAGGTTGGGCACAAGTTGCCTGGTGGTGTCAGCTGGGCTGAGGGTGGCCAAAAGAGAGATTGAGGTTGGGCACAAGTTGCCTGGCAGTGTCGGCTGGGATGAGTGTGGTCCGCAGAGACATTGTGATAGGGCACAAGTTGCCAAGAAGCAGGGAGAGCGTAGGTTTAGACCGTCCAGCTAGAAGAATAATGTCAGAGTGGCCTGATGTGGCGGGTCTTTAACTAAAGCCATGTTGGGGTATTTATCTATATTTTTGACTTGGACCAGTACCAAACAGAGGTTAAACGTTTTCGCCTAAACTTATTTGAAATGGACCCACCTGAAGAGGGTTTAATTAATTATATTTAGGTGGAGGTTCTTTAACAAACACAAACTTATTAAACAAAAGTGTACATCTTTTACCTTTTTGAATGGCACCTAGTGCCTGTGTTTTTCCTTCTTCTATCAACTTCTTTTTTTCTCTCTCACTCAAACCAGACTGTTTTGATGTGTTTTCTCTTTCTAAATAGGAGCAGTCATTCCCACTCCAGCCATAATAACTCCAGCAGAAATCAATAACAAACTAGTATATAAGGCAACTATTACATCTCAAACGGGTCTGGTTTCTCCTTCAACATGCTTGGCCTTTTGGCACTTTTGCAGGTGGGTATGTGTTGGAGGTGATGTGTGTGTTGTTGGAGGGTCTTTGTGTTTGCAAGTAACCCTTAACGCTGAAATAGCAGCAATGAAACCCATTTAAGCATACATTAGAGTTAAATCCTGCTGCAGTTGTGACGATGTCTTCCAGTGTAAATATTTGTTTCTCTTCTTCTTCTTATGAAAATCTACTTGGGTTTCTTCCTGTTGTTCTAACAAACTCTCAATATCATCGTTCTGTTCTCCCTGCTTTTCCAGAATACAAGAGAGCAGTTCTGTGTGCTTGCATGACTGTTTCGCTATGATTTCCAAGTTATAAACAACATCTTCGGGTGAGGGTATCTCTTTTAAAATTCTATTTTGTAGGTCAGATGCATTATTTCATCTGCTTGGAAATGGCATACTTTCTTTTGTGACAGTATTCTTTTCAGTCCCATTCCATACCTTTTGTAATTTATCATGTCCTATTCTATATTTCTTTCTTGCTTGATTGACAGATATTTTGTAACGTAGTGCACACATTTTTCTATTTGTTAAATAGCCTCTTTTATTTTCCATTCTTTCTTTAGAAGAATATTTTATGTCTAAATATATTTTAGCAACACTGGGCTACAACCTCAAGCAATTACAGACTGTAACAAACAAGCATCAGACAGAAACAAACAATCATAGACAGTAACAAGCAACTCCAAATATTTTTTATGATTGATTGTTACCGCCACATCAGGCCACTTTGGCATTATTCTTTCAGCTGGGCGGTCTCAGTCGACCCTTTCCCTCCTTCTGGGCACTTTGTGCTCAATCACAACATCTCTCCCGGCCACACTCAGCTCAGCGGACACCACTGGGCAACTTGTGCCCAACCCCAATCTCTCTTTTGGCTGCACTCAGCCCAGCCGACACCACCAGGCAACTTGTGCCCAACCTCAATATCCCTTTGGGGCGCACTCAGCTCAGCCAACACCACCAGGCAACTTGTGCTCAGACTCAATCTCTCTTTCAGCTGCACTCAGCGCAGGCTATCAGCCTATGTTCCTAGCTCGCTTTCTCCCGGGGAGCAGCACCATGGTGTGCCTCATTTATAATCGGTAGTGGAACCACAGTGTCATTACTTCTGTGTCCAGACACCACCTTCCCCATATATAGATTACACCCTTGAGGGGTGGTACCTCAAAGAAATGTGGCCAGACAGAAAACACAAGAGTTCTTCCAGCAAAGACAGACGGCCAGAGAGCTCTCAGCATATTGGCCGTTTCCGCCGAAGTGAGAACTTTTCGGCTTGTTAAACAATGTGATCAACACAAGAGTTCTTCCTCCAGAGACAGTCAGGGGAAGAGCTCTCAACGCTTTTCCTGTGTCCCCCGAAGTGAGAAATCTGTCATTTTTTTGCTGACAACTTTTTACTCATTCTGCTGTGCAGGCCCTGGGCGAACACTAGCCGAAGTTTACCAGCGTGACAAATTTTTCTGAGCGTGATAGCAACATTTTTTTACCCCCAGTGAGGCTTGAACGCTTGACCCAATGCCAGCTCTGAGATTAAGAGTCGAGGGCTTTACCTGATAATAATATAATATAATTGATATAAATATTAATTCGAACAGTGTTTTCGCTGCTCTTATACACCAAAATAGGAACATGAAGAAAGTTTCAGTTAAACTATTAGGCATATATCTTGCCACTAAATACCTGCTCGTGCTCGCTTTAAGGTAAACACAAAAGTCTGGTATACTATACTGAGAAGCATCATGTTGGTATTGTAACTCAGACTTATACTACAAAAATGTGGCCGAAGGTTAATGGACATTTCTTGGTGATTGGTGTAGTAACCTCAATCGCAATTTTACAACAAGTTGGGTTGATCTGAAAGACTTACTCCATTTGCATTTCATTAGCAACCAGAGCATAATGCGATATTTGAACAGCCTTCGGAAAGCCAGTTGTCCCACTGGAGGAGAATAGAACAGCCGGGGTAGTTTTCCAGTCGGCGTCGGGTACCGAATATTGTACACTGCTAGAAGACAGGAGAGATTCTAGTTGAATACATTCTTCAGAGGCATCAAAAACAATGATCTGAAAATGATATTTTTTTATTTAAAAAATGTAGGCTTTGCATACTCAAAGCATGGATGTAGATGAAGAATCAGACCAAAGTTTAGACCGCCAGCCTCGCTGGAAACGTCAGTATGTGCGTTTATTTGAGGCTTTTGCGCATATGACGATAACTAGTACCAAAATCTCATTTATAGTTTACTCCGCCCCTTCCTGTGCTCCACAACCAATCAGTTTGCACAGAAATTTAATTTTTGGACAAACTTAATCACATAATTATTTTGTCAATATTTGTAATATCTATTTAGTAAATCGTTAAGTTAATCTGTGAAGTGGTCAATGCCACCCTTTCCAAAAGCGCAGTCATGAAAAAGGAGGAGAAAACTAAATAAGTAAGTCATAGATTATATATTAAAATTATAAAGAAATTAAGTGGTCCACTCGCTGCGCTCGTCCCCACTAAATCCCCTTATAAGTGTTATATATATGATCTATAACCTATACGTAGTGGTCAAAAAAGTGATTTCTCATAAATGAATAAAAATGCTGATTTGATCTTTATGTACATGTATGTTCATTATGACTAGTATATTGAACTTGCGATAGCTGGTCATGCAGCTGAAAATATTTTAAGAGGGCTGTGGGTTGTATATTTTCTAGCCAAATATTCACCCTAGATTCTGGTAATGTTTAATTAGATTGGTCATATTACTGGAAACTTATCTACATTAAGTTTCTTACTTTTAATAATCAATGCAACAACCGTTGCAGGGGGATAATTTTAAAGAATATATCTAACAATTTTTAAAAAAAAAAATCATCAAATGAATGCAAAGAGGTGGATTTCTGTGTATGAGACATGACTTTTAAAACATATCTCCTGTGTTTGTGTGGGGTGGGGTGGTGGTGGTGGTGGTGGTGGTGATCGGCTGGGGCTGTGGAGGGTAGGGCGTACTATACCTGAATAGTCTCAACTCCTTTCAAGGCTTCTTTTATTTTCGGAACCAAAGCCGAGATAGTGAAAATACACTTAGTATTGCATTTGGATAGTACTTTTCGGATATCATCTGGAAAAAAGCAAAAAATAGCCAAGTCAAGTAAATGTATGTTTTCTCCACTATAGTCGAGTTTAGTCACCTTTCAAGTTCATCTGCCAATAAACCTAGAGGAATCCAGAATTACAAAATAGTGTAGAAAACTACATAGGTATCCAGAGGAAAGAGCAACTGACGATAACGCATCGCTATGACGCTGTGTTAACTTCGGTTTTACGATTTTCCGGAATTGTGCCGCGGATGGAGCAGTGTGAGAATGCACATTACTCCTTTTGGAGAGAAAAACCTTCCACTTCATTACTTTGTTGGCCATAAGCATGGCAGAATGTTTAGTTGCAAATAAAATTGTGTATTGTTTTGTATTGTATTCTGTGTTTGCTTATGTGGTCTTACAGCTGCAAGAAATATACAGAATGTGAAACGTGAGCAAAACTGCATAGGCCTGTATTCTCTATTCAGTGGAAGTAACTCCGTGTAATGGAAAGTCTCAAATTAATGGTGTTATTTGGCATAAAGATAAATGTAACTAAAACTTTCCTATTTTCCTTTGTCAAAGTTTCATTATTACCAACTAACTGTTTTGTACAGGTGCCCCTGAACGTTATGTTTACACAGAGAGAAACCATTGTTTGGAAAAATGCTACATGAGTCATCTAATAAGTTCTGACAATGGTCTTTTACCCCCAGGGGGGGGGGGGGGGTACATTGATATTTTCATACATACGTAGGCTCGGTCCATTTTTTTGGGTTCAAAATTTTGAATTTCGGTATTTTTTGGGGTTTTCAGAAAAATAAATATTTTTTTGGGGTATGAAAATTTTGTGGATATTTTTTTGGGGGGTCATCACAAAATTGGACTATATTTAGAGGTCATTTCTATGCATTTTAAGGTCTTTTCTTAAGGTCAAGGTACAGAATTGGGGATATTTTTTTTGGTTGCTAAAATTTCAAATATTTTTTGGGGGTGCTTGAAATTCCTTATATTTTTTTGGGGTGAAGGGCAGATGCTGGGTCCGAGCCTACGTATGCAGAAAAAATGAGAGTACCCCCACTGGGCTTATACCTCAGAAACTGTTATTGAAGCCAGAATTCTATTGCCCATTGTATGTGGCCAGTGGTGTTGCCTAAATATATTTGTAAAATGAAGTTTTTATCACAACCTGATCTGATGCTATACAAATTTTTAATAACACTGTGAGAGCCCATGGCCACGAAAATCACGTTTTTATCTAATTTCTGTCGAGTGTAGAGTTAGTTAAAGATGCAGTATGTTTCTGTGGAAAGTTATATTAGTGGTTGGTGATGTTGTCTGAATACACAATTGACCCATAAAAGCAATTATCACAATGACATTAACCTAGTTGTTTTGAACGTTCTTGATTGTTATAACGTCATTGTTTGCAAAAAATATTTTTTTGTATATTTGTCACCAGACTAGACTAATTAGCTAACGTTCAACAGGGTCGTGTAGAATACTGTCAGTTGAAATAGTATTCAATTGAAAAGAAATGGTATGAGAAAGGGACTAAAATATGTGTGAAACCATTGGGCTGAGGACTAAATAAGAAAGAGGAATATGAAAATGCGTTACCTATAGTGAAAAGTGGATTCACGGTTTGGAACACGGCAGAGATCAGGGTCGTTGCGTAGAATGCCACTGGATAATCCAGATGGTTTGGTGCTACAATTCCAACGGTATCCCCTTTCTTCACACCTAACTGTTGTAGTCCTGCAGCTAATCTTTCTGTTCTTTTAACCAGATCTCTGAAGGTGTATGTCTTTTTGGTTGAGCCTTCAATCTATAACAAACAAAAACAGCATTACCGTATTTACCCTTAACATTCAGGCATCTGAATACTCCATCCTATTTACCATAAAGCGAAATAAATGCCCCTGTTCTCCAAAAGAGCTGGGAGTGCTTCATTAATAATATTAATGATATAAGGTTCCCAATTATTCAAATATCATGTGCTTGATAACTCGTTGCCTGCTAGTGTCATCGATCAGCAGTTTTGACCCAGATCAGGCCCCATGTACATAACATCGGACCCTATATGGATCCAAACTGCTAGACACTTTTATGGTATTCCTGGAAGAAGATTTTGGCTGTTCAAAGTGAAGAAGAAAAATCAACAGATGATATAAAAACGTGTTTATCACCCTGTGTGTAGGAGGTTAAGTAAAGTAATGAAACAAAACTATACTTACCAACGCCTCCGCGTCCTGAAACTGCTTCATGCTTTCAAGAACATATTTCCCAAAGTTCATCACTGGAATATCCTTTAGTTGCAGCGGTTTTCTCGTGTCAGCCATGTTTTTTTTTATTTCGAAAAGTGAATTCTGTATGTCAAGTTATTCACGTAAATAAATGGCAGTAATATTTATCTTTCGCTGTATAGCTGTCGTATACAATGTATTTAATGCTCGATCTTATGATTAATGTACATGAGAAATTTTGCGCAGGCTCACCATTCTTTGCTTAACAATGCGATAATTATAAAACCAATATCCAAATATCACCCCACAATGTATGTATTCAGCTATTTGTAAAACAGTTTCAGCTTATTTTAATATTTTTAAGGTCATTACTCCTGCGTTCATGTTCCGCAAGACTGCTCCAAAACTGTATCAAAGGTGTTGTGACCTTTTCACCGCTGTAGTAGAAAAAAAGTTGCCTGCAGTGTCGTCTGTTGACTTGTAATATTTTGGATAGTATACTTCTATAATGACCATCTCATTTTCCGTTACAGTCACGCTCAAAGCGTTTTGTGGAAGTATACTTAACAGCAAAAGAAACGCACATCTAACATCAGAAACCGTTATATAAATTTACCCTGAATTATATGATTATGTTTGACCGGACTAATGTGTTCATTCCGTCATCTTTTTTGTTAGATAGTGCGAAAAACGGAAAAGCAGTGCTGTACATTTTGAATACGATTTTGCTGCATTGTTACGGCAGCACAATGTAACAAATAAGAAAACAGCATACAACTTTTAAAATAATTGCTGTAGGAAATACACTGCAGATCCAAAAATCTTCATTTTTTTACATTTTTAACATTGGTCTTGAAGACGGCCCGAATTTCTGCGATGTAAGGAAATCTGGTACTTAATGAGCCCCCCCCCCCCCCCCAGGGGGGGGGGGGGGTAGGGGGGTGGGTCTGTGCTCCCTTGATCCCTGAAAATAATGTATTGATCTCCCCAGATCCCTGAAAATAATTGCCTCGGCTTCCTAAAAGTATTTTACCTTTGCTCCCGAAATCCCTAAAAATAGACCAGCTTCTCCCCAGATCCCCAAAAAAATAAGTCAATTCTTCCTAAAATGTATTTTTCTTTTCGTAGGATTAAAATCACATACTAAAAAAACCATGAAGCTACACTGAACCGAAGTTATAAGTAGCCACCATACAATTTTTGCTCCCGTTCAGAAAGTAAAAATCACTCTCACAAAATTTAAATTCTATGAAAAGGTCCAAGGCTTTGTCGAGACTCTGCAAATTATGTCATTTCAAAATGACTGGTAGACCTTGCACAGACGAGGTCCGAGTAAAGGTACCATCATTTCAAAAAGTCACACTTTTTAGTGTGATATAAACTATTCATCAGATACGTTACCCATTTATATTTTAGTTAGTTTGAAGATGTTTATAGCAGCTGTGATATACGATAAAAAGAATCAAAAGTTTTTTTTTGACAAATGAACGCTCCATTTCTCTTCTACGTTAACATGAAGACAGCCACGGTCAACAACTTAAAGGATTTTTAGCTTAACCATGAAGTTTGCATACTCACTTTGCATTGCTCTGTACGCTTTATTATCAGCGACATAGCAGTGCAATTTTCAGGGGTTCTTCATTATGAATTGGCGTTACTGTTCTGCTTAAAAACTAAAAAAAATCTTTAAGAAATGCCATTTAAATGACCTTTAAAGTTTCACATTAAATCGGAAGTTGATACCAAATTAGTAAAAAATATCGTTAGAAAATGGGCTCATCAAGTTGCACGGTGTTTTGTCAAACATATTAGCATAAAATAAAACACATACAACGATTTTAGTATGTGCAGCTGATGATTTCCGAAAATTTCGGAAAATTCGGAAAATTATAAATTTTTAAAAATTCATAAAAAATCTGTCATAAGCAAAATGTCAAGTGGTTGGTGTTTTTTCAAGTCGACTAGGCAGGTTTGCAATCACCTGTACTGGAATTCGATAAAAACTGCACTCAAAACGCTTATTTTCTTCAAAAAGTTGATTTTTGCATTTTTGAACCCAAAAATCGTGAAGTGATAGAAAACTCTTCCAAAACACCGCCAAACTTTAGTCCATTATAATGCACATACTCGGGCAAAAATTCATTTCAATATCACTAGGGTTTAGTCAGAAAAAAAGAAATTAAAAAGTGGCTACTTAGTACTTCGGTTCAGTGTATTTGTATGAAAATACCTGTTCAGTACCCATTTTTGTACTGTCGGTGCAATGCACCTAGGATAGATATACCAGTATTTGCTCATCTATAAAATGTCCATTAGAGATTATAGCAGACAGGCATCAAATTGTTCTGCTTACGATGCAATCCAAGCTGCTTTTATAGGTCTACGAATAATGACCTTTCTTTTGGGTCACCATTTTTGTGACACGGTTGGAAATAACTGAAACATTTCTGACTAGGCTGATAAACGGCAACACATGCCAATATGTAGCTACATTTAAAACCACTGAAGCATTGTTATAAATTGACTTATACTAGTATATACATGGCTTAATGTTCAACTGATAGTCATTGATCCGTTTCGCTCAAGGTACTAGAGGGGAATATTCTTTGGCCTATAACATAAAGAATGTTAAAATGCCAGCCTATCAAAGCATTTATGAAAATGCATGTAAACTTCAAAAAAAAATTGACTAGGATTTTTTGGTTTAAATATATATTTCCAATAAAATTTAAAATTCGCATTTTAGATTTAATGCTATTGCCAAAAAAACAATGTTCCATTTGAAGGGCAATACTGCAGTAACATTGATGACAGATTCATCGAAGGGTGTAGGCAATGGTAGCATAGGTGTCTCTTTACCGTCAATGACGTCACGAAATCCAAAACCAAATAGGGACATCGAATCCAAGATGGCCGCCATTTGCCTTACAGCATGACCTCTGTGACCTTTTGACCTCGGAAATCCCTGTGACACATTCGGTTACATCTTGGAGGGTGAGTAAGGTAGCGTCACGTCCAAGAGCACGATGTCGTTCTCTTTTCTACAGGGGGGGGGGGGGGCACCATAGTATTTGCACTTAGCGCTTTCCACTATACAATGTCAACATTTTACCCACTATGAAGCGACAATTCGTTTCTTCTGGTGTGGATTAAAATCTTTCACAATGTCTTTCATGTTTTCCCGCATGTTGCTTCATCACGTTGTATATTTAGTATAGACTTCATGGTCATTCCTCTTCAGCGGCTTTATCTTCTTCATCTTTTTCTTCTGTATTATGTTTTGGCCATATGTCTATAAATAAGTCTTTTATGAGTTTGATGGCTTGTCTGATAGAATCTGTCTGATTCATATCATGTTTGTTCCTGAATGTTTTCACCTATTCCAGTATTCGCTGTTGAAAGGATCCTCTTGTAACTTGTAAAATCGATTAGAAATTGGGCGTACTCTTTTCCGAGTCTTTTGTGGAGATAAGCCAAATAATCGTTGGCAGCAAGATGAATAGCTTTATCCAAAGTAAAACCGTGCTCTTCATAGTCATTCACTTTAGCTTTAAACTGTTCTATGTCCGCCTGCCTGATCAGATTTTGAAATCTCTTGTTCAATATGTCAGGTCTAAAGTGATCATCTCTTAGCTTGCTTCTTTTACCAGGAGGGGTGAGATTGCGTCTAATCTAGGGACTCCACGCTGCTAGCATCAACATCATCAGACAAATTTTCCTCATATAGAGCATGTTGATTGGTGATCTCAAATATATCCGTTTGTAATCTGTCATGCTCCGATGTACTGGATTGAAGATCTACTACGAGGTAACCATAACTGTTACGATGCAGAATGGCTGGAATAACAGAATCAGCGATGGTTGCGTATACGCACAAATACGCAGAGGTTTAGGTATGCACCTGGTCACCTATTCGAACCATGATACGGTACTCTTTCTATTGATAGTCCCAATAAAAGGTCGGTTTGTCTGAGATGGAATTCATTGTGTCTATATTTATCAACGCTTGCACGATTTCCTTACTCTTCTTGAATATCTCGGAAATCTTGTGCGTTTTTAAATATATGAAGGATGGAATTTCCCATTCTTGTTAGGGGACATTTTAAACATACCGTTGAAAGGTTCGATATAGAGACGCTATTCATTATTATAAAAGGTACGTGAAGTTATATATATTGTTACTGTGTTGAAATTGTACATGACAGGGCGATGGCGATTCGTGTAATTGCATTGAATCGCGATGTCTCTAACATGTCACATTGTATTGAAATAATAAGTCACTCGTTTCCTATTTTGTCGTCTGTTGAATCGGCCAGCATTCCGTGTATGAGTTCTTTCAGGTGTTATCAATAACGTCCCGTTTTTTTGGTGAAAATAGCGATTGTTACGCACTTGCGTATGAAGCTACGCACATGCGTATTGCCTAAAAATCTGCTGGGACCATTCTTGCGGCTATAGTAAAAGCTGTCCGGATGGACTCGTCGGGTTATTTCGGACAAAAGTAGTCACAGGCCATGTCGGGCCTGAACCTAAAACTATAATGGTATGCTGAAAGATTTACCAGGGACCGATAGGTGAAAAACAATTTTAGCAGCTAGATTTTAAATTGTTGTGATTTTATATGGCGTTGTTGGAAAGACGATTTAACTGCCAGTGATAATCGACTTTCTGTAGCGACCTGTATGTGTCACCTCGAGTTATATCTGACGCATATAAGAATAAGGGTTAGGTGCATACACTACAACACACTTACATAAATAAGGTGATAGCTGACATGTATGTTTAGAGATTAGGTAGGTGTAATGTTACACCAAAGTAAATGTAAAATATTTTTTGTTACACCAAAGTAAATGTAAAAATATTTGTTACACCAAAATAAATGTAAGAAAGCATTGTACGGTTTTACACACATAAAACAGCAGAATGTAATTTCTCAATATTGATGTAAATATTTTTTGCCGAGAGGTCATAATTAGTTGTTAACAACTGATACCTTATACATGTACGAAGTTAGTGCGTGGGCAGGGTGATGTCCGACGTAAACGTCCAAACGTTACGTCGGCACCACACTGTTCAACCTTTTTCCTGGAATTTTAAGAGAATTGGTATCAGTATTTGTAAACCTTGAAACTATCTAGATAACGTGACCTTGAAGGGAAAAAGGGCCACGGGATCTTGATGTTTCGGCTGCGATAGCGTCTCAACCAGGGTGACGTTACGACAGTGTATAGAAAAGTTTGTTACGTATGGGTTTGTTCGTTTGGCATAAGAGGTATTGTTTAGCGCTGACATAGGCCAGTCACTAAAAATACTTCTCTATTATATAATTTTAAGTGTGGATATTTAGAAGAGCCGATCAATCCTAACCGCATGGGAGCCGTTAGCCATACACCCACAGGCGAGGGCTAATCGCGCGCTTATAGGGTTAGGATGTAATTTAAAAGAGTAAGACCACTGAAATTATTTCTATTTTTGTGAACTTCAAACGAACAAACCCATTATTGACGCAAAAGAGTGATTCTGAGATTCTAAATATAGATTGTTTTTTGCAGAATCGTCTCTTGTGTCCCCTCCTACGTAGGAGGCTGAATGTTGGTGAGCCGTATGATTATAACCTGAGGGCACATATTAGCTGTCCCCCTCAGGCCACGACCAGCGTGGATCAAGGCCCAATCGTTACCACGTAGCACAATCGAATAGGAAGCCAACCGGCTTGAATTGTTATATGTGAATCTGACACCCCAACGTGGGGATATGATCAGGAAGAACTACTTATATTAATCCTGACGTCTTGAACGACGATCAGCAGTACGCGTAAGAAATATTACGTGAAACCAGTGACAACCAAAGTACAGGCTCGATCACCTCAGCGCCGATGGTCTGAAGTAGACACACGTGCAGCTTAGAAGACATAGTGTTCGCGAGACGCGTATAATCTCGAGATTTCTCGTCAATACGAGAACTGAAATATTAAAGGGCCCAAATATTTTTTTTTATGAGAACTTAAGCTATATGTTAATCATATTCTTTACGTCTCTTATTTCTGACTAGTTGACGTACATCTAGAACAGGACAGTCCAAGATTGGTTCTAATTGAAATGATCTTGGAGTGGCAACTTGCTCTAGTATAGGATGGTCAATTAGCCAGAAATAACAGCGTAGGTGGTGTCATTGTATATTAATGTGTTGTTGATGTTTTCTTAGTACATAAAGTACTGAAAAGTTTTTGCTAGTTGTGTGCATTATTTTTCCCTGGTAGCATCGTCATCGCATAAAGGAATTTTCCAATAAGATTTCCCCTCTTCCTTCCTGACCGGCTTTATGTCGTAACAATGGTGTCAGGAGTGGGATTTTTGAGGTTTTATTGGCAAGTTTCTCTGCTGTGACGTTGCTACGGGCGCACACTAGTAGTTTTCCTTTACAAGAAAGGTTGTGAGTGTCAACACACAGTACTGATTGCATGCGTTCCCCTGTGATGAAGTGCGACACATGTAAATAAGTCATCACATAACATTCTGAGGGGACCCATACTTTCTTGTTCTGTGGATTGCCCGTAGGGTATAAAACCCAAGGAAAATTTGTCAGAGTTTAATTATTAGACTTGTCCACCTTTATTTTACCCATATCATTGTGTATTGGCTTATGCCCTGTATTCCTATTAATTAAGGATACTGATGTGGAAAATTTCATATCGTTTGAGGGTACTAATAATTCAAATCACCTCAGTGACGTCATAGTGTGTGACGCCACTCAACTGATTTCTATTATTAGAAGAAGTCCATAGAAAGATTATTTTAGTCAATTATTATGTCTTGCTATGACAAGTGACTGTTGACTTGACTGTAACGTGTTTATATTAATATCGCGTAGGTATACATTTCTTGACATAAATGCGAGAAAATGAATGACGTTTTTTAGTCAAATACGTTCAGTGAAGGCCTATTTAAAGTTGATATATATCCTAGGCACCTTTCCGTGGTGATCTCTTATACGTTGTACTTTACGTTACTCATAGGTAACGTCATTAAATCCCTAGTAAAATTATTAGTTTACCAGCGCGAACGTTGGTTAGCCCATACCTATCTATAAGGGACAAAGCGAACCCTTACTTATTTTCAACAGTATAGTTGACTTATACCATTCCCAACAATAGGCTAAAATGGATAAACATATTTCATTAGCACGGGAATAAGGATATGAAGGGCAAGAACTAAGGGATTATCTTAAGAGGCAACAAGATTTAGAAAGGGAGGAAAGGTTGGCCCAAAGGGAATATGAAAAAGAGAAAAGGGAGGCCGAGCAAAAGGATAAAGAAAGGGAGCAAAAAGATAAAGAAAGGGAGCAAAAAGAGAAAGATAGGGAGCAAAAAGATAAGGATCGGGAATTGGAAAAGTTAAGGATTGAGGCGGAAAAAATGAAAATTGAGGCCGCGCGCAAGGATAAGGAAATGGAAATGGAAAAAAGAAATTGCGCTAAAAAAAATTGAGGCCGAAGTGGAACTCAAAAAAATCGAGGCCGAGACCACTTCACATCCCTGGGGGCCCAAAGAGAAAAGTTCAAATCCTAGGAGTCCCAAGCTTCCATACTTTGACGAACATACGGATAAGATGGATAGCTATTTAACTAGGTTCGAAAGTTATGCTTTGTCAAATAAATGGGACCCGTCCATGTGGGCATCATACTTAAGTGCCTTATTAAAGGGACCCGCTTTGGAAGTCTTCGTTAGGCTTTCCAGAGATGACCAGTCGGATTATGGTCAGATTAAGGAGGCTCTGCTTACTAATTTCGACCACACCGAACGATCTTTTCGTAAGAAATTTAGGGATTGTAGGCCCGAGAAAGCCGAAACTTTCAGACAATTTAGCGGTAGGCTAGCGAGCTACCTTGATAAATGGCTAGGTTTGGCTAAGGTGGAAAAGACCTACGAGGCAGTTTGTGATTTTTTGGCCCGAGACCAGTTCCTTGACTGTTGCAGTCAAGAGCTCTATTTGTATCTCAAACCTAAGACGTTTAAGGTCCTGGGTGAGTTAGCCCATGAGGCGGATTTATTCGCTGATGCAAGGGGTGGAGTTCCCGGATGCGTCGCAAAAGGGCATCGTGAGACTAAGAGTCAAGTTCCGCATAATTATGGAAATCAGGTCGATCAAAAATCAAATATTTCTTGTAAGATTTGTGGTAAAGCCCATCAAACACACAATTGTTGCCACAACAAGAGCAAGAGGGTGTCGGCTGGTACGGAAATAGCATCAAGTGCTGAATTTAATTCTCCAAATCAAGGGGGAAAATGGCAAAATAGGGGTCGCAATTGGAATCGAGGCCGTAATAATTACCGTCGGAATCAGTCAGCTCCTGGTAGGAATTCCAATAGGAACTATAATAATGATAAAGTCGACCATCAGGTCAACTTTTGTAAAGTAAAGGGAGAACAAAGTACAGATAAGGGAGTGCATAGCGTGTATCATGCTAAAATGCACGACCCAATTGATAATTATAAGGAGAATCCCCATAAGGATAGCAAGGGTACTTGCTATTTTTTAAGATCTAGACTACCGACGGCGGTAGGTACAGTATATAGGAAGGAGGTCAGAGTTTTGAGAGATACGGGTTGTACCGGTGTAGTGGTTAGAAGGGACTTAGTATCTGATGAGCAAATGTTAGGGAAAGAGTTAGATGTTACTCTTATTAATGAGTCCAAACTGAAATACCCAGTGGCGCGTATTAGCGTGGAGTGTCCATTTTTTAATGGCACTACAGAAGCCTTATGCATGGAGGATACTTTGTATGATCTAGTTATAGGGAACATCGACGGATCGAAATTGCCAGATATGTCACATTTCGCAGCGAGCGTAGTAACTAGGTCACAAGCGAAAAAAGACGAGCGTACATATAAAAAACTTAAAGTCCCAGATCAGATTATCAATAGTAATAGGAATGCAATCGAGTTGGATCAGGCTTCAGATCCAAAGCTCTTGAATATACGGAAGCGAGTAGAGTTAGGCAACGTGACCGTGAGTCGGGGCATACACCGCGGAGAGACAAAGTTCATAATGAAGAAGGGGTTAATCTATCGGCAGTTTACTTTGCGTGGTAAAACTACTTCGCAGCTGGTTGTACCTTCGAGTCTGACTGATAGGGTTATGACTTTGGCCCATGAATCGCTCATGGCAGGCCATTTAGGCATTCGAAAGACGATCGATCAGGTAGTGGCAGAATTTTTTTGGCAGGCATTTGCGGCGACGTGACACGTTTCTGCAAATCCTGCGACATATGTCAAAGGACCGTTCAAAAAGGCAGGGTAGCAAAGGTGCCATTAGGTCGGCTACCATTAATCGATACTCCTTTTAAGCGTGTAGCAGTAGATATTGTAGGACCAATTGAGCCCCGATCGAACAACCGATCAAGATACATTTTAACAATGATGGATTACGCGACGCGTTATCCTGAGGCCATTGCATTACCTAGTATCGAGACCGAGCGCGTAGCAGAAGCATTAGTCGAGATGTTTAGTAGGGTTGGCGTACCCGATGAAATGTTAACGGACTGTGGATCACAATTCACGTCTGAAATTATGAAGGAAGTAGCAAGATTGCTATCATTACAGCAGCTGACTACGTCAGCATTTCATGCTCAATGTAATGGTTTAGTAGAGCGATCACACGCGACGCTCAAACAAATGTTGCGAAGAATGTGCGCTGAACGCCCTAAGGTTTGGGATAGGTATCTTCCTGCACTCTTATTTGCAGTTAGGGAAGTACCTCAGGAGTCTTTAGGATTTTCGCCGTTTGAATTATTGTATGGACGAAACGTACGCGGTCCGATGGCAATTTTAAGAGAATTATGGACAGACGAAGTGGAAGATGAAGAGGTTCGCTCAACCTATGATTACATGATAAATTTACAAAAACGTCTCGAGCATACTTGCGAGTTGGCAATGAAAAATTTACAAAAAGTGCAAGGAAAACAAAAGGTGTATTACGATCGACGAGCGAAACCTCGTTCTTTCAAAGTGGGAGATAAAGTTCTATTATTACTCCCCACCGATAGTAATAAGCTATTACTACAATGGCGGGGACCGTTCGAGATAGTAGAAGTGTTGAACCATGTTGACTACCGTGTAAACGTAAAGGGTTACATCCATACATATCACGCCAATATTTTGAGGCTCTATGTTGAACGGAAAACTGAAGCATCTCACTGCTTATTATCCGCCGAAGCGAGTATGCCGTTAAGCGAAGATGATGACGACGAAAGTGATGAGTATTCACTTGAGGACTGTACATTTCCTTCTAATAAGGAAATTGAGACATATCGAGATGTTAGTATCTCGGACGAACTTACAGACGAACAGAAAAAAGATGTCAAAGAATTACTGGCCAAATACCCAGATGTACTGACCAGTATACCAGGCAAGACCGAATTATTGGAGCATGATATCAAATTATCAACTGCAGAACCTGTTAGGTCTAAGGGTTACCCTTTACCATATAAAACCAGAGAGATAATGGAATCTGAAATAGATGAGATGATTGAGCTAGGCGTGATCGAACCTTCGATCTCTCCTTACTCTTCGCCCATTGTGTTAGTTCCAAAAAAAGATGGGTCGGTTAGATTCTGTATTGACTTCCGCAAGCTTAATAAGGTTACGGAATTCGATGCGGAACCTATGCCAAATATGGAGGAAGTTATTAATAGAATGTCAGGGCATAGGTTCTATTCGCAAATGGATTTATGTAAAGGTTACTGGCAATTAGGCCTCAGCAAAAGGTCAAGGCCATATACAGCCTTTGAAACACCTAGGGGATTATTCCAGTTTAAAACCATGCCTTTCGGTTTAGTTAATGCGGGGGTCTCTTTTTGTCGTCTCATACGCATAGTATTGCAAGGTCTGAGAAATGTCGATAGTTTCGTAGATGACATGTGGATTTTCACGGAAACTTGGGAAAAACATTTAAAATCCATAAAAGCCACCTTAGATAGATTGCGAGCTGCTAAACTTACCGCAAAACCCTCTAAGTGTAAAATAGGGTACAGTGAAATTGAATGCCTAGGCCATAATATTCAAGACCAAACATTAAGGCCCAAAGATGACAAGATACAGGCTGTTAAAGATGCACAAAGGCCCGTTACTAAGAAACAAGTCCGAGGTTTTTTGGGTTTAGCTGGGTTCTATCGGAAATTCATCCCCAATTTCTCTGAAATTGCAGCACCTTTAACCGATCTAACGAAGAAAGATCGCCCAAACCGAATTAAGGACTGGCTAAGTCATCACGAAAGGGCTTTTCAAACTTTGAAAAGTCGTCTTACATCCTGCAATTCTGAGATTGCCTGTCTTTGATGAAGGGAAACCATTCATACTTAGGTCAGATGCGTCCGACATAGGAATCGGAGCTGTACTGCTGCAAGAATTTGAGGGGGAAGGTAAATTGCCAATTGCCTACGCTAGTAAGAAGTTGTAACCCCGGGAAAGAAATTACTCTGTAATTGAGAAAGAATGCTTAGCAATTATTTGGGCAATTGAAAAGTTCAGGAAATATCTCTTTGGGGAAGAATTTATCCTGGAATGTGATCACAAACCCCCCCCTATCCTTCATGCAGACTGCTAAGGCATTGAATCCCAGAATCATGCGTTGGGCATTAAAGCTCCAACCATACAGATTTAGGATTGTGGCAATCCGAGGACAAGACAATTTGGGGGCAGACTATCTTTCCAGGTAGTCCGCCATTTAAGTCGTACATGTATATATGTTGTATTATATATTTATTCTGTATTATTCCTTCTTTTCTACATCGTGTATCGTAAGAAAAAGTCATTCCTTTTTCTCCCAAAAGGAAGGGCCTTTGTTACGATGCAGAATGGCTGGAATAACAGAATCAGCGATGGTTGCGTATACGCACAAATACGCAGAGGTTTAGGTATGCACCTGGTCACCTATTCGAACCATGATACGGTACTCTTTCTATTGATAGTCCCAATAAAAGGTCGGTTTGTCTGAGATGGAATTCATTGTGTCTATATTTATCAACGCTTGCACGATTTCCTTACTCTTCTTGAATATCTCGGAAATCTTGTGCGTTTTTCAATATATAAAGGATGGAATTTCCCATTCTTGTTAGGGGACATTTTAAACATACCCTTGAAAGGTTCGATATAGAGACGCTATTCATTATTATAAAAGGTACGTGAAGTTATATATATTGTTACTGTGTTGAAATTGTACATGACAGGGCGATGGCGATTCGTGTAATTGCATTGAATCGCGATGTCTCTAGCATGTCACATTGTATTGAAATAATAAGTCATTCGTTTCCTATTTTGTCGTCTGTTGAATCGGCCAGCATTCCGTGTATGAGTTCTTTCGGGTGTTATCAATAACGTCCCGTTTTTTGGTGAAAATAGCGATTGTTACGCACTTGCGTATGAAGCTACGCACATGCGTATTGCCTAAAAATCTGCTGGGACCATTCTTGCGGCTATAGTAAAAGCTGTCCGGATGGACTCGTCGGGTTATTTCGGACAAAAGTAGTCACAGGCCATGTCGGGCCTGCACCTAAAACTATAATGGTATGCTGAAAGATTTACCAGGGACCGATAGGTGAAAAACAATTTTAGCAGCTAGATTTTAAATTGTTGTGATTTTATATGGCGTTGTTGGAAAGACGATTTAACTGCCAGTGATAATCGACTTTCTGTAGCGACCTGTATGTGTCACCTCGAGTTATATCTGACGCATATAAGAATAAGGGTTAGGTGCATACACTACAACACACTTACATAAATAAGGTGATAGCTGACATGTATGTTTAGAGATTAGGTAGGTGTAATGTTACACCAAAGTAAAAGTAAAATATTTTTGTTACACCAAAGTAAATGTAAAAATATTTGTTACACCAAAATAAATGTAAGAAAGCATTGTACGGTTTTACACACATAAAACAGCAGAATGTAATTTCTCAATATTGATGTAAATATTTTTTGCCCAGAGGTCATAATTAGTTGTTTACAACTGATACGTTATACATGTACGAAATTAGTGCGTGGGCAGGGTGATGTCCGACGTAAACGTCCAAACGTTACGTCGGCACCACACTGTTCAACCTTTTTCCTGGAATTTTAAGAGAATTGGTATCAGTATTTGTAAACCTCAAAACTATCTAGATAACGTGACCTTGAAGGGAAAAAGGGCCACGGGATCTTGATGTTTCGGCTGCGATAGCGTCTCAACCAGGGTGACGTTACGACAGTGTATAGAAAAGTTTGTTACGTATGGGTTTGTTCCTTTGGCATAAGAGGTATTGTTTAGCGCTGACATAGGCCAGTCACTAAAAATACTTCTCTATTATATAATTTTAAGTGTGGATATTTAGAAGAGCCGATCCATCCTAACCGCATGGGAGCCGTTAGCCATACAACCACAGGCGAGGGCTAATCGCGCGCTTATATGGTTAGGATGTAATTTAAAAGAGTAAGACCACTGAAATTATTTCTATTTTTGTGAACTTCGAACGAACAAACCCATTATTGACGCAAAAGAGTGATTCTGAGATTCTAAATATAGATTGTTTTTTGCAGAATCGTCTCTTGTGTCCCCTCCTACGTTGGAGGCTGAATGTTGGTGAGCCGTATGATTATAACCTGAGGGCACATATTAGCTGTCCCCCTCAGGCCACGACCAGCGTGGATCAAGGCCCAATCGTTACCACGTAGCACAATCGAATGGGAAGCCAACCGGCTTGAATTGTTATATGTGAATCTGACACCCCAACGTGGGGATATGATCAGGAAGAACTACTTATATTAATCCTGACGTCTTGAACGACGATCAGCAGTACGCGTAAGAAATATTACGTGAAACCAGTGACAACCAAAGTACAGGCTCAATCACCTCAGCGCCGATGGTCTGAAGTAGACACACGTGCAGCTTAGAAGACATAGTGTTCGCGAGACGCGTATAATCTCGAGATTTCTCGTCAATACGAGAACTGAAATATTAAAGGGCCCAAATATTTTTTTTTATGAGAACTTAAGCTATATGTTAATCATATTCTTTACGTCTCTTATTTCTGACTAGTTGACGTACATCTAGAACAGGACAGTCCAAGATTGGTTCTAATTGAAATGATCTTGGAGTGGCAACTTGCTCTAGTATAGGATGGTCAATTAGCCAGAAATAACAGCGTAGGTGGTGTCATTGTATATTAATGTGTTGTTGATGTTTTCTTAGTACATAAAGTACTGAAAAGTTTTTGCTAGTTGTGTGCATTATTTTTCCCTGGTAGCATCGTCATCGCATAAAGGAATTTTCCAATAAGATTTCCCCTCTTCCTTCCTGACCGGCTTTATGTCGTAACAATAACGGCATGTTGTGGCATCTTCAAATCGCTAAGTAAATGCAGCACTGGTGGACGGATAAATTCTTCTTGCCATCTTGCCAAGGTCACCACTTGTTGTCTGTTGATCGGATTATTAAACAAGACCAAATATTGCATATCTTAAATGATATCCATGCAAGCTTTTCCTTGAGGAAATACGCTTTGGGTCAATACACAATGGATATATTTCTGTGGTGACAGCCTTTGGTAAAAAGACTGGCTATTTTCTGGTCACATTTTACTTCAGTCATCAGATCATCAAAAATGATTAGTTCTTCAAACAGGGGTTGCCATTGTCTAAAAAACCATAAGATACGTTCTGGAGGTGATTGTACTAGTGAGGAAAATAACAGTTTTAGTTTTAGTTTTCCTGGATCCGCCGCTGGGTCCAGTCATCTTCATAGAAAACTGATGCTGAAAGGTCAGTAATTAGGCGACAACTGCATCAAGGTATTGTTTGTGTTGAGAGAATTATCTTTTATTTTCATATGACATTGAAGATTATCGAGCCTATTGAATTCAATTCTACATACTAGGTTGCATAGTCATTTTCAAAATTTGTTAAGACTGACTGTGCCAACGTATTTCTCCTCCTCCTCCTCCTTTCCATCCAACTCCTCTTTCTCTCCCCTTTCCTTTCCTTTCCCATCCTCCTCCTCCTCCATTGTCAACTCTAAATTCTCATTTAGAACAAATTTGATTTTGTATAGTGGCATGGAGGTAGTATGTTCTGGGAAGTCTAAACCTCACCCTATGATACCAAACTAGTGTTCTTACTTTTCGATGAAAAGATATCTTTTCCAAAAATATTTTCCCTAACGCCGCCACCCTCAAAATAATCCATGTCTCAAGTCAGCAAAAGAAAGATGTGGTGGTATATTCTATGCACTATTTCTCATATACAGGCCATTTGTCTGGTAGTAATGTTTTGTAACATGATAATTCTGTCACCTCCTGATTAAGAAATGATTTTGATTAAAAACGCTCAAAAGCTCCATCGTGAATTGGAACAATTCCCTTGATTACTGGTTCTTACAAGCATTTTTCATTTTTAGCTATCTCTTTTGGATACTCAGTGTAGAACGTTCAATTGTCTTAGGTTAAATGGAAGGACACGAACAGTAGCTTTTTGGTTAGCCAGAGTTTAACAATTTTGCTTTAAACAACCAGTCATTAACATTCACATTATGTGCAATTCTTAAGATGATTTTGTTTGGTTTGGTGCTTAACGATGCATCAACCCTTGTGGGTCATTAGCGTCAGACGGTATTAAACTAAACATGATGTGGATTGAAAAAGTAAAAATTTGTAAGATAAAATAATAGGAATGATGATGATGAGTTTGTATAATGATAATAAGTTGCAATACGATTGTTGACAGGAGAGACCAACATGGAAGCAATTATTTCTTGCTTGTGCGAAATCGCCACACTCCAATAGGAAGTGACTTACAGTGAATGGTGCATCGCAACCAAGACATTGTGGTTGCTCTTCACCAAGTAGTAAGTATGAACGTGTGACTCTTGTATGACCTAAATGGAGTCGAGCCAAAGCAACTTCTTCTTTTCTAATGTTTCAAACAACTGATTGATGTTCACCAATAGTTGGTTTTATCTCAAGAAGTTTATTTCCAATGCTGTTATTCCATGAAGTTTGCCATTGATCCAAGATATATTTATTGATAGATGGCTTAAAATTGGAAAATGGAATCTTAAAAGAAGTTGGTTCTAATGAAAGCGATAATTTTGCTTGCCGATCTACCATCTCATTTCCTTGGATACCTATATGACTAGGAATCCAACAGAGAACAATTTCTTTATAAGCTAAAAGCTCATGGCATTTTTCTAAAAGTTTCTGAATCTGTGGACTCTCTGAACTGGTATGGTTCATAGCTTTCAATACAGAAAGCGAGTCAGAAAATATAATAAATTTATTGGTATCATCACAAGTGCTAATGAAATCTAAAGCTAGATCGACTGCTTTGGCTTCAGCAGTGAAAATTGATGAATCGTCAGGTAAACGTTGCATATTACTATGGTTGTGTGATATAACAGCACAACCAACCTTTGAGTCTTCTTTTGACCCATCAGTATAAACTTGTCGATAACTCTTATAACGACTTTGCAGCCGTCTGAAATTATCTTTTAATATGTGTGGATTTGATTCAGATTTTTCCCAGAGTGTAAATCGAAAAGTATATCAGGTTGTTTCACACACCAAGCTGGAATATTTGGTGTAAAATGTTTTTCAACATTTTGCGGTTTGATATTAGCAGATTCTAAGAGTGGTGAAATTCTGATGCCAAACGAGGTTTTTGTTCATATAAATCAACATAATTTGGTGGGAATTTAACTTCATGAGCAGGATTCGATGGGTTAGCAGCAAGTCTTATAGCATATTGCAGAGAGAGTTTTTCTTTTCGTGAGTTAAATGAAGGTTCATCTGCTTCAACATAGAGACTAGCAACAGGAGAAGTTCTAAAAGCTCCTAAAGCTATCCTAAGTCCTTGATTATGTACAGGATCAAGGATTTGAAGATATGATTTTCGTGCAAAGCCATATATAATACAGCCATAGTCTAATTTTGACCGGACTAGAGACCGATAAAGTTTGAGAAGTGTTGTTCAGTCTGCTCCCCAAGAAGTATGGGAGAGCACTTTTAAAAGATTCAAAGCTATTAAACATTTAGCTTTGAGATATTTAATACAGTGAGCCACTTTAGTTACGCACCACCTTTTCAGGGCCCGCATTTTTTGACGAAAATGCTGGAATCAAACATTCTCTATGGTAATTTACTTATTGACATTTTATCTGTTTGATGACATCGAAAAAATATCGAAATCACTCATGCGAATCAATCTGCAAAGTCAAATGCAATTTTGACAAAAATGCTCGTGAAACTTGAACGTCTATATTTTCTATTTGTGTTTTGCGCTAGGAATTATCCATGATGATCGTTGTGACAGAAAAAAACACCAAAAACAATTGTTTTATTCAAGTAAAACCCCCTTTTTTGGTCGTTGAAGTTAGTAACACTGTTACTTTTTGAAGAAATGCTCGTTTTGACGTTATATTAACGTCAGTTACAATAATTAAACAGGGTTTCCTTCTCAAATTATTTTGTTATAGTGGAGCGGGAAGTGACAATAATCATGCACATCCAGATACAAGCATGAAAATTGGTAGAAATGTTCATTAGCATGAGCTATTGGAATTTTTCTCGTTAGCCAATCCAAATTGGTCAATTTTCAAGATGGCGGCACTAAAATCCAAAATGGCCATCACAATAAACGTAAAATCATGAAATGAAGATTTTACATCATACAAAGAAATAAAATAACATCTAAAATGGTATTGTTGGATAAAATACATCAAAAAAGGGTAAAGGTTTTCTTGAAATTAGCAATATTATTCGAGAAAAAGGGTGAAATGGGGCCAAAATGGGGGTAATTAAGCAAAATTGACTAAAAATGCTGTGCTGCCACCAAACAATGGTAGAAATGCCACTAGATGTCGATTTGCTGGTCTGAGCTACACTCATACTATAAACTATGAATTAGTTTTACCTATTATGATTATTGTAGGTAAGATATAATGGTCAAAGAGTATAAATGGGGGTCATTAAGGTAAAATGTAAATAAATTAAATAAAATCCTCTCCTTTTTGAGCTACCATATCTTCCAAGTAAAACATGATTGTAATACTGGACAATCTATATTGTTTGGTACGATCTATTTTGTATTTATATGATAAGGCTTAAAGAAATATAGTGTGGTTCCTGTTCCCCTACCATAAACATTAAAATGGCCTTTGGGAAAAAAACTAAAACAGGCATAATGAAAATTTTGAAGCGGTTGTTTGTGTTAAAAGTAACCCAATAAAATAATTTCCTGAACTAACTACCATATACAGTTTTTGGGCTTAACATAGTGTAGTGACTTCATTTAGGCCTTTTTATAATACATCAAAATTTGTTCGCTCGGACTCCATATACACTATTAAATAGTCAGTAGAATAATATAGGCCGTCATCATGTTTTAATGTTATGTCTTAGTTTAATGTTAGAGCCTACCTACCTACCCTATTTTTGTGGCATGAAAAAAGAACCACACACGTATTCATTTAGGCCTATACAAGTAATATCATATAATGGCGATAAGAATAGAGCATAATTATAAGAAGCTCATAAGTCAATATTTGACTCCAAAACATACGCTGCGGATGGATTCGCTCCTTCTTTGCTTGTCCACTATAGTCTGTGCTCAAAAGAGTAGGATGACGAAACAGATTTACAGTTAGAAGTATGAAAGAAACCCCTATATTTGTCCAATGAGGTGAATAAAGTACTATAATGTGACCAATCACGCAACTCTGTTCTTATAGAGCATGGACTCTACCCGTTTCTAAGTCAACAGCAATATCTCGCTGATATTGCTAACATATGACATTTGAGGTAATAATACATGACTCTTCAGTCTCAGATGGTGCTATACCTGCGTCTGATCAATTTGGAGGTAGCAAAGCAGATATGCCATGCTATAATTGCAGTGCTCAATGTTTAGAGTCATGGTATGCAGCCCATCTGTTACAATGATATATTTTCTTGTTCTGACAGAGACAGGTTTCAAAGGAAGATCACCTTGATTACCAGTGCAGTGGGTTCTTTAAAAGTATGCTTGAAGTATGCTGGCTTTACATTCACACACTCCTCTTGTGGTGATGGAACATTCTTCATGGCGGGAGTCCCTACTATAAATAGCACTTCCCATAGTTAGGCCCCCTTGTTGACTTGTCACGATAGCTCAAGTTGTAGGGCATCCGCTTTCCGAACTGGAGGTTGTAGGTTGAAAACCCAGGTTAAGGTAAGTAGGTAGGTAGGTTAGGTTAGGTTAGGTAAGGTAAGGCAAGGTAAGGTAAGGGAAGGTAGGGTAGGTAGGTAGGTGTTATATATGTTGGGCTGCTGTCGTTTACCAGAAAACTTCAATACACGCCCTTTACCAGTATGGAATATGCATTTTGAGGGTCCTCAAAATAAAAATCAAATGGGATCACCATTTACGGAAAAGGGAGAAGTTTGCTCATCCTTACTTCAAAAGGAGTTAAACACTATAGTATAATCTTGATAATATTGATCATAATCATAGCTCCACGACAGCTAGGTAACCACCCTATGCAACTGGATCTTCATAGTTCAGCATTTAAAAACTGAAATCTTTCTATCTATCGATACATCTCGACCACCAAAGGAGACACCAGATGGGATTCGGTGAACCAAGTACTAGGAAGTAAATTTGTGTTATTGTTTTCAGTTGTGTAAGTAGTGTAAATTTGTGTTATTGTGTAAGTTGTGTCAGTAGTGAGTGAGATAAGAAAATCCGTCGCATGTCTTATTGTGCTCAGAACCAAGCAATGTAACAATTGGTTCCATTTTGAACCATTTTAGTGTGACATGGCTGGGTTTTTTCAACCTGCGACCTCCAGCTCTAGAAAGGGACGCCAGTGATTTTATTTGGAAAGCTGCCTTTCCCTTCACATTTTTGAAAAAAATATCACAAAAAAATGGAAAAATAAGTACTAAAATACATGAAATTAGGAAAATAAAGCCCGTTTTTGGATTGGGAATGACTCCCATATAGGGCGTTAAAAATGGCCAAATAAAATCACTGGACGCTCTACCACTTGAGCTAGTGTAACCAGTCAACAAGGGGAACTAATTGGAAGTGCTTATTATAGCAGAGTCTGTTCATTGCTGCTTGTGGCTCTCGTTTGTGATGTTGAATTGTGTATTAGTCACTTTTCCATGTGGTATTCTGGGTCAGGTGTGGTACTTGATTGTATCGATTTCGGATCTTTGCCACTTTTATTACATTGTACCAAGCAATATGCATTGTCCAGCATTCTTTTTTATGATTTTACTTTAAAATATAGTAGTTCGACAAAGATCTAATTTTATTCATTTTATTCACATTTCCTTTAAAGATCCCCGATTTATTTCATCTGACCATTAAATCTTACCTACATTAATTGTAATAGGTATTTGTTTTGGTGTCAGAGTTTTGGCGATGATTCGCCTTATGTTTGTTCATTATACTTTAAGTTCTGTTTGGGTTGCTGAGTGGCCACCTTTTGAGAAACAGCTGGCCACTCGACTGGTCCTTTGTTCTCATTGTATTTTGGTCTATTTGTTTTTAATTATTATCATTTTAGTTTTAAGAGCAATATGTTGCTTTTAATTGCTCCAGTTACTGTTTATTGTTTTTCTAGTACTTACATTATTCATAGCTTATAATGTGATTGTAGCGCAAATAACATCTATTTGCATTTTTACCATTGTTTCACGACAACATTGCATTTTAGTCAGTTTTACTTACCCCCCCCCCCCCCATTTCCGTCCCTTTTAAAACTAATTCTTTATTAATCAGGTAGGGCTGATTCAAGGTAACCAATATTATTTTATGATATATTTCGTCCAATTATACCATTTAGATGATTTTAATTGCTTTGTATCGTGTAAAATCTTCATTTCCTGATATAACGTTTTTTTTTTGTTGTTTTTTTTGCGGCGGCCATCTTTGATTTTAGTACCGCCATCCTGAAAATAGGCCAATTTCGATTGGCTAAGGATAAATATTCAAGCTTCTCATGCTCATGAACATTTTTAGCAAGTTTCATGATTATATCTGCATGTGCCTGCTTTTTGTCACTTTCTGCTTCTCTTAACAAATGAATTTGGCAGCCATCTTGAAATTTCCGTTAGCCATCTTGAAAATGGAAAATTTGCGATGGCTAACGAGAAAATATTTACAAGAAAGGTTTGAAGAACATAATCTGAAAGTCTCATGCTTGTATCCGGAAGTGCATGATCGTCTCAAAAATCAGACATTTCCTGCTCCACTATTATGAGTCACTTGTTGACATAGAAGTATCAAAACACAAAAACATCTTATCATTGACACGTTGTATAGCCTTGGTAGTAGTGACGTCACCATTAACGTCAACACCATGACGCCAATTAACCTATTTATTTTTTTACGAAAATAAGCGGTGGATATAATGGGTTTTGAAAATGAAATCATAACAGAATTGTTTTGATAACTAGTTTACTTAGAATCATACGAAATTTTAACTAACTTTTAAAAAAGTCATATTTTTTTTTTCAAACCTTACACGGCTGGAAACCAAAATAGTAAAACGTTTAAAAAAACTGATAAAGTTAAAAAACACATTCCAGTCTTAGATACTGCCAATAATAAATCAGCTCTTATCTCTGGCATTGCAGAAATTTTGACCCTGAAGAAAGTGCAATGTGATCTGAGTTTCATTCGAAATAATACATTGTGAAATGGTGTTTTGAGTGTAGTGTCCTTCAAGATCCATTTTCCCCACTTGTTTCTCATCTGATCACAATAAAATTTCAATGACTTATGCAAATATTGATGTGCTTTACGCTGGTAGTCTCAGAGTAAAAATAGCATATTTCGTTTCAGAGTAATTTTATTGTATACGTGGTGCGTAACTAAAGTGGCTCACTGTATAGGGTATAAAACTGAGTTTTCTATCAAATAAAGTGCCAAGGAATTTAGATTCCTCAACAACTGAAATAGGTGATCCATATAAATGTAAAACAGGATCATCATGTTGCTTGCGCAACTGATAGAAATGTACACACTGTGTTTTAAATTTGGAAAACTTAAAGCCATTGCTTGTTGCCCAACTTTCAATCTTATTCAACTTTTGTTGCAGTTGACGTTCAATCGTCCCCATGCTTTTGAGCGATAACAGATACAGGAGTCATCGACATATAATGAGCAATCAGTAAGATTACCTAAACATTTCACAATATCATTAATTTTGATGCTAAAAAGTGTTGTAGACAAATTGCCCCCTTGAGGTACACCTTGCTTCTGGTCATAAAAGTCAGACAGAGAGGAGCCAACTCTGACTTGCATGGTGCGGTCTGCAAGGAAGTTTTCAATGAATGTAGGAAGTCTACCTCTTAATCCTAGTTTGTGGATATCTTTTAAAGTGCTGTATCTACATGTTATATCATAAGCTTTTTCCAAATCGAAAAATACAGCGACTACATGTTCCTTTTTATGATGTACTATATTCAACACACCCTTTCTATCACAAATTGGACACTTGTACTTGTATCTATAGGGCATCATTAAATATTTTAAACTCGTTTGGACTATACTCATTGCGAATTAATATTTCTCGCTATGAGAATGAAAAATCATCATTTTTCAGTTATTGTGACGGTGTGCCGCGGTCCTGGCGCACAAGGCATATATAGCACACACGGCACACCCAGTTTTATGCACCCACTTTGGCTTCAAAAAAGGAATTCGGGCTGTATCCTGGCCTTATCCTACGCCTATTTTGCATTTAGTAAAAGTGTGGGGCATTAGTTAGTTTGAATTTTGGATATGTTCTAAAGCAGGTTTCAATCTTTTGGGGATCGACATGACAATTTCATCTGCACAGTGTCACCCCCACTGTTCCTGAAAGTGTAAGTTTTTTTCCGCCTGGAAGGGCAAGGAGTTTTTATTATTGTTTGTTTATGTTTTCCGCTCCCCCTAATGGTGAGCTGTAAGAGAATGAAAAATGAGATGTGTGTTCTTTTATACTCCAGATTCCTAAATCAGGTTTACTTCACTCTATTTTGATTGGTTTAGAGTAATAGCTTCCAGAGTTGTCAATTGGTCATGTGGCTTAGGTCATTTCCAAAAATATAGATCAATAGTCGCTTTTCAATTGGTTTACAAAAATAGATTTCTGGGTACACTGATTTGCAATAAAGAGTATAATATGAAAGAGAGACTATACACATGTTTATACTTTCTTAACTCCTTTCAACTTCCTTAATTCATTTCTGAGGTCAAAATTGACGGTTTCAAACGTTTTTTCCGTGATTTAATTTTGACTAATTTTAATGTCTTTTTCGAATCATAATGACTTTTGACACTGTCGATTTCGCCTTCCAATTTATTAATATAGTCGTGTTTCATATGTTCTTAAAAGGGGTATTCTTTGGAAACAAAGACTGCATCAAAGAACTGAAACTAGAGTGTGCATATTACCTGGGCCAGACTAGCTAGTTTCTGCCATTTAGGCTTTATTAGTGACCCTCTAATAGTTTCAAAGTTTCACAATGAAACCCATGATCCCAAAGGACAAGAAAATAAAATCTACACTATAATGAATATATAATATACCTTTTCTGAATCCATTAGCCTTCACAACTTCATTACCCTGGTCAAAATTGATGTTTCCTGACATTTTGTCATAATTTTGACATATTTTAATAACTGGCAGTTCTAAAGGGGCCGTTTTCACGTTTCACTTCTTAAAGAGTTCATTAAAGTAAAAAAAATTAATGAGCCGCGACATGAGATTTCCAACAATGTGGTATATGCGACCACCGCTGACCAGCAAAGCCTCAGATCGCAGTCTGATCAGAGCCTTTGCTTGTCGCTTGAATATTCTATGAGCGTTAAGCTACTGAACGAACAGCATTTGGAGTTTCTAAGCTTAAAAGGAGGCTGCACAGGCTCGTCTGAGTCTACACTTGTCAAAATGCCACATTGTTGGAAATCATATGTCGGGGGCTCAAATGATTGAGTGAGCGCTATCATTATGGTTCTGTTCTTCTGCTAGAGGTTGAGAAGGCAATATCTTAGCATTTATTTCGTTATTTATAGATCCTACAGAACTATTTTAAAATAAACACTATATTTTTGTGACCATCTAGAGCCAGCCAGATTCAATCATGTCGTCAGCTGATTTCTGAATGTATTTGTTCAGCGCATCTGGATTTACGCACTTATACACACATAAAAATAATGCTGTTTTAAACTGTCTCTGTGATTTTTGTAAAAAATCATACTGAGAATTTGTACAAAGAGAATCGCCAGGTATGTTCAGTCTGTTAATGTTTTTATAACGTTACCACGGAGAGATGCATTTTTTCTCTGAATATTTGTCTGATGTAAAGTCAGGTCTGATCTGTTTCCTAACTGATTGCCTGCAACATGAACATCACATGCTGTGCTAGCAATATATGCAGCAGACAACATCAGCAGATGAAAGTTTCAGATCTTTTTTTCTGGTAGCATTGCGTGAGCGTTTTGAAGCTTCAAGATTACGCCTTTATAGCCCAAAATAAGAGGGTTTTTTTTGTGTGTTGTTTTTTCAATAAAAATTATTGATTTTTTTTCTGAGTTCTTGTTGAAAACTTTTGTTGCAGGTTCTCTTTGGAAGCGTCTCATCATGAACATGCCTTATCTCCCCAACACATCTGTGATAAGATGAAAACCAAAGCAGACGACACTATTCCACTCAATGTGTTCTCAATTCCAGCATTTTATTCTGTTGGTCGGTTTAATAGATAATGCTACAATCACTTTTATCGTGTGCATCTTTTCAGTGGGCCATAGTCAGTTCTGATCTGGTTCCTAATTGTTTGCCCTAGTATTTTGCAAGACATGCGGTGAATCAATCGTTAATACTAATGCATTATTAATGCATTATTTTTTCTCATTAATTCAAGGTAATGCTTAATTTAGTTTTTGCATTACTTTAATGCAAATACAATGCATTACTTTGGTTAAAATTTACTGCATTACTTGCATTTCTTTAAATTACCGTCTAACAGAAACTTGACCGTTTGGATACAGACTGTACAGAGTTGGATCCACTCCTTTCCGTCCCGCAATGACCATAGCTGTTGACTTGGGACGTAAAGCAACAAAACAAACAACAATAATCATGTATGCAGATTAGCATTATAGTGTTATTTCCAGTCACAATTTCCTTTTGTTTAGTTTGCTTGTAAAGACTGTTCTTTGACTTTGGTTATGAACATGCAAAATGAACTGTGAAGGTTTTGATTATATATCAATAAAGTGAAACAGCTTACAGTTACTATCAACCCCAGAAGAACCAATATAAGTACTGGAATAGTAAAAATGAACCTGGGGAGTGTTGAATATAAGAGATTCGATCCCATTATACTTCTGTCAAATGCTATTTTAACGCCAATTAAATGAGCTTTAAAATGGTGGAAATTTTGTTAAAATCCATTATTATTAGGGAGCGCAGTGGCTCAGTGGTAGAGTGCTTGACTCGAGACTGATGGGCTGCGGATCCGAGACTCATCGGAGTCACTGCGTTGTGTCCTTGAGCAAGAACATTAATCCTAGCTTAGTACTGGTTCAACCCAGGAAGACCCGTCCCTTTATAACTGAAAGATTGTTGATGGGACGTAAAGAATCAAATCAAACAAAAACAATCCATTATTAAAGATACAATGTTTTGATCACAAATAAGGGTAATTATCACTTAAATGTCCTGTTCACACATTTTGACACTTGACCACTTACAGTGTGTCTATTTGACCAGTTTTGCTACAGTGTACATTGTACATGATTCAGGAAGAACAAGAAAGAAAATATATAATAAATATTCTTTTACTAATCATCATATTTTGTCCCACTTAAATATTCATTAATTTTCTAACAATAAACATGTATATATTAAAAGTAAGTAAGGGTGCAAAGATCAGGAATCGATACAATCAAGTACCACACCTGACCCAGGATGCCAATGGGAAAGTGACAAACTCAAAGTTAGACACCACAAACGAGAGTCAAGAGGTCAGCCCTTTCCCAGCAGGTGACCACAAGGCACATATAAACAGACACGCACAAAGGCATAGCATACACAAGACAGAAAAAACATAGAAGATCTGAAAATCTGAAAACATTATGCATTAACCGTTTGTATTTTGATGTATTTCCCCATACACATTGATACAATAATTATGGGACTGCCCATTGTGTACTTTAAGGGGTCAGAGGTAGAATTTTCTAAATTATGATGTATTTCTGTCCCTGGAGATTGTTTAAATCTTTGCAAACAGTGCAGACCCTGATGAAATGCAGCACTGTGCTGCATTTCATCTGAGTCTTCACTGTTTGCCAAAATACCCATTTAGGGGTTTCCAGTATACAAAGGGATACCAGTACATAAATATAAATAGATATACAGCAAGAACATTCTTCGCATGCTGGGTAATTTTGTTGTCGTGTGCTGACTTTTTTCAAAATTAACTTTTTCAAAAGATCCTTTCAAGAACACTATCAGAGTGTCAAATGGTTTAGATCCAGACATGGACCGACTTTCTGTAGGTCCTTATCTAGGTCCAAACTGTTTGCAAAGGTTAACAGCAGACAACAAACGTCGCCACTGGCAAGGAAAGAGTAAACCGATTCATGCAAAAAGTACTCTAAGTCTAGATAAGCAAACTTTTGAGCATTAAGATATGATTATTCTATTATCAATCACTGCCTACTATAGTGCTATCTGCTGATGACCTTTGCAAACAGTTTAGATCAAGCTCAGGCCCAACATTTTTGTTGGGCCTGATCTTGATCTACACTGTTTAACACTTTGATGGTATTCCTGAAATAATTTTTCGAAAAGGTTGATTTTGTAAAAAAAAAATCAGCAGACGACAAAAATCATGCAAAATTACCCAGTAGGCATAGAGTTAAACATATGTTTAAGCTGATTAAAAGAACCATCTCAAAGAGGCTCAAGGAGACTGTTCTTTTTATCACCCAAAACATAGGGTGGGAAAATAATCACAATTTTAGGCACAAAAAGGTTGCTTATCTGGACCTATGGTCATTGAAAGCTTCTGGAGACAATTATTAGGAACACTATACCCATTTTCATGGAAAAAATATGACAACAAACTACAACATACATGGTGGGTACTCATCGGAAGCTAAAGACGTTTCTTGTGAGCAACACAACTGTTATTTTGGTAAAATGAATACAAATCAGTCATTTTTGGAATAAAAACAAAATCTTATTTAAAGTAACTACAAGAATCAACTGAAGTATATTAGCTCTAACCCTCTAAAGACCTGAAATCCCTAAATGGGAACATTGACAGTGAAGACCCAGATTAAATGCCACATAATGCAGCATTTTATCAGGGTCTGTACTGTTTGATAGACAAATTCGATCTTCAGAGAAAGGAATACAATATGTTCTTGGAAATTGTATCCTGTATACTAACATGAATAATCATCAAGGAAACGGATAACACTCATGCAATAAGTTCCAAAATCACAACAGCTGGTTCATCTGTTTAACCCTTTGTAGACGGAAAAAACAACTAAATTGTGTTTTTGCAAACAGTGAAGACCCAGATAAAATGCCACAAAACATGGCATTTTATCAGGATCTGCACTGTTTGCTAGGACAAAATCAATCTTCTGAGAAAAAGTACATTTTTTTTTGTTTTGTTTTGTTTGTTTTCATTCTTTACGTCCCAGCAAACAATTTTTCAGTCAAGTAGGGACGGGTCTTCCTGGGTTGAACCAGTACTAAGCACAGGATAAAGAGCCACAATATTTCTTTTGTAATGTATAACCTGTGATCAGGTGTGAGATCTGCTATGTGTGCAGCTAGCCAGTTACCTAGAAGGGGGCCCACTGATGTGGATGATGCCCCTGCACCTGCATGTTAATCAAACATCTGATTATGATAATGATGAACCTGTGACCCCACAATACATATAATGGACCGTCCTAACTTTAATATACGTAACTGTATCAAACCTTATGAAAAAGTGTAATGGTCTACAAAGGGTGGAGAAGTGCAACAGCCCCTTGGTAAAGTTGGAAAGAATTAGTATCCTAAGGCCATGCAGCTGGCTGGTTCAGTACATAATTGAGCCGTACACATGATTTCCAACAATGTGGCACTTTGACAAGTGTAGACTCAGACGAGCCTTAGTAGCCTCTTTTTAAGCTTAGAAACTCCGAATGATGTTCAGTCAGTAGCACAACACTCAGAGAATATTCAAGCGACTAGAAAAGGCTCTGATCAGACTGCACGTATGCCCAGGCTGCTCTGAGACGTTGCTGGTCGCACATACCACATTGGTGGCAATCCTATGCCACAGCTCATATATCAGAGGGACAGGAGTGATTTTCAGTGGTGTAGCTATGTATATGCAAAAACACATTTGTGTACACATTTGGACCAAATATATCCGAAGATTCTATCACAATTCTGATGGATTATTGATGTTATGTGTACAAAATATGTGTGTAGAACCAATATTAATCTCTTTATATCATCCTTTGATGATTTGTCACCAATTAGCGCAAAGTGAATGAGGGCCTGATCATATACAATTTTTATAATCTACCATTACCAAGAGTGTACTTATCTTGGCAAACAGCACAGACCCTGATGAGGCGCCGCAATATGCGGCGTCTCATCTGGGTCTATGCTATTTATATATGTTCCTTTTTTGCATGCATTCAGCCTGTTCCACACGTGCGTACTTTGAATTTTAGACTAGCTACGCCCCTGATTTCCATTAAAAACACATATAAAACTCTTTTTAAGCATATTAGTATAAAACATAAACACACTTAAATCAAAACATGATCATTTAGCTTACATATAAAATCAAAATGATATACATTTTCAAATATTGCATAGAAAATCCAAAATTAATAATTGAGGCAAATAGTCAATCCACTGAAATGTATGCATTAATAAGAACAGTTCTGATTTTGTTGCATGTAAACAATGAATAGGCAGATTAGCCTGAGCAGTGTCCATGTTAGTTGATGAGTTATTGTCAAATAGACCACCAACAAATGATCAAACTTAACTCTTTTCTTGCTAGTGGTGACGTTTGTCATATGCTGATAACTTTAGCAAACAGTTTGGACCCAGATCAGGCCTGACAAAGCATTTAGCCTGATCAGGATCTAAACTGTTTGACACTGTTCTATATTTTTAGAAAAAAAGAATTTTGAAAAAAAAATCAGCAGATGACAAAGAGGCTACATGCAAGATTATCAAGTAGGAAATGTGTCTGCTTAACCCTTTGTATTCTGATGGGTTTTCCCATATACAATGATAAAGAAAGTATGGAACTGCCCATTGTGAACTTTTAAGGGATCACAGGTAGAATTTTCTACATTATAATGTATTTCTGTTCCTGAAGGTTGTTTTAAACTTAGCAAATGGTGCAGACCCTGATGAAATGCAGCCGTATGCTGCATTTTATCTGGCTCTTCACTGTTTGTCAAAGTACCCATTTAGTGGTTTCCTGTATACAACACTGGTAATTTTCATCTAAAAATTTACGAAAATCACTAGAGCTTGTTCCATAAATGAGGGTCTGGATGGGGTATAATGATTAGTGAATAATGGCCCTTTTTTTATAATGAATGGTGAATAATGAGCCAAAAAAAATGAATAGTGAATAATAAGGGCCTAAAAATTAATGAATAATCATATTTTTTTAATGAATTGAAGAAAAAATTAATGAATAGTGAATAATCAGATTTCTTTGCCACCTTTCTTACTCTTAATGAATAAATGGTCTCATTTTAATGAATAACCCAAAATTTTAATGAGATGAATAATGGGCTAAATTTTAATGAATAGTGAATACCAGACCCCCCCCCATCCAGACCCTCATAAATTTCATATATAATGAGGACAAGTGTAAGGTTTTGTTTGTTTGATGCTTTACAGTCCAGACAACAATTTTTTAGTCATGTCTGGACCATTTCCTGTCTTCCTGGGTTGAACCAGTACTTAGCATAAGAAAAAATGCTTTGATCAAGAATATAATGCAGTGACTCTGCCAGGGGTGAGTCTCATACTAGCAACCCTTTGATCCCTAGTCTAATGCTCTACCAACTGAGCAAATGTGCTCAGCGTAATGAGTGTAAGGTCTTCTGTTTATGTTTTTGTTGGATATTTTCAAAGGAAACTATTACATACACAAACTATATATCATCATATGACGTTGCGTCTGGGGGTGAAATAACGCCATGCAATAAAATCGATAAACCACTAGTGGTTGACAGATTTACGGGAAACGTTATGACGTCCATAACAACGTTTCATACATAATGACAAAATTATAATGTTTTTTACGACAGAATGGGATTTCAAAGTAATCTTAATGTCATATGATAAATAGAATCTAAAATTCATACTCTTGCATTATTGAATTTATTAAACTCGTTGCGAAAAAGAGATAAAATGCTCGGCAAGCCTCACATTTTATCTCTTTTCCCCAACTCGTTTAATAAATTCAATAAAACATGAGCACTCATGTAAGATCCTCTATGTAAAGAACTACTCACTAGATCAATAGTTTGGCCATTCATTTATCATACACAACCATACTGTAGACTAATCATATAATAAATAAAATCTGTTTTGGCCACATATGTATTATCACACTATATTACAATGAAACAATGTAATAAAGAGCCTATCACATATACTATGTTGAAATCTGATCTTAAAATAAAAATGTATCATATAAACTAACCCTATAACTATCCCCTTGAAAAATGGGGTCTAATAACTCACTCTTTATAAAATGTAGAATTATAAAACTTTCATTTTGTTTGAAATATCTGGGGCTCATATACTCCGTGGTTGAAGTTTCCTTATTTCATAAATATTTCATTTTTTCCAATATTGATGAACACAGTTACTCTATCACATGTTTAGATAAACTAAAAATGTCAGCTTAAAATTGTAAATATTTTCTTACCCATCAATTTTAACATAGACTTAAGGACTTTGAAAACACATCACCCAGATTAAATCCTTTATATCACAAACCCTGAGAATGTCAACGAGATAATTGTTACTGCATATCATAGTCTGACCACCTTGTAGTGTGTGGTAGAAAATTCATAGTTGTAAATTTACTTTAAGGTATTGAAAAAGTGTCCGTTTTAAGACAGGGGTGGTCGATTTTGAAGGACACAAATTCAGATGCAAGTTAACACACATTAGTTTTGATTCCTGACTCAACAGATTTACGTCATTTGCTTCTTTCACCATTTGTACATTCATCATTGAAAGATTAGAAATGAATTGACAGTTCGGTATGCTCAAAATTACACCCCTTTAAAAATTCCGACATACCCCACCCACCCTGATAACTATAGTCTAGTAATAAAATTCAACGTCTTGGGACCTTTCAAAGTTTTGACATTTTTACGTCCGTTTTTATTGGAAGAGGCTAAGGTGTATACACAAATGACAGATTATGCATAAGTTACGCTTGTATCACGTGTCTTTTATATTGTGCAAGTAACGTTAACATAAATTTTTAAGATGTTCTTGATCACATGACAGCATATCTCCTGCCATGATTTACATCAAATCGTCTTCCCACATGACTGCCAGTGTATGTAGTCAATATCAGTAATGAAAGCTTGCATAGAGGTAACTTTAGGAGATGTTTCTAAAAAGGAGCTATAAATTGATAATCAAATTTGACGTTTATTTTCAAAAGATTGAAGTTATCAATTACTTTTAATTAGAAAAAGTCTATAAACTCTTTTGGTGGTATGGCATCATACACCCCACAGTTTAAACATAAAAATAATCAAAAAGCTTCATTTAACTGTGCAGAAAGGTGCTGGATGCCGTATGTACCCATGTGACGTCATCAGCAGCGTCGCGTGATAGTGCAGCCAAATTTTCGAATGATTCATACCAATTCTGGGTTGCACATTAAAACCTGCGAGTAACTTTTCAATCGCATATACGGTTTGCAAGAAAATTGCAAAAATATGGTGATGCGTTTTCAAAGTCCTCTAGTATAAAATAATAAGATGTACCTTTTATATTTGATAATTTTTAAACATATGTTTTTGGTGCTCAAAACAACTGTCCCATTTAGATGGTTTGAGTACCCAGAACATATGTTTTGGCATAGAAATATGTCAACTCTATACTAGAGGCCTACATTAGCTGGCTCTGAGGATATAAATTTTTTTTCATACTCAACTCAGCTGGGTACGAACTTTATCCTGCTCATAAATGTTAAAATGACAACTTATTAGCATGATAAAAATAACATCTGAGAGACTTAAAGCAAGAAACTTCTTCATTTGTTGGTATTTTAGTTTTTATCAGCAGTTGAAATTTCCCGCTCAGTTGAGATGAGCAAGAAAAATGTTTTATAAGAGCTGGCCTGGTATATTTCCATCATCTTCACCCATGGACCAAAATAGGGCAAAGGTGGTATTTTAACACTTTGAGGACTGGAAACCCCTAAATGGGTACTATGGCAAACAGTGGAGACTCAGATGCAAGATGCTGGGTCAACTCAAGTGGGTCTTTGTTCTGGAGATATTTATATCCACGAGACAAGATACACAGCATCAGATCACAGCCCACTACACTCAAGATTAAAGGCACTGGAGAGACATAACCTTACTCCACAGTCTGATGAAGACAACATAAACAAGTTACATACAGTAAAACCTGTCTTAAGTGGCCACTCAAAAATAGACAAAACAAAGATCTTAATGACAAATGGTAGCTTAATGAAGGTAGAAAGTATTGCAGAATGCTACAAGAGGACCTGCATTAAGCGATAATTGGTCTTGAAAAACAATTTTTGGTCTTTTTGAGAGATGGGCGTTTAACACAGGTTTTACTGAATGTCTAAATAAAAAAAAATTGAGCATAAAAGTGTTAACATTTTCTAATCCATCAGTTGTAATTAATGTTTTGGATGCTCAAAAGAACAGTCTCAATGAGACAGTTCTTTTGGGTACCCTTAACATATGTTTTGGTCGAGAAATAAGAAAATTGATTTTTGATTATACACCCCAATGTAGAGGCCTGAGCTACATTTGAGAAGATAGTGATATGCATTTATAACATCTCTGGATTTCTGGATCAAACTATATAAATCTTGAAACTTTCAAAACTACATCAGCCAGTCCAAATGATAATGGTATTCAGGCGCAACATCATTCTTTAACGTTTTACCTGTTAGTGACAACTGTCGTCTGCTGATATTTTTTTGCAAACAGTTTGGACCCAGATCAAGCCCAAAAACATGTCTAGCTGCTGATCTGGATAAAAACTGTAACTCTAATGGTATTCTTGAAATAATTTTTCGAGAAAAACTAGAACAGTCAGACTCCGACTAAGGGCCCCGCATAATGGCCTATGGTGAAAAGGGCATATTGGTTTTGGTTATGTTCATCGGACAAAACCCATATTCATATATGAACAACAGTTTGATGAAAGTAGTCCATATATGAAATTTGGAAGAAATCGGGTAATAAATGACTAAGTTAGAATCTTCACAAGTGCAAACTGATCATAGACGGCCATTTTGGCGGCCATCTTAGTTAGAGTTCATCAGACAAAACCCATATTCGAAGTTAGGCCAGACTGTATGATACAAGTAATAACTATGAAATTTGAAACAATCGGGTGATATTAAAATGACTAAGTGTCCACAAGTGCATACCGATAGGTTGCGGCCATTTTGGAGGCCATCTTAGCTGACAAAGCCCATATTCAAACTTAGGTGAGAGTTTGATAAAAGTAATCCATATATGAAATTTGGAAGCAATTGGGTAATAAATGACTAAGGTAGGGTGTCCACGAGTGCAAATTGTAAGACGGCAGCCATTTGTTGGCCATTTTGTTTACTGTTGGTCGGACAAAACTCATATTCGAACTTGAACCAGAGTATGATTAAAGCAATCCATATATGAAAATTGGAAGAAATCAGCATGAAAATGACTAAGTTAGAGTGACCACAACAGCGGACTGATGCAAACTGATAGGCGCCGGCCATTTTGTTGGCCATCTTGGTTATCGTTTGTCAGACAAAACCCATATTCAAACTTGAACTAGAGTTTGATAGAAGTAAACCCTATATGAAATTTGGAAGAAATCCGATTAAAAAAGACTGAGTTCAGCATGAAAATGACTAAGTTAGAGTGACCACAACAGCAAACGGATGCAAACTGATAGGCGGTGGCCATCTTGATTATCGTTCGTCGGAAAAAACCCATTTTCGAACTTGAACCAGAATTTGATGGATGCAATCCATATATGAAATCTGGAAGAAATCTGATTAAAAATGACTAAGTTAGAGTGACCACAACAGCGGATGGACAGACAAGTTGAAAACAATAGAGCTCCGCCAACTCGTTGGAGGGGCCCTAATGACTTTGAAAAATTTCAGCAGACGACAAAAAAATCACAGCATACAATGCATATATCCAGTGGAATAGAACTCTCAGTTTTCACCCTAAAACTTTGTATCTGCAAACGGGGATGGCCATAGGTCCAATTAAGCAAAAATTTAATAAAGGTTAAACTAGATCAAGGTCAACCTTGGCTTATTTTTTAACATTTTTTGCATAGCTCATATCCCCAATGATGCATACCAAGACTTCAGGACATTGGCCCTTTAGTACTTAAAAAGAGAATGTTAAAGGAGTTTTTAACTGACATGTGCATGGTACCAAAATGTTCTTTATGGTAAAAAATTAAGCAAATGAATACCCACACTTAGTGTTTTCCTTTGTTAAAAGACATTTACAGAATATTGTATTTCTGAATTGAACTCAAGGAAGTCAAAATAGAAAGCTGAGAGCTTCAAAAGTGTGTGAACAAAAGTTTGATTTTAAATTTATAGGCAAAAATATGATGTGATTTCATTTTCAAAATTCTTTTTTAAGTAATGCACAGTCAAAGTGCATGCAATCAGGTCATGTAATGTTCAAATACCATGATAAAATGTTCAAACATCTTATCTTTCAAAGAAATGTTCAATAATCTATCAGGTTATCATGTCATGTAATGTTAAATAACCATGATATAATGTTCAAATCTTATCTTATTAAAGAAATCTTCAATCATCCATCCGGCTATCATGAAATGTAATGTCCAAATACCACGATCAAATGTTCAAATCTTATCTTATCAAAGAAATCTTCAATCATCCATCAGGTTATCAGGTCATGTAATGTTCAATAACCATGATATAATGTTAAAACATCTTATCAAGAAATGTTCAATCACCCATCAGGCTATCAGGTCATGTAATTTCAATAACCATGATATAATGTTCAAATTTTATCTTTCATAAGAAATATTCAATCATCCATCAGGCTATCATGTCATGTAATGTTTAAATACCATTATATAATGTTCAAACAGCTTATCTTATCAAAGAAATGTTCAATCATCCATCAGGCTATCATATCATGTTATGTTTAAATACCATTATATAATGTTCAAACAGCTTATCTTATCAAAGAAATATTCCATCATCCATCAGGCTATCATGTCATGTAATGTTTAAATACCATTATATAATGTTCAAACAGCTTATCTTATCAAAGAAATGTTCAATCATCCATCAGGCTATCATGTCATGTAATGTTTAAATACCATTATATAATGTTCAAACAGCTTATCTTATCAAAGAAATATTCAATCATCCATCAGGCTATCATGTCATGTAATGTTTAAATACCATTATATAATGTTCAAACAGCTTATCTTATCAAAGAAATATTCAATCATCCATCAGGCTATCATGTCGTGTAATGTTCAAATACCATTTTATAATGTTCAAACAGCTTATCTTATCAAAGAAATATTCCATCATCCATCAGGCTATCATGTCATGTAATGTTTAAATACCATTATATAATGTTCAAACAGCTTATCTTATCAAAGAAATGTTCAATAATCCATCAGGCTATCATGTCATGTAATGTTTAAATACCATTATATAATGTTCAAACAGCTTATCTTATCAAAGAAATATTCAATCATCCATCAGGCTATCATGTCATGTAATGTTTAAATACCATTATATAATGTTCAAACAGCTTATCTTATCAAAGAAATATTCAATCATCCATCAGGCTATCATGTCGTGTAATGTTCAAATACCATTTTATAATGTTCAAACAGCTTATCTTATCAAAGAAATATTCAATCATCCATCAGGCTATCATGTTGTGTAATGTTCAAATACCATGATATTATGTTCAAACATCTTATTTTTCAAACAGATGTTCAATCATCCACCAGACTTTCATGAAATGTAATGTTTAAACACCATGTGATGAAATGCCAATGTTCAAATATCTTATTGTGTGATGAAAACCACAAGTATCCAATGATGTGAGGTTATGTTTAAACGCATGTTTTACTCTTATCCCGCCACTATTGTTTTATCCTGAAAATGTTTGTTTGTTTGTTTGTTTGTTTTGTTGCTTTACGTCCCAAGTAAACAGCTATGGTCATTGCAGGACGGTCAGTTCACCTAACCACACTTTTTCCTGGGCAGGCTTGAACAAGCGGTTAACCAGTAACTCGTGCACATACTTTCGCTTGTAACTGACAACAACCCTTCTTGAATAAATCAGTGGAAGGGAGGAGAATGACCGTGGAAATTATTTCATGATCAATCTCCACGAAAGTATGGGACCGGACCGGGATCGAACTCGCGACCCCTGGATCTGCAGTCAGACACGCATCTGTAGCCAGACACGTTACCGACTGCGCTACGCGGCCCGGTATCCTGAAAATGTCATCTGCTTTTTACATCTGCTGAATACATTCAAGTGCACTTCAGGCTAGATGTTTTCATGGAAGCAAACAATATAAACCCTGGTCAGACTGCTCCTTTGGGAGCAGTCTGATCTGGGTCCATATTGTTTGCAATATAGGCTACCTAAGAACATCAGCAGATAAAAGGAGCAGACAACAAAAGTCATGACAAAACAGTAAAGGCAATTTGCTTAGAAAAAAATGCTACCAACACACTGTCACTTGATCTAGTATTCAAACTATCTGTCATGTTATTGCCTATCAAAGCAGATCTTTGCTGTGATCTACAGCATTGGCAAATACTGTAAAATGGGAAATTTTGCGTCGTCCAATTTTCGCGTTATTTCGTGGTAACATGAAATCCGCGAAATATTTTCCAAGTTTGACCATTTGTTTATTACCTGTATACAGAACAATAATTGTGTATTCATTTGTGTTTCAATCACCGTTTTTCATTGAAAGACCAGCGTAGTTTATATTTCAAGCTACATGTATACTGTTTATTGAACATGAATAGATCAATCAAGGTCTTGTCCATGAGGGTTCAACCGTTACACAATAGACGGCTTGGACAAGCAGGAAAGATAATGGATTAATTACGCTTAAACACACCTGATCATTTATTCAGATTTGGACCAGTGATCGTCAATATGTGTTCACATAGTACTGTCAGCGTGTTTTCACATACTTATTAATTTAATGATACTTAAAAAGTGATTTTTTTTTGGAGAGAAAAAAGGACAATGTCATTGTATTGCCTATTAAAGTCGGCACACAAAATGCACCACTATTTTATGCACTAGTTACATCATGAGACCAACAAAAAACTACGATTAGTTTTCCAGATAAATACGGAAAGCACCTAGTTTCAACCACTGGAAATTACCAACTAAATGCTATACCTCAGACGTTTCGCAGGACATTTAACATGCAGTTATAATTTTCGCTGAAACAAAAGACCACGAAAATTTAAAACAGTGAATATTAATCCTCATGTTTTTATAGGCACGAAAATTTGGCGACAGGAATATATTCTATTTTACGGTATGTGTTCAAATGTCCGGTCATGTATTGTGTTAGAAAGTTATAAAACGCTGTAACATGATCTTACATCCATAAAATGACATGCAATGACATATGAATTTAATAGTGTCAAATGTCTAGTGTTTAAATGTTCTGTCACGTGATGTAGTGCTCAAATGTCCATTTTTGTGTGTCTGATTTATCACAGTCCCTGAGACGAACAAACTCCCCGCTCTTCTGGCCGGCCACATCTAAACATTTCCCATTCTTCATATTAACTATACTACCGTCCTCCTGAAATAAAATTATACAATTGAATGAGCCAGGTAACCCTTTGTATTTGGGAAACCCCTACCCAAGTACTTTTGCAGACAGTGAAGACCCAGATGAAATGCAGCATTATGCTGTGAAGTTTGGATGTGATTTCAGTCCATACATCCAATGATATACCTCCCCAATAGAACATTTTGAATATGAGCCACGACATGTGATTTCCAACAATGTGGCATTATGCTGCATTTCATTAGGGTCTACACTGTTTGTAAAAGCAAAAAAGATCTTCAGATAAAAGAATCCATTTTTCTTTTTAATTATAACATGACACTCCTAAATATGTTAAATGGACCATCCCAAATTTATTGTATCAAACCAGAAGGAAGATTCCATCAGTGTACAAAGGGTACTAATGAGATTTATGGGACAACTGTACTTAAAATTTTCATTTGCTGAAGTAAATTGTTGGGTATATGGTCAGCGACGTGTCAGCTGAGCTGTAGAATGTGATTTCAGTCCGTACATCCAATGATATACCTCCCCTATAGAACATTTTGAATATGAGCCGCGACATGAGATTTCCAACAATGTGATATGTGCGACCAGCAATGCCTCAGATCAACCTGGGCATACGTGCAGTCTGATCAGAGCCTTTGCTAGTCGCTTGAATATTCTATGAATGTTAAGCTACTGACTGAACATCATGTGGAGTTTCTTTGCTTAAAAGGAGGCTGCACAGGCTTGTCTGAGTCTACACTTGTCAAAATGCCACATTTGTGGGAATCATATGTCACGGCTCAATTATTGTTATCCCCATTCCAATGCACTTCTACATCTGTTTTCAGTTAAAATCTTTGTTTTGTCTCAAACTGGAGTGTTGCAAGCCGCATGTCATCCAATGAAATGTGATGTAATTTATGATGTCAAACTATTACCAACAGTATGTCACGGATATACTGTCGCGGATATACTGTCGCAAATTTCAATCTCAGATGAGCCTAAGAACATCTAAACAAGCCTGTACAAACCTACAAATACATTCAGACAAGCTTGGATAAATTCATGAGCACATTCTGACAAACGAGATGAATATATACACATCTTCAGACAAGAAAAATGCACCTATTAATACATTCAGACATGTTCAGGTGAGCATTGGACACATGCCGAAAAGCCCTGAAGAGCCTATCACATTCCAACAAGCATAGGTAAGCAAAAACACTTTCAGACAAACCAAGATGAGCCTATGAATACACTCAGCCCAGATGAACACATTCAGATAAAGCTATATATATGAACACATTCCGACAGACAATTTCGGACAATCTTTCAAGATAATCAGACAAGCTTTGATAAACTATTCAAACAAATTCTGAAAAATCTACGAATGCATTCTGATAAGTTTTGTTTGTGTTGATTTTTTATATCCTGCCAACAATCTTTCAGACTTGTCAGGAGAGATCTTCCTGGGCTGAACCTGTACTAAGCAGAGGATAAAGTGTCTTGCTAAAGAATGTGAGGCAGTGCCTACGGTGAGACTCGAACTTGCAACTCCCCGATCTCTGGTCCAGCACTCTACCACTGGGCAGCTGCGCTTCCAGCATTCAGGTAATGCCGTATGAACTCATGAAAACATTCAGACAAGTCATGATAAACCTATAAATGCATCAGACAATGCCAATAGAACTCATGAAAACATTTAGACAAGTCATGATAAATCTATAAATGCATTCAGACAATCCTAAAAGAACTCATGAACATATTTAGACAAGTCATGATAAACCTAGAAATGCATTCAGACAATCCCAAAAGAACTTATGAACACATTCAGACTAGTCTATAAGAACTTCTAATACATCCAGACATGTATGGTAGATGTACCAGTATTCGTGGTAGCTCCAGACACCATGGTATGACAGAAAAGAAGCCATCATTTATCTACTCCTGGAAATTGAGCAATGAAATGTCATCAGTTACCCAATTAAATTTGCCAGTCTTCTTATATATCCAGCGCTATGACGTCACCAATGACTTCATTTATGACGTAATTATCTTTGAATGTGACGGCCGCCATTTTAGGAATGTCAGAAAGCTAACGATGACAACAGGCAGCTTAAAATGATCGTCACATGAATAAATTGAATGGTTGTTTCACTGAAAATGACTGAAAACCCATTAGATTAGTATAAAACTATAGTTCAGTGGCATTTTATTGACAAAAATTCGGCAACTTTTTATATAAACCTGGATTTGCGACAGCTACCACAAAAACTGGCGCTTGTTTAGAAAATTACCCAGCCCGGAATCATTCTGGATTTAAAATGTCAGTACATTAATGGTGAGTAATGATTATCTCATGTAGCAGAGATATGTATAACCAAATATTTTTATTCAAAAATTAATAGTATGGCATAACTAGATTTACTTTGAAACACTAATACCATGAAAACTGGTACAACCAGCATATTTGATAATCTGACATTACCTAAACAAAGTTGACCAGGCAATAAAAAAAAATAACTAGAAAAATTCTACCTTATTATGCTTCCACTGTTGAGCAGTATTACTCTCCATACAATGAACTAATCCTAGATTATCATTATGTCCATTCACTGTCGTACAACTGTCTTCTCGACGGAGATTGTCTTTTAAACTCAAAGAAAACACCTGTAAAGAAGACAATATAGATCATAGGTCAAGATCAGGCCGAGGTTATAAAACTTTTTTCATGCTCATGCGCAGATCCAGAGGGGGTGACAGGGGTCCGGACCCCCTAAAAAATCACAAAAATATAGGGTTTCTTAGCAATATTGGTCCGGATCAACTGAAAATCACAAAGCTACCAAGCTAGCATTCAATGTTGGACCATCATCGGCATGCCAGCGAAACGCCATTTAAATGGTGTTTCCCAGGCGTGCCAATGATGGCCCTCTTATGGTGGAATTTGGATCCTCCTCCCTCCCCTCATCAACTAAAAAAAAAACCTTGTCAAAGTTGGACCCCCTCTGACAAAACTTTCCGGATCCGCGCCTAATGCTCAACTCAACTGAGCATGAAATTTCAACTGCTCATAAAAACTAAAATAACAACAAATGAGAAGTTTTTAGCTTTAAGTATCTCAGATGCTATATTTATCATACTGATAAATGTTAAAATGCCAACCATTGTTGGCATTTTAACATTTATGAGCAGGATAAATTTCATGCTCAACTGAGTTAAGCATGGAAAAAGTTTTATGACCTCGGGACCTGGCAAAACTTTTGAGTTTAAAATTGTGACTATTTTCTTATTCATTAGTTTTAAAATAAGTTTTGGGTGCTTATGAGTACCCTCAACAATGTTTTGTCTAAGAAATCCAAATTTATTTCTTAGGCCAAATAAAAATACCTGTGTTTAGGGTAACCCAACCCTACAAAAATTTACTGGTGAAACCTCAAATTTTTTTCAGGTTTTCTGAGAAAAAATTAATCTTATGCATTTTGAAAGGCATTTTAGTGCATAAAATATCAATCATTTATATGGGTTAAGAATCAAGGAGCTCTAGCGATAAGGCGTATATTTTCCCTAGTTGACATGATTACAAAACCTTAATTTTCAAATTGCCCTAATGTTTTTAAAATTGGTCTGTAGTAAAATTTACATAGAAAGCATAAAAATAGGTTTCAAAACGATTCATCATTTACAAAACCGTTAAAACTTGCGCCTTCTACTCCCACCCCTCATTTTACGTCTTTAGACTGGGTGCCGTTTAGACGAGAGTTTTAGTAAATCCTTTGCAGGTTTTCAAAAAGTAAAAGTGCTAAAATATTAAGGATATAAATGCCCTTCCTTTTCGAAACTTTGCGGTATTCCATCTGCGCATGCGTACAGAATATACTTAAAATTGTGACGTTTGCCATTGAAAAGATGAAACTGGCATCTCTCAGTTTGTTTTAAGATGCTTTCCCCCCCTAGACCCAAGATGCCCTTTGGTCAATTAAATGTCGCTGTACAAATATATAACATATGTAAAGGGCGTCTTGGGTCTAAGGGGGGAAAGGGGTTGTATAAGCGAAAGAAGACATCAAATATCTGACAAAAAATAGACCACTTTGCAAGATGGTCGTTTTTATTGTACATCAACTGTATAAATAGTTTTACTGTACATAGCGTGATAGGACGATTGGTACCCTTGTTTAATGGTCTAGTTCCCATATATGTTACTGAATAACAAGTACAGTTGATGATCGAAATAAATTCTCATTCAATCAGAAGTAGATTTATTACATGCATTAAGGAAATCCCGTTTTAGATATACAAATTCGGGGGCAATGGTGCATCGACGACCCGTCTATATATATTTCTTGAATGTGCCTAGTTTCTCCAGTCGTTATTTCAACAAAATAAAACGAACGTCTCGTTTAGGGAGATTGCTCGCCTTATCGCTAGAAATTCTTTACCTCACTAGCACTAGCTCCACCCTGACAGAAGAACACCCCAATATCAAACACGGTCTTCTCATCTTTACCCAGTGTATCTAAACATAGATTAGTGGATGGATTTCTCACCTGAAATATTAATATATGAACCGAGGCATGTGATTTCCAACAATGTGACAATTTGACAAGTGTAGACTCAGACGAGCCTGTGCAGCCTCCCTTTAAGCTTAGAAACTCCAAATAATGTTCAGTCTGTAGCTTAACAATCATAGAATATTCAAGCGACTAGCAAAGGCTCTGATCAGACTGTGCGTATGCGCAGTCTGGTCTGAGACTTTGCTTGTCGCACAAACCACATTGTTGGAAATCTCATGTTGCGGCTCATATCAGAAAACCTGTGATCAGAGTTTGCAACCAGGTTAAAGGGAAACACTCATCAAAAAGTGAATGTGTCTTAAAAAAACAAGCATTTTTAGACAAAGAATTGTGTCGCAAACCTGAAAAAAATTCAATTGGGAAATGCAAAAGTTATCAATATATAATGTTTTATAACAACCCATTAGCATCCCCATTTTGAATATATAATGAGATGCTAATGAGATGCATATATTCTTGGGAGTGCAGTGGATCAGTGGTAGGGTGCTTGACTCAAGACCGAGGGGCTGTGGGTTCGAGCCTCACCGGCGTCACTGCGTTGTGTCCTTGAGCAAGACACATTAATCCAGCACCCTAGATAAGCAGCGTATTTGCGTAAATACGCAATTAAAATCATCAAAAAAGTAATTGAAATGAAATGTGTGCGTACCGAAAAGCAATTCTAACGATCGGTGTGCAATTATATGCGATGTCATTGCGTATCTTTGGTCCATTTTGTTTCCACTCGGCTAATAAACAAATGCCAGTCGGGTATTGATTTTATTAAAACTAGCAAGCACGCAATATACACCACTTTTATGAAAATATCGGTGAATAAATATTCAAGCACATTCCCGATGGCTTCACGCAATAAGAAAAGGTGTAATCACAGAAAAAAAAAAAACGTGGCGTTAAAAAATATGAAAATACGCAACTGTTTTTGCAAGTACGCAATTGAGGATAACCAGATTGCGTAAGTACCCAATTGGCCCAAAAGCTTATCTAGGGCGCTGTTAATCTTAGCTTTGTACTGGTTCAACCCAGGAAGACCCGTCCCTGTTTAACTGAAAGATTGTTGATGGGACGTAAAGAATCAATCAAACAAACAAACAAACTAATGTAATCATGCATATATTCTTATTAAGGTGCATATAATCCTTATTTCAGTTTAAAACTGAAGTTATAATAGACAGATGAATACAGTTTATTAAACATGCGGGCATTTCTTTTGATGTTCAGTATATACATACGGAGGTAAAAATATATCTAAAGAGGATATGTAGGAAGCTAAAACATTTACATCTTATATCTGCCTTACCATTCCCCATGCATGGACATTCTCATCTGGAATAAACTTTTCTGGAATCACATTATCCAGATACCACTTAAAACTGTGACATTTCAACCTCTCTCGTAGTTCTTTACGAGCTGTCAGATCTCCGCAGTCTTGGTCCTGCAATTGAAGAAACATACACATACAGGCATCCACAAGGTTCATACAAGCAAGTTTGTGCAAAATTCAAGGACTTTTCAAGGACTTCTAAAAGACTTTCCTACAGTTTTCAAGGACTACAAGTTTATGAAAATTACCGATTTAAGTGTTAAAGAGACTTAAGTCTGCAACTATGAACATTTTTCAAAAAATTTTATTTTCTTTTTAAATCATTTGTAAAAGTAGAATTAAGTTATGTTTTCACAATAAATCTGTTCAATATAGCTGAAAACTGCACGGAAAAGTGAATTATCTTATAAAAACAGGTGTGTTGGTAATTATTTGCGTCCCACCAATAATTATAGACAGTTAATTTTAACATAAATTCTGTTGTTTTGATACTGATAATTTGATAAGATTTACGAAATTGGTAAAATGTATACCTGAATTTTAGTTTTTTCACTGTGTTCTTGAAAAATAGAAACATTAGTTCTAAAATTAAAATATCAAAAGTTACAGACTATGCAGCTTTACGAATCTACTTTAGAAATGCTAGACTGAGATAATTGAGACATTAGTACTGGAAAATAAGTATAAAATTGTTGTGCCTATATTTGGTGCAGCATATGCTGCACCAAATAAAGGCACAATAATTTTATACTGATTTAGGTCTCTATCAACAGTGCTAAGTCCTACAGAAAATAGTAGAATTCGAGGACTTTTCAAGGCTTTTGAGTGATTTTCCAGTACTTTTCAAGGCAGATTTAATTTTCAAGGACTTTTCATGAATGCCCTCTAAATTCAAGTACTTTTCAAGCCTGTGCGAAACCTGTGTAATCAAGATATATTATTCATATTTCTGAGCCAAAACATATACTAGGCCAAAAAAGAAACGCCGCTATGTATGAATTATTCTAACTGTACCAGTTATGTATTTCATTCAAAAAGCATGCAGTGATTAAAAAAGTTATAGCAAAATGGTGCTAGAGAATGCTCTTTGCCAGTTTCCCAATTCATTTAGACGTCAGTATTGACGGGATTCCTTAATTGGACGTAAATACTGCACTAAGCTTAAGTTCGGTCAAACGTTGGGAGGTTGTGTTCTTAAACAAATCTCTCCCAAACAATTTCTCACAGTTTGAGAGCTGATTCTTGGATTATAAGTTCCTAGGGATGTCCTAGCTAAGACTGTCTCCAGATGAAATCGATTGCGCAAATGAGACGTCCAGATGTCTCGATCTTGATGTCGTGTCAACACACAGGGACGTCCAGGACGGGGACAGTCTAATGTGGTCCAGGTTTGTTGGAAACAATTCTTAAGACGTCCAGTCGTCCTAACATGGCACCGAAATTGTTCGACTACAACCGATGGCGTCACGTTAGCTTGTATCATTCCTATTGCATGTTCACGTTCCACAGGTGTCACTTTTGTCACAGCAAATTAGCAATGAGTAGTCTTTAAGTCCAAAGTTTTAAAATGTTTCTAAATGTTTGGAATGTTTGACTAGAGATTTCCGTAGTTAGTGCACATGTAAATCTTAATGGACTGAGTGTACACGTAAAAAACAGGAAAATGGAAAATCGGTCAGTACACTGGTTTGGATTGACTGACCTCAATAAAACAATGGGGAAAATGTGCGACAGGAAAAATGGCATATGATAGATATAAGATGAAAGGGGGAGTTCCAAATCTGCCCACGCATGGTTTTGGATGATATTTTGTATGTTGAATACCTACGGTATAACAACTACAAAAATGAAATTATTTTATTCCTTGAACGCTGTTAGGCCACAGGGGGACACCTTGAAGTACACCCTCTTTGTACTAATATATGACCTATTAAATATCAGTCTCAAATCATTGACATTGTTGACTGCTACATTCTTTGATTGGAATATAAAAGAAGACTTCCCAGGGTATACCTTACTACCATTAATATATATGAGTACATCTAGATTATTTTTTTCTGACCCATCAAAATTTGAATTATCCACAATTTGAACACTAAAGTTAGTGTCTATAGGGGATTCTGTCCTAATATTTACCATGTTCCAGTTTTTGTCAACCCATAATATTTTCAGAAAAGTAGGTCAAATACATCTTCTTTATGCATGTAAATTTTCATAAAATTTGGACACCGGTAAAAGTGTTATAATTTGCATGAAATGAGTTAAGTCAGTTTTGATTCATAGTGATTTTAAATAAAATATTCCAGTTAGGTCTTACAAACCGCAGTTTTTCCACCAGTATTATACTAAAAACGTATTGACTATCACTATTTAGTATCTTCATCGAAATTAGGTCCAATAATTTGTTGGTGTCAGAAGTTTTAGGCTTAGCTAATAAAATAGCATAAAACTGGCATTTCTGTAAGCAGCACCTGATAAGTAGCACTTGGTCTAGAACTTAGGTGTACGGGTGGTTGTCCAGCAGGTACCATTTGTGAATTGATCTTCCACTGGTTTCCAAATTATTTTTGGACTGAAGCCAACAGGTGTTTATGCTCTTAATGTCTTTTAGCCAATGAAAAAAAAATAGGATTTATGCTAGGTAATTCATCGTCTCCATCTACATTCTATGTTCCTGTTGCACCTAGAATTTCCTCTATCTTATTTCCATCCGAATCAAATATTGAGGGTAAATTGGTTCAGGACTATGTGCATACTTCTCATTTATTCTCACAAACCTAGTGAAACCAGGTCAAGTGTTTAAGAAATAGTGTACGTTCTAACTATTTTGGTAGGTTCTTTTTTCAGAGAACTTGGATTTCACACCAGCTGTCTTTGTATCGGGGAAAACTTTCCCCCTTAAACTGATAAAGTGTTGTATTTTCATATTCTGGTCCTTCTGGAATATTTAGCTCAGCAGAAAGTAGAAGACCATTTAAGCCAGTGCTAGGAGGCACTTGAGCTGCAGCACTTTCCATTTAGTGTCATGCAGAGCCTGAGTGAAAATGAGTCTTAAGTTTTAAAATTTATAGTTTATTTCTAGTATGGAATGATCCGTTTTCCCACATTATTTAAATAGTATCCTTATTTTGCAGTCCCTTAGTCAATCAATGTGTACATTTTAATGAATGGTTTACAGAATCTTTTTTGAATTGCATTGTATCTTAATTGGTATTGATTGTGGTTATTTCTCCTGCATTAAGTTCTATCCGCCAAAACATTTCAAAAGAGTATCCAAAATACTTATCATAAACTCCATTTAAAATCATTAATATTCCAACAAAAGTTATAAAACTGCTCTAATAAATAGAAATGGAGTTGATGAAAATAAAAATGAAACTTTTTTAAGATTATAAATGGATTTTCACGCATTAAGAAACGCTTAGCGAATTTATGAATATATGCATACTGAAAATCTGGCATTATAGAGGTGAAACAGTCTTTGTGCTGTTATTTCCATCGTGGTTATAGAATCACGAATTTGATTCTCGAAAGATCTCATAACCATAATGCTGACATACTAAACGATTTGTAAAACCGGGCATAAATATTTACAATGAATTCAATAATATTTATTCATTTAGTAAAAGTCTGACTCACCATTCAAACAAATATATTTCTGGGCTTGAAATCCTTATACATTATAGATGGGAAAGGTTGACGAGAACTGTAACACGCCATAATGAAAACCCCAAAATTGTTGATATAATTTGTATAGCTGAATTTGAGTAAATATTCTAAAGGAAACATTATTTTAACCATTTTATGTGATAGATATGGTAATGTGTGTGCCGCACACATAAGCTAGAACTCACAGATTATTCTAATTATTATCAATTTTAGAAATTCTGATTTCTGATAGATGTAAATTGTGCTGCTTTGGGGGGGGGGGGGGGGGGGTACCCCTATAATCACATACTACACAATACCAAATGGTGTAATCAACCAATAAAAAGCGATAAAAAAAACAAAATACTTATAAGCCAAACAGTTAATTTGCATAATATCACGAAGATCTATGCCTGTGCAGAACAGAACTCTATGTAAATTGAGCATACTGCTAGAAGTTTACATAAAGTCTTGAAATTTACATTCTGCAAAATTTTGACCATTAAGATTGAAATTCAGAAAACTTCATTTTACCGGTTTTATTTTTTCTTCAGATTTTATGATTATAACAAACACATGTGTGGACAAATTTGATATAAATTTCATAGGTTGACAAGAACAGCAACTAGGCAAAATTGACAATTTAATTTGTTGAAAATATTTTCAAAATGTTAGATTTAAGGGTACCTTCAAACAAAATTTGACGTGGACTTGTTCATTTTATACATTGAAATATATGTATGGTACATACATAATTATAAGTTACTAGGCATCATGTTGCGAATAAATTAGGCTGAAAAATAAAAAAAATCTTGTCGCATAGGGCCACTTTTAAATAGGGTGTCCATTTATTTAATTTTAAAATTTAAAATTATTTAAATTTTAACAACAGAAATAGATGAATGGGTAAATATCTCACAAATGGAACACACATGTAATAGACAATCTTTCTACAAAATTCTATCAAATTCTGTGCGTGGGCAGAACCCTATGTAAATTCCATATAGGGTGGAACTCCCCCTTTTGCTACTCTCACTTAACACGCAATATTTTTAATTATTGTATGCGTTGTTTCTTTTTTGGCCTAGTATATGTTGTGGGTGCTCAAAAGAACCGTCTCCATGAGACGGTTCTTTTGAGCACACAAATTACATATGTAAATAAATAGATAAGAAAATAATCACACTTTTATACTTACAATGTAAACATAGATCCAGGTAAACAAAATTTTTGAGTGTAAAATTGTGACTATTTTCTTATCTATTAGTTTATTGATGGGGTGGGGTAAAACTGTTGATACTGATGTGCAAATCTACATGCACTGGGTAATCATATCCCATAGTGAGAAGTTGTCAGATATAATAGATTTGGGGAAATGTGAAGTTCATTACACAAAAAGCCAATATAGCTTATGCACTATTATTGCCTATTTTAAGTGAAGGGCAATAACTCAAGTGTTAACGAGTCAATTTTGACAAAACGTATAGGGTATCGACTGAATGCATCAAATCTGAACAATAGGAACTGAGATATGTTCCAGACTGATGGACATACAGATGGATGGAATGGATGGACGATGCCAAAACTATATACCTCTTACTTTGTCAGTAGATAATCTGTCCCTTATGTATAAATTGATCAACTGCAAACTTTGTATCCGTCCTTCAATTCCTCTGTCGACCTTCCAGAGTTTATACTCACCTATAAATACCATTTACGTGTATGAAATAATCTTATGTAACCACCCACCCATACCCTGAGTTTATACTCACTAATAAATCTCTCCTATGTGTATAAAATCCTCTTTTGTATCCATCCATCCAAACCTCTGCCAACCTTCACTGAGTTTATACTCACTAATAAATCTCTCCTATTGTGTATAAAATAATATTTTGTATCCATCCATCCAAACCTCTGCCAACCTTCACAGAGTATATACTCACTAATAAATCTCTCCTATTGTGTATAAAATAATATTTTGTAGCTCTGCCAACCTTCACAGAGTATATACTCACTAATAAATCTCTCCTATTGCGTATAAAATACTCTTTTGTATCCATCCATCCAAACCTCTGCCAACTTTCACAGAGTTTATGCTCACTAATAAATCTTTCCTATGTGTATAAAATAATATTTTGTAGCCATCCATCGTAACCTCTGCAAACCTTCACAAATTATATACTCACTAATAAATCTCTCCTATGTGTATAAAATAATCTTTTGTATCCATCCATCCAAACCTCTGCCAACCTTCACAGAGTATATGCTCACTAATAAATCTGTCCTATTGTGTATAAAATACTCTTTTGTATCCATCCATCCGAACCTCTGCCAACTTTCACAGAGTTTATGCTCACTAATAAATCTTTCCTATGTGTATAAAATAATATTTTGTAGCCATCCATCGTAACCTCTGCCAACCTTCACAAATTATATACTCACTAATAAATCTTTCCTGTGTGTAACAAATAATCTTTTGTAGCCATCTATCCAAACCTCTGCCAACCTTCACATAGTATATACTCACTAATAAATCTCTCCTATGTGTATAAAATAATTTTTTGTAGCCATCCATCCAAACCTCTGCCAACTTTCACAGAGTTTATATATACTCACTAATAAATCTCTCCTATGTGTATAAAATAATAATTTGTTCCTCTGCCAACCTTCACAGAGTATATACTCACTAATAAATCTCTCCTATGTGTATAAAATAATCTTTTGTAGCCATCCATCCAAACCTCTGCCAACCTTCACAGAGTTTATACTCACTTATAAATCTCTCCTATGTGTATAAAATAATCTTTTGTATCCATCCATCCAAACCTCTGTCAACCTTCACAGAGTTTATACTCACTAATAAATCTCTCCTATGTGTATAAAATAATCTTTTGTATCCATCCATCCGAACCTCTGTCAACCTTCACAGAGTTTATACTCACTAATAAATCTCTCCTATGTGTATAAAATAATCTTTTGTATCCATCCATCCAAACCTCTGCTAGTCTCATAGAGTTTATACCATGTGTGTCTTTATTACCTGGAACAAAAATACATTCTTCATTACAAGACATACCAGGTCCCGAGGTTATAAAACTTTTTTATGCTCATAAAAACTAAAGTGCTGGAAAATATCGATATTTCTTGCGTTAAAACTATCAGATAAAGTGTCCTAATTTGTATATACTGTCTCAGTGTGAACATTAAGCACAGCAATGGTAAATGTTCAAAAATTTCGAACACTTTTCTCTTTCTGTTCTCAAATAAAATGATGGTAAACAGGGCTGGAATTCACAAATTGCTTTTCAGAATAGCAAACAGGGAAGACCCTGATCAGACTGCTTCTTCAGAAACAGTCTGATCTGGGTGTGCTCTGTATGTCTAGGGCTTTTTGGCAGCCAACTAAACTCCAATTGTAAAGTTTTTAGAATTATTTTTTCGCGATAGCTTTTTACCGCATCATTTCTCGAAAACATCTTTTCCCGATAAAAAGTATTAAGGAACATCACTGCCAACTTCTCCAAATGGTTCCAACATCCAAGATGCAGCAGGTACCTCTGTACATAGATGCACTGTTTGAACTTTTTCAGCAACACGCAAATAAACCAAGTCCAAGATGTCAGTCAAAAAGTTACTTTGCTCCGCCCAAATTCACTTACCATAGCGATGGATGGCTTGTTCAAATATAATGGAAATCGCACCTGATTCGCTAGTGCTTTAAGCTAGTCGGGTCATCTCAAACCCGCCCATTTGGGAGCATGTGCATAAGAAAAAAATGGCATGTCATGCGAAAACCCAAACTTTGTTCTTACTAATGTGCCTGCTCAAAGTTGATTCTGCATATGCACGGTAAATTCAGAGTATGCAAACAACAGTTTCATGTTATACACAGCCTTTGAATAACGGGAAATTTGCAGTTTACGAATATTTTTTTAGGAGAACACCCCTTTTTGTCCATGCCTATACGAAATTTCACCTGTCAATAAAATACTTAGAAATTTTGGAAGAATTTTTTTTTTTTGCAAAATCTTCATCTATGTACACAGAAATCCGTTCGAGTCACACGCACCATACCATTTGGAGAAGTTGGTGGTAAGTCACCTCTACCACTTTCATCGCCAACACCTTTTGCTAAAACTGAAGCTAAAGAATATATTACGAAAAATTAGTTCTAAAAACATAACAGCTGGTGATTAGAGTGTGATAATTTAGAACATTTACTGTACATACCTGGAAATGTATATGGATGGCTAGATCTAAAGATATGTCCTACTCGTGAACAAGGTATAAATTCAAGTTTACCACCACACATCCATACCTGAAAATATAAACATGACATAATAGGGGCTGTTTCATAATCGGTTCGTTTCTTTGGCTTTGCCGGGTGTAAGCTGGTTGTAGTTCATAACTGGCGGGGCACTTGATTGATTTGGATCACGAGGCGGCTCAGCCGATAGGCGCACTACCGCCGATCTCGCCGAATTTCATCCAAGGCGTGGAAGCGGGGAGACTTGAGTTTATATGTGCTTTGTGGTCACCTGCTGGGAAAGGGCTGACCTCTTGGCTCTCGTTTGTGGTGTTTACTGTGAGTTTGTCACTTTCCCATTGGTATCCTGGGTCAGGTGTGGTACTTGATTGTATCGATTCCTGATCTTTGTACCCTTACTTACTTTGTTTCGCCTCTTAACGGTTAATATCACTAAGAAAGTACTGTTGTGCTGTTTTTGCTTGACTGCAGCTGCTTACTACCAATCTCCGGTCACGTGATCAGCGTAAGCCGGAGGCACAGGCGACGCAGCGGCATACGCCGTTTTGGTGGCAAGGAAACACAGCCAATGTTTTTATCATCTATTCTCAACTCTTTGCATGTTGGGTAATTTTGCGATGATCTCTGATTGAGACATTTCCACTTTTCTGTTTGTTTTGGTACTTCATGTTAATTGTCTGCTGATAGATGCAGTACAGTAAAGTCCTTTATAACCCTATAATTGGGGTCAATAGAAATGAACCACAATTTTACAAAAGGAATTATAGGAAAATGACTATGAATTCCTTCGTAAAATGTTGGGCTCCACAATAGGACCATGTTACATTGGAATCTGTGTTATAGTGAGGTGTGTTATAAAGGGACAGCATTGTACTATATTGAAGCTCTTTGAAAAATGTGTGCCAAACTCACCCTAAATGAGATTTCTAAATTTTCTCCGCCCCAAACATCCATACCATCATCGTATGCTCCTATTTCAAAGAAATATTTTCTGTCTGCCGCAAATAAACCTCCTGCCATTGTTGGAGATCTGTATAAAAAGACATGATTTTTGTTAACTATTTGCCTTCTGGGTAATTTTGCATACATTTTAGTTGTCTGCTGATTTTTTTCAAAATCAATTTTTATGAAAATTTCTTTCAGGAATACCATCAGAGTATCCAACAGTTTGGATCCAAATCTTTGCCTACTGGATAATTTTGCATACATTTTTGTTGTCTGCCGATTTTTTTCAACATCAATTTTTATGAAAATTTCTTTCAGGAATACCATCAGAGTATCCAACAGTTTGGATCCAAATCTTTGCCTACTGGATAATTTTGCATACATTTTTGTTGTCTGCTGATTTTTTTCAACATCAATTATTATGAAAAATTCTTCCAGGAATACCATCAGAGTATCCAACAGTTTGGATCCAAATCATGCCCGAAGTTTTGTCAGGCCTGATCTGGGTCTAAACTGTTTGTAAAGGTTATCAGCAGATGACACTTGTTGATAAAGAGTTAACTGATTTATTTTTTATGCTTTTGATGCTTTAACCCTTCACTCCATAGGCTATTTTTAGATCATGACATTATTTTCTATTTTTAGACAACATTGAAAAAATTCAGTTAAGTTTGAATACTTTTGAAAATATTATGGAAAATGGAGCATTTGCTCTTTTTGAGCAAATGCTCCATTTTCCATATTATTTTCAAAAACATGATATTTCAAAGGCGTCAAAAGGTGTTATTATGGAGTAAAGGGTTAAGACCCAGTCAACAGTTTTCAGCCATGCTGCGATGTTTTCTTGGATTGAAAAAAGAGCAAATGCTCCATTTTCCATAATATTTCAAAGGCGTATTATGGAGTAAAGGGTTTAGACCCAGTCAACAGTTTTCAGTCATTTTGGGATGTTTTCTTGGATGAACTTGTATGAAGCAATGATAAAAGGTCTTACTGAGTTTACAAAATAATCAACTTGCAAACTTTTAGCATGTTTTTTTTAAATTTATGCACATTCAGATTTCTTATTTGGTTGGCTAAACAAGCTTTTTTAACACCCTTTGTTTGTTTGAGTTGATGCTTTTAACATCCCAGTCAATATTTTTTCAGTCATGTAGAACCTCTTTGCTAGGCTGAACCAATGCTAAGAATGATAAAGTGTCTTAGGACACAGAACAGTGCCTTCATGATGGTAGAGATTCAAATCTGCTATATCTTAGTCACGAGTGCACCCCTCTATCAACTGTCAGCTACAGTGTTTCCACTGAACATCCCTTGGGTATTTAGCCCTTAAAGCGCCACCTATAATTTGCAGCAGACGACAATTTAAATTTTGATTCTTTTTTCAAAAACTAGAGGACCTGAAGGTCCTGAGGCGCTCACCTGATCTCCTTAATAATGTTAAAATAGGTCAAGGTCAACTACAGCTTATAATGGAACAAATATTGTTTTACCATATATGTTGCAGACATTTTGGTCAAGTGACTTAAACAATCTAATGAATAATCCATCAAACAGCCCAGTGATTTCTGAAAAACAGATGTTTAGATAGGTGTGTGGCAGTCCAGATGAGTGGCCTTGGATAAAAGGTCACAGGTCAGCTGGAAACTTGGTACTTAATACAAGATTTTTCCCAAATAAATGCATAAGGAATCAAATTTGACCTTGCCATAAAGTAGGTCAAGGTCAACCTAGATTAGTCATTTGTGCAAAACTGGTTGGGCCCACATCCCCAAAGCTACATACCACGTCCCAAGGTCATTGGCCTTTTGGTTCCAGAGAAGAAGACATTTAAAGGGTTTTAACCATATATGGGCATGGTGGCCATCTTGGTCATGTGACCAGTACAATTGGTATAAATTTTGGCCAACCTATCATAAGGAGTCTTCATATGAAATTTGAGTTCAAATTGCCTACTGGTTTCTGAGGAAACTATGTTTTGAAGTGTTGATGGGACTCCAATATGAGCGACCTTGGCTGAAAAGTTAAAGGTCAACCTTGACCTTTGAAACTTATTTATAGCCATTCTCTCATTTGGTTTAACGTATCAAGTGAGAATAATGACTTTGGCTGCAACAGTTTTCAAAAAATTCAATTTTCAAAAAAAAATCCCATTTAAATGCATTAGGAAGCAAATTTGACCTTGACGTTAAGTAGGTTAAGGTCAACTTAGGTTCATCATTTGAACAAACTTGGTAGGCCCTACATCCCCAATGCTACATACCAAGTCCCAAGGTCATCGGCCTTCTGGTTCTGGAGAAGAAGATTTTTAAATGGTTTTAACCATATATGGGCGTGGTGGCCATCTTGGTCATGTGACCAAAATATTTTGCATAAATTTTGGCTAACTTATAATAAGAAGTCTTCACATGAAATTTGAGTTCAATTGGGCCAATGGTTTGTGAGAAAACTATGTTTTACTATATTGATGGGACTCCAATATGTTCGACCTAAGCTGAAAGGTCAAAGGTCAACCTTGACCTTTGAAACTTATTTATAGCCATTGTCTCATTAGGTTGAACATATCATGTGAGAATAATGACTATAGCTTCCAAAGTTTTCAAAAAAAATTCAACTTTTCAGTAATTTTCCCATTTAAATGCATTAGGAAGCAAATTTGACCTTGACGTTAAGTAGGTCAAGGTCAACCTAGGATCATCATTTGAACAAACTTGGTAGGTCCCACAACCCCAGTGCTACATACCAAGTCCCAAGGTCATCGGCCTTCTGGTTCTGGAAAAGAAGATTTTTTATGGGTTTTTACCATATATGGGCGTGGCGGCCATCTTGGTCATGTGACCAAGACCATTTGAACAAACTTTCGTTCCCCCATCCTAAGGAGTCTCCATATGAAATATGAGTTCAATTGGCTCAGTAGTTTCAGAGGAGAAGATGTTTGAAAATGTTGACGGACGACGGACGGATGACGGACGACGGAGTCACTGGTATACTATTAGCTCACCAATGAGCCTTCGGCTCAGGTGAGCTAATAACGAATAAGGCATGATATTTCATGAGAATCCTCTGCTGGCAGACAATTCTCATGAAATATCATACCTTATTTTTGTCAAAAACTAGGAAAGATGTTGCAAAATTTGTCGTCTGCTGCAGTCGTGATTGGCGCTTTAAGGGCTAGTATCCAAAACCATATGTTTGTCAGTTACAAAGATGATCAAAGATACTACTGTAGTGCCAACCAAAAGTGACAGTGACGTCATGTCTTGTTTACAAAGGTACCAGGGACTTAGAATCGATAGATCACTTATGTATTAATCCTATCCGCAGGATAGGATTAATACTCAAGTGATCTATCGATTGGCATTAGCTCAGGTGGAGTGTACAGTTGCTGTTTTCTTAACAATTGTAAACAAAATATTACGTCACTGTCACTCTTGGTTGGCACGACAGTACAATTACAATTTGGTGTCAATAACTTTGTCATATTAATACATCATTAGATTTAGTCTAAGCCTTAAAATGCCAATCACTAATCCAGAAGATGACATGTTTTGTGAATACATATTGTGTTAAGTTTTCTTTATAAGGTAATCTGCTGCATATTTAAGTTGACACATTAAGTACTTTACAAAAATGTCAAATATAACAGGAATGTTGCAATTATATACATTTCAAAACATGAATCAAAACATTTTTTTTAGAAATTTCAGTGATGCATAATAAAAGTCAGTTATGTTGAATAAAGTTTGTTTTGTTTGATTTGATTCTTTACGTCCTAGTCAACAATTTTTCATTTATGTCGGGACAGGTCTTCCTGGGTTGAACCAGAACTCAGCATGGATTAATGTGTCTTGCTCAAGGACACAATGCAGTGACGCCATTGAGGCTTGAACCCACAACCCCTCAGTCCCGAGTCAAGCACTCTGCCAGCGAGCCACTGCGCTCCCTAAAAAATATTTAAAGAAAAATATATCTTTCAAATATTCAAGAAGTTCACCTCACATCCAACATTTACATTTAGGGGATAACTGTATTCAAAATTTTAATTTGGGGAGGTATATCGTTGGGTATACGGTTGTTAAATTTAGTTTTATGGCGACGCGCGAGCAGAGCCGTAAAACGTGATTTCCAAACGTTTATCCGATGATATACCTCCCCAAATTGAAATTTTGAATATGGCTATCCCCATTCTAATGCACTTCCACAGTCTCATCTAATTGGAACGTTGCAAGCCACATTAAGATGTACGTCATCAAATGAAGGTGACATAATAAATGGCATCACACTATTTCCGACAGTATTGAATATGGTTGTCCCCATTCTAATGCGTTTCTGCAGTTTCGTCCTGAATTTGAGCGTTCAAAGCCGCATAAAGTCGCAAGTCATCCGAGATGTGATGTAATCAATGACGTCAATATATTATACAGTATACCACAGGATATACTGTCGCAAATTTTTGACCTTATCCAATCAGGAGTCGCGTTACAAAACCAAGTGCATTAGAATATAATTTTAATTATTTAAATAACAAGAAATCAACATCAACATCATAATCAGCATCATCATCATCAAAGAAAATAAATTGAAAATAAATATATGAAAACAAATAATAAAGAAATATAACAAAGCAGTTGAAAGATGCTGTAAAAAAAAAATCATTTAAGTCCTTTTCATGCAAATATTTATTTGTACAGAAAATGTCATCTGCTTATCAAATCTGATATATATTCAAGTACACTGGATTCAATTAAGAAATAAATTCAATTGATTGAATGTTCATGGAATCATGAATAGTTCTGGTCTCTTGCAAAGTAAGGGAAGCCTGAAGGGCTTCACGTTAACTTTGCAAGAGACCCGAAGTATTCATGATTCCAAATGAATTTATTGCTTATATTTACATTTTATGATAAATATCTAAAAATGTAAAATTATTTTTAATTTAGGAATTAAAACAGTTTTGTATTTAAAACATATTAGTCAGAGTGTAAAATGGAATAGCCAGCTTGAACATGGACAGCCAATGGAGCAAACAAGAGGCTTGTTTTGCAACTGCGACTTGGGTGTGGCTCGCTGTCACTCACAACTCCAGTATCACTTCTGTTGAATGAGTTCAATGTTCGAAGCGTATTGCACAAGCAAGTGAGCTTGGCAGCTGTCAATCAAATTTGTGTAGTTCATGACGCTATGAAAGGTTGAAAAAGTCTAAAGAATCATAAAAGGCTTGCTTTGAAAATGTAAATATTAATCAAGGAAGCAAACACTATGAACCCTGATCGGACTGGGGAGCTGTCTAATCCAGGTCCATATTGTTAATTATTGTGTATAAGCAAAAGAGAGAGCAGATGGCAATTCGTGAAAAGCGGCAAAAACTATAAGGCTTTGATAATAGAACTATAATTATTCAAATCAAAGGTAGACGTCATGAAAATTATAGCAAAGTGTAAACACCCATGCCTAAATCACAAATGCAATAGCAAATACAGGGTTCATACAGGCAAGTATGAGTAAAATTCAAAGACTTTTCAAGGACTTCTAAAAGCTCCTCCAACAGTTTTCAAGGACTTAAAGTTAATGAAAAATACTAATCTAAGTGTTAAAATTCTACTTCAGAAATGCTAGACTGTGATAATGTAGACATTAGTACAGGAAGATTAGTATAAAATTGTTGTGCCTCTATTTGGTGCAGCATATGCTGCACCAAATAAAGGCACAGCAATCTTATACTGCTTAAGGTCTCTATCAACAGTGCTAAGTCCTACAGGAAATAGTAGAATTTAAGGTCTTTTCAAGGCTTTTGAGTGATTTCCAGTACATTTCAAGGCAGATTTAATTTTCGACAAGGACTTTTCAAGAAAGCCCTCTAAATTCAAGTACTTTTCAAGCCTGTGCGAACCCTGAAATACAACAAAAATGAATAATTTTAGTTCTTCAGTATAATCCCAATCAATTTCTAATTTTTAGTGTTAAAATTCAATCAAATGCAAACAATAGGCTTTTATTACTTTGTCTTTGTCACAGCTGTTACCATAGAAACTCTTATTCAACAAAAGCCAGGGAAGCTAGTTGTTAAGACCTTGACCAATTTGCTGAGCATACACTGTTTGTAATTCACTAAGAAATTCGTGGACATGGCATATAGCTGTCTGCATGTCAGCTTTCTGCACTAATATTCAATGACAATATTATATTGCAAATAAATCCTTCCATTATTGTTGAATTATTGCAGATTTTATAAGTTTTCAGAAGCATATGTGTTAGTTATGTGGTACAGTGCCTATTAAGCCAACATATGTGTGATACAGAGACAAGAGCTCAGACACTACAATGATAGAACATGAACCCCAAGCCACAGAAATACTCATTAAAGATGGCCATCAGTTTCCATCACAAGTGCTTATACCCCCGCTCCCTGGATATATTGTATTCTATCTAATAAACAGATAATTTTTCCTACTCTATAGCAGTGAAATTTTAGGTACAGTAAAACACGACTTAAGCGGTCTCCCAAAAATGGACAAAGCAAAGATCTTAATGACATATGGTAGCTTAATGAAGGTCGAAGTATTGCAGAATGCTCCCCTTTGAGCATTCTGCAATACTTTTGACCTGCATTAAGCCATAATTGGTCTTGAAAACCAATTTTTGATCTTTTGGAGAGTGGGCGTTTTAGACAGGTTTTACCGTACTGTATTCAACCTTATAAGCACACATGCTCTTACAAGCAAACTCTAAATTCTTTTTTAGTTATTAATGCTAAGTCAAGTTCTGATTTCCTGCCAGTCCAGTGATGCAATATCTTGAGAGATATGAATTTCATCATGTGAATGAAAAACAGTGATGATCCTGATCAGATGGCTTCTAATGAAGCCGGCTGATTAGAATTCACAAGATTACTGAATAATTTTGGAACAGTTATGTTCACCACATTGGCCTAGCTCCCATTACACAGCATATGCACATGCAAAATAATAATAGTAACACTCAAGGGAGCTCACCTAATGTGGTAGAAGTGATTTCCCTTACCACAAGGAACTGCTCTTAGAGGTAGAAATTTGCTCCCTCTGAGAGCAAATTCTTTCCTTTAAAGAGAGAAGTTCTAATTTGAAAAGTTACATAATTGTAGAGAATCAATGCTAAATACAGTAGACTCCCTTTTATGTGTATAACTTTTTCAGCTTTTTGGCTACGCCACTGCACCATGTACAAATACAGTACTGATAATGTATTGAGATATTCAGGCCAAAATGTACAAGGTTCTGACCAAAATGTGCCACCATACTACGTGCTACAGAGACAGACAAAGTGAGTGAAGACTATACTGAAAGCATGAACAATGATATGAACATAAAATTGCAAAATTATATTTCTAGCATACACTATAAAGATACCGTAAAATCTCTATTATAGGCCCGGGCGTCTATTAGAATCATTACCGTTCACAGAGTTGGGGGTGGGAATCTATTAGAGGCTACAAATGCGAGAGAAGTCTGTAGCCCCAATTTATCGGTAAGAGTGGCCATCTTGAGATGCTAGTGTTGCAAAGTCCATGGAAAGAAGATTATTGACACGATAAACGGTTATTTCCGCGCTATATATCGATAAAACTTTAAATATGCACTGTCCAGGGCATAACACAGCTTTGGGGTCACAACTTGCTAGGGAGGGTCAGTATTTCCGGACAAAATGAAAGTAGGGTTAACAAATTTGAGATGTTTCTGCATCACATAGGACCATTTTTTTTTCAATATCCGTGGGTGGGCCTTTATTAGAGGCTTGATTTTTTTTTAATTTGCTTTAAAATCGGCATTTTTGGCATCCAAACTGGGGAATGGGCATCTATTAGAGCATGGGCCTCTAATAGAGATTTTACTGTACCCATTAAATTTTGCAAGAGCTTACAGTCCCCCAATCCATTTTATTCAATTTATTAAATAAATTAAATCTAAGTATCAAAGAGCCAGCATTTACAGACTATATTAGTGAGCAAAAGCTTTTTAGTTACTGTGAGCATGGAATAAGTGCATATTATATTTGAGCCATGACATGACAAAAACATTCCAATTAAGAGTGTGCAAAGTGAAGACTCAGATCAGCCAGGCAGTCTGATCATAGTCTTGCTTACAAACAGAATTTGGATCCAGATCAGGCCTGACATTTTGTTGGGCCTGATCTGGGTTCAAACTGTTTGCAAAGGTTATCAGCAGATGACACTAGGCCGTAAACGAGTTAAGTCACAAGGACAAGATTTACTTGGTTTATCAAAATACAAGATTTATCAAAATGCTATAACTCCTGGGAATATCACCAGACCACCACATGCTGGTGATATTGGCATCTGATCTTGATATAGAAGGTTCGCAAGAAAATTTGCCCCTTATCCATCATTATTTGCTAAGAATTCCCAAGGAGAAGATTTAAGGGATAGAGAGACAGATGGACAAACCGATGGACAAATAGACTGGTGACTATATCTCCTCTTTGGGAAGCATGACAAAATGATTCTGTTCCATTGGTTATTATTATAGCAGATCACAGGGTGATTCCAATTACAAAGCATGATTGACCCAATAAGCACACTCCATGTTTTTTTTGTTTGGTTTGATTTTTTACGTCTCAGTCAACAATCTTTCAGTTATGTCAGGACCAGCACTAAACTAAGCAAGGATTAATGTGTCTTGCTCAAGGACACAGCGCAGTGATGTCAGTGAAGCTTGAACCGGCAACCCCTCGATCTTGAGTCAAGCACTCTACCACTGAGCCCCCACACTCCATGTAATGTATAACTTTTTTCAAATTTGTATACATTTTTTAAACGTGGTTTTAGTGCAGCTTACGATGGATCCATTTTCTTATGAAATTCCACAACTGGATTGACTGGGAAATCATATTTAAGTTTGAAGTTCTAAGTATGGGCTTTTAAATGCACTTATTAGGTCAAATACTGTAAAATGTTTAGAAGAGAGTGCAGTCCCTTTATAACATGCTCCATTATATCAGATCTAGATATAACAGGGTCATGTTGTGGCTCCCAAATTATTTAACATGGAATTTTACGAAGGAATCATAGGAAAATGACCATGGTCATGGTCATTTTCCTAGAATTCCTATGTAAAATTGTCCCTTTATGACATAATTCGCTCATAACATAGTCCTTTCCCTTGGTCCAAAACATAGTTTTTGTTTGATAAGATTCTTTATGTCTCATCATCAATCTTTCAGTTATATAGGGACAGGTCTTCCTGGGTTGAACCAGTACTAAGCTAGGATTAATATGTCTTGCTCAAAGACACAACACAGTGACGCTGATGAGGCTCAAACCCACGGCCCCTCAGTCTCGAGTCAAACACTCTACCACTGAGCCACTGCACTCTCTCAAAACTTAGTGTTATATAAAGGGACTGCACTGTATTTGTGGCTACAAGAACACACTAGCAGAATAAGATACAGCCACAGGTGATGATAAAATTACCACAAAGACAAGCTTCTACTACCTGACGGGATCTGTGTATTTTCTCGTGAGTAAATCCCGAGGTGGGACATTTTCCCAGGTGAAATGCATGCTCCATGTGAAGCCCCCGACCTGATAACCCCCATTTCCGGAATATTCCAATGTATCATCCAAAATGGCGTCCACTATTGGGCAAAGTACATTGGAACGGTTTTCTTGGATTCTAGCTAAAATTGGCTCAATCCTATGAACACAAAAAGTCAGGAACAAAAATATTAAGCAACCAGTCCAAATCAATACAAAAATACCCATAATTTGTAATATGTCTAATATAAGTAACAATTGAAATGTTTTTTACATCTGAAAATTATAGGGCTCATTCATGATATTAGCATATCTAAAGACTTATATCACATGTGGGTATCTGTCCTATAACAGGTTTCATTATAGGAAAGGATGTGTAATTTATATTCAGGACTTCTAAAAAAAACTTAGGACTAGAAAATCATAAGATACTGAATCAGATATACACTTCAAACTTCATCTTGGAATTGCTTGAATGAGTAAATGGAGAAATTAATATCAGAAAATTGCTATGCCCTTATTTGGTGCAGCATATGCTGCACCAAATAAGGGCATAACAATTTTCTAGCACTGCATATGCACAACAATTTAATGTCACTTTTGGTCTCAATTCAGCTATTGGATAAAGTCTTAAAGAAAATGCTAGAATACAAGTACTTTTAAAGGCTTCATTGATTCTACAGCTCTTTTCAAGGCAGATTTAATTTTCCAGTACTTACGGAAGCCCTTCAAATTCAATGTTTTTTTGAGCCAGTGCAATACCCTTTGAATTTTGGCCTGAGTCTTCATGTATGTCCCTACTTTATTTGCACAAGCAGTTAATACTGGTTATAGTGCCAGTTTAGGAGGGCCTTGCTAATGAGCTAGCTAAAACGCCATATCTATTGCTATCAAATCAATTGTCACCTCATCTAATCAATGATCATTCAACAAGCCATCTCTGATTTATGGAATTTCTTTTGCAATTTCTTTTATTGGCTAGTCCTTTTTTTCCTTATGTTTTGATGTTTTTCATTGCTACCATTTTCCTTTGTTTTTTAATGAAAATATCATCCAAAAGGCAAAATATTCCATAAGCACTTATCATTCACAAAGTTTGGTACAACAAAAGTTCAGATGGTTCATTATACATGTACATTTAAGGGTTGTAAGCAACAATTTGTGGAAAAAAATACATGTAATGCACTTCTGTGAAATTCTGTCTCAGAAAACTGGTATGAAATAATTCTGGTCAGATTCCCTGGTAGTAGAAACTTTTTTTCAATTCATTAGGATAAAGCAACAAGAAGCATGAAGAAAAGGTTACAAAACATTAGGATAAGGTTTTATGTATATGGGGGGGGGGGGGGGGAACCCCTTTAACAGGTACTTTTAAAACAACAGAAGACCTAGATGAAATGGCACATTATCAGATGAAATGCCGCATAATGCGCCATTTCATCAGGGTCTACACTGTTATGAGCATGATAAACTTTATGCTCAGTTGAGTTGAGCATGAAAAAAGTTTAATAACCTCAGGGCTAGACCTGTCAATAAACTTGTCTTGAAATAATCTTCTGCTTATTACTTCTGCTGCATACAATCAAACATACTTAAGACAACTTTTATAATGAAAGCAACCAACATGAACCCTGATCAAACTGCTCATAAAGGTTCATATTGTTTGCAGTAATGCCTAGGCAATCAAAATGCATCAGCCGGTGACAAAGCAGATAACAACTGTCACAAATTGTGCAAAAATAGTTAACCTTATTTGACTAGGTACTCTGACAAAGCATTAAGACTTAAATGAGATGCCAATAAAACTAAATGAAAGCATCATCTCAACCCCATCAGGTTTAAGATACAAACACTCTCCAAGACTAGAAGAAAAGTGTAACATTGCTAAAAAAAAATTCCGTGACTCCTTAAATTGCATGATGAAACGGCCAAGTCTTATTGTACCAAATTAAATGGAAGCTTCCATTATTGTAAATGGAGTTAATATATCAAACAATATTACCATTACTAAAAAAATATTTGAAATCTAAAACAGAAATAGGTCATAGTTCTAGTGGGCAAAATAGAGAAAAAAGAATAAAGATTTTTTTCAAAGCTTTAAAAAATCATAAATTCTGCCAATACTGTGATGTCAAATTAGTATAGAAGGTAAATGAAAGCCTTTTGTATATGTATTTATACTGCATGAAAAATTCCATGATTCAGAAATACTTTGTCCAATTATCTTTGTTCAACTAACTATAATAGAAACAGCATCTTTCAACTGCCTGAAACAAAGAAGCTTAGATTATTTTGTTATTAATTTAAAGGGTATAAGTAAGAGATACATGAAAAGTCATACAGAAATTAAAACAGGATAAATTTCCTGCTAAAATTGTGACATCTAAAGTTTGCAGCATATTACCATTTTCAATTGTGTTTTTTTTACATTTTCAATTGTTTTTTTGTTTTGTTTTTTTTTGTGCTTCTTTAGCCATTATAAGGCTTAAGTTCTAGCTAGCAGACAATTCATATCGATAATCAAGCCTTATTTTCCTCAAAAAATTTAATCGAAGTGTCCCAAAACTTGTCATCTGCTTCAATCATAACTGGTTCTTTAAGGGTACAGTACATGGTACAATCTTCTCTCCTTACAGCTAAAGAGTTTTCGCTTTAGTATTTTTATACATTTGTTTGTTTTGGTGTTCAAAGTTGCTTTCAACAACCTTGAAGTCATATGGGCCTTGTCACGAGAAAACCGGTCTTCTGGATTTCTGACTAGGCCATACACAAACCAGCCTGCTGAGCTACACAGAGACTAGCTAGAATGTGGAAATTATGAAAGAAGCCAGCTTAGATATGAGGTGTGACATGTTTTTGTTTTTTTGATTTGATTCTTTACGTCCCATCAACAATCTTGCAGTTATAAAGGGACTGGTCTTCCTTGGTTGAACCAGTACTAAGCTAGGATAAATGCTCTTGCTCAAGGACACAACGCAGTGATGCCGGTGAGGCTCGAAACCCCCGCCCCTCGGTCTCGAGTCAAGCACTCTAACACTGAGCCACTGCGCTCCCAGCCACGACATGTGATTTCCAACAAGTGTAGACTCAGACGGGCCTTTGCAGCCTCATTTTAAGCCTAGAAACTCCAAATGCTCCTCGGTCAGTAGCTTAACAGTCATAGAATATTCGAACGACTTGCAAAGGCTCTGATCAGTCTGCGCGTATGCCCAGGCTGGTGTGAGCATTTGCTGGTTGCACATACCACATTGTTGGAAATCTCATGTCGCGGCTCATATCATACTTAGCAGAAAGTGAATAACAAAGGCGAATGATCAGACTGAGCGGATGCGCAGGCTGGTCTGTGCCTTTGATGTTCACACTTTAAATACAGTCAGGTTTTCTCCCATCACGGCCCATATCACGGTCGTCAATTATCATAAAACGTCTTTTATCATGATAGTCTATTAGGCTTCTCATACCCCATAAACTATTACCTTAATGTAAACATAATTTTGTCAGTATATTAAAATATAACAACTGTCTTACCTAAATCAGTGACAGTGAGAAGAGAATTCCGGGCCCCCTCATGATCCTTAATTTCTGAATCAGTCCTGAATGAGTTTGAACCTTTCTGAAGCAAAGCTGGATTCATCTGAATCCATAGAATGCAGTCTGAATCAATATGAATCCAAATAAATGATTTCTAATTCTTTCTGAATCAGTTAGAATCATTCTAAATCATTTCTGAAATCTTATGAATCCAATTCAGTATTGATCCATTGTTGAATCAGAAGAATTCAGACAACTGAATAAGTCTGAATCACTCTACATTACAAAGTGAAGTCTGAATCTATCTGAATAACATCTGAATCATTCAGAACTTTATTCTACCAATTTTTCCAACTCTGAATCTATCTGAATTCCATCTGAATCATTCAGAATGAGTGTAAGCATTTTTCAAAGTCTGAATCTTTCTGAATTACACATCTGAATGTTTCAGACTTATTGTTTACTAATCCTTAAAGTCAGAATCCATCTGAATCACATCTTAATGATTTAGACTTAGTTTCTACCAATATTTAACATCTGAATCTATCTGAATTATATCTGAATGAGTCAGAATTATTTTCTACCAATATTTAAAGTTGGAACGGTATCTGATTAAGTATACAGATTTTAGTTTCTACTAAATTTAGTATGGGTCTAATATCTGAATCATTCAGCAAAAGATTTTTTCCTGAGTAATAAATTGATTGATTGATTGATTTGATTCTTTACATCCCATCAACAATATTTCAGTTATAAAGGGACAGGTCTTCCTAGGTTGAACCAGTAGTAAGCTAGGATAAATGTGTCTTGCTAAAGGACCACAACAAAGTGACGCCGCCGAGGCTCTAACCCGGGGCCCTTCGGTCTTGAGCCAAGCACTCTACCACTGAGCCACTGTGCTCCCTACCTGAGTAATAAACTATCAATATAAACTTATTGGGTGTTTTTTCTATGAGTATTAAATTAAAATATTGCATGCTATATTTTTATTTACTTATATCAATATGAAACTGCATGATTGGTTGAGAAATTGATATCTAACAGTAAAGGGGCAAGATGGGCTACTTCTTTTGGGGGTTATTTTAGGGTCTGATTTTTAAAGTAAATGTACAGAATGATCTCGAGAATATTTATTTTAGTTGGTAGAGAGAGAGAGAGAATGAGAGAGAGAGATTGAGGGAGGAAGGGATAGATGGATGGATGGAACAGAGAGAGAGAGAGAGAAGCAAGAAAGAGAGGGGGGATGGATGGATAGGTTGATGGATGGATGGATATAGAGATTGATGGATGAATGGATGGATGGATGGATGGATAGATCAATATGGAAAGATGGGTGGATAGATAGATAGATAGATAGATAGATAGATAGATAGATAGATAGATAGATAGATAGATAGATAGATAGATAGATAGATAGATAGATAGATAGATAGATAGATAGATAGATAGATAGATAGATAGATAGATAGATAGATAGATAGATAGATAGATAGATAGATAGATAGATAGATAGATAGATAGATAGATAGATAGATAGATAGATAGATAGATAGATAGATAGATAGATAGATAGATAGATAGATAGATAGATAGATAGATAGATAGATAGATAGATAGATAGATAGATAGATAGATAGATAGATAGATAGATAGATAGATAGATAGATAGATAGATAGATAGATAGATAGATAGATAGATAGATAGATAGATAGATAGAGAGAGAGAGGGTGGATGGATGGATGGATTGGTTGATAGATAGATAGATAGAGAGAGAGAGAGAGAGAGAGAGAGAGAGAGAGAGAGAGAGATAGATAGATAGATAGATAGATAGATAGATAGATAGATAGATAGATAGATAGATAGATAGATAGATAGATAGATAGATAGATAGATAGATAGATAGATAGATAGATAGATAGATGTAACAGAGAAAGAGAGAGGGTGATGGATGGATGGATAGATTGATGGATGGATCGATGAATGGATATAGATTGAAGGACGAATGGATGGATGGATAGATAGATTTGGAAAGATAGATAGATAGATAGCTAGATAGATAGATAGATAGATAGATAGATAGATAGACAGACAGACAGACAGACAGACAGACAGACAGACAGACAGACAGACAGACAGACAGACAGACAGACAGACAGATAGGTATCAAACTGAAACATGTCTGTCTGAACCTTTCTGAATCATTGCTGAACTTTTCCGAATGATAAAGACCTGAATCGGTCTGAATGTGTCTGAATTATTCAGAAGGAAGTCATGTGATAAAATGGTGCATGCTCAGTGGATACTTCCTTTTTAAATGTAGTCTGCAGCAGAAAGCATAGGTGACACACAGCAGAAATCAATATTTAGTAAGTTTTTACTTAATTTCAAGAAATATCAGTGAGTGAGGAAAGATGAATGAAGCATGTTCAGAAGGCATTAAGTATTAAGTTACTGTTTTTATGTTTACATTTTGTTTATGGTATTCTTGCAACTCATCCCCATAGGTAATTCAGTTACCCCACCCACTCCAAATTACTTATATAGTCCTCTCAGTCTCTTTTGAAAGGCTATGTAGACAAGGATCAAACTACAAACTTAAGGATTATATACAGTTTAGATGGTAGAAGTGATAACACATTGGGCATATTAAGTCTTAGGTGGGGCCAGTAGAGGGAGCCCATGAGGGAGGGGGTCGGGTGGTGCTGAAATATTCTGAATTTAAGCTGAATCTTTCTGAATTTAAGCTGAAAATTTCTGAATTCTGACTGAATTGTGCCTGAATATTGCCGAATCATGACTAAATATATCAGAATCATAGCTAAATATTTCTGAATCAAGCTGCACTGTTTCTGAATCATTACTAGATATGTCTGAATACTTCGTAATCATGTCTGAATGCTTCTGAGTATTTCTGATTCATGGCTAAATGCTTCAGAACCTTTTCTGAATTTTTCTGAACTACGTCTGAATGCTTCTGAATCATTGCAGATAATATCTGAATCACAATGGATTTTCATAAATTGCTGATCTGAATCAATCTTGACACGGTCTGAATAATGGCTTAAAGGTCCGAAAAGCAGCAAAGATTCAGAAAAGGGGATAATGGAATGATTCAGACCAAATCAGAAATGTTTAAGCAAAATTTCAGAAGGAGATTCATACAGGTTCAGACATGAAATTTCCATGAGGGATTAACCTTCTTACCCATTTAAGCTAGAACCATCTTACCCATTTAAGCTGAACGGACTCTCTCATCCTTATAAATTGGATAAGTTCATTTCCAATTTCAGGGTTGTTTGTATTTTTATTCAATTTTTAAAAAGTTCACTAAGTAAGCAAACAGTGTAGATCCTGATCTATGGAGCTAAGACTTTTCTTGTATCTCTTACCTGATATTTTGATTCAAACAAAGCAATAGATAAGACAACCTACATGTATCAAGATAGGTGATATAAAATTGCAGGATTTTTAGATATGGAATTTAACTTTTACTATGGAATAAGAGAATTTCAATGGTATGATTAATTTTGAGGGTAACGTCTTGCATTGTTAGTAAATACACCAACACAATATATTGTGATACTCATTGGAAGCAGCTCAATGAGATACAGGGCTTACCCTGGCTAAGAATTTGTTGTAGCCAACACTTTAGCCGAATGGAAAAAGTTGGAGCCAAATGAAATTGACTTAAGCCAAGGTTTTAGCCAGAAAGTAGTATCAAGAAGTTTTCTGTATTTAACTCTTTGCCAGCTAGTGGCAAGTTTTGTCATCTGCTGATAACCTTTGCAAACAGTTTGGACCAAGATCAGGCCCAACAACATGTCGGGCCTGGCCTGGATCCAAACTGTTTGACACCCTGATGGTAATGAAAAAGATCCAACATTTAAAGAGTAAAATATGGCACACTTATAAAGAGTGAAGGAATAATAAAAGCAATATTTGAAAATCCAAAAGCTGATCAAAATACACTTTTTCACAGATATGTAATTATTGAACAACCTACACTGTACTTTTAGCCAATGACTTATATTTGTAGCCAGGCTACATTTTTAGTAGCAAATGGCTACAATGGCTAATGGCAGGGTGAGCCCTGAGATGCTTCCAGCGAAAATCACAATAAAATTAATGTTTTCATAAAGAAGCCATACCATTTTAGTTTGAAAAATAAAAATGTCTTATCTAATGCTATCAAATATATAACAGGGAAGCTAATTAGTTAACTTTTATCAAACACCAAGAGAAACTTTTACATGGGGGAACCAGACCGATTTACCTAATCGGGTCAATTGTTGACTGACGTCGCTGTGACTCATGCATAGGAATTGAATTCCATTTAAAATGTAAACTCCACCAGAAACCACCCACCGAGTAGCTTCCTGTTCCGCCGTAATCCAGCGTCATTTTATCGATGTTGTCTATTTCTGGACATAAAATGGCTGTTCTGTCTTCTTTGATTCTCGCTAAAAGGGGTTCTAACCTGGAGATTCAAGGATAGTTTCGTTGTTATGGTGATTATGAACACATGATTTATTTCACTCTTGAAGTGTCAATCATGAGTGCAGCAGAAGACAAACATTTTAATATATCTTTATTCATTTTTGGTAAAAATAAGTTTTGATATTAGTTGAAGTAAATCGTCTGCCAGACAATTCACAAATAATATTAAAACTAAAAGCAACATAATTTTAAAAGGTCATCTGCTGCAATTCTAGGTGGCACTTTACGGTAACCAATACGCCTTCTCAACCATCTTATCATATAAAGTGTACCTGTCAATAAGATAAAACTGACTATCTAAAAGTGTCATCAAGTAGTAGTCCAGAATATCTGAAATCTGAAAACATTCATTACAGGTTTAGATAAACAAAAACTTTCAGTGTAAAATTGTAAAATTAAATTTGAGCCGCGGCATGTGATTTCCAACAATTTGGCATTTTGACAAGTGTAGACTCAGACGAGCCTCAGCAGCCTCCTTTTAGGCTTAGAAACCTCAAATGGTGTTCAGTCAGTAGCTTAACACTCATACGATATTCGAGCGACAAGCAAAGGCTCTGATCAGACTGCACGTATGCGTAGACTGATCTGAGGCTTTGCTGGTCGCACATACATGTACCACATTGTTGGAAATCTCATGCACTGGCTCATTAATATTTTCTTACCCATTATGTTTAAAATATGTTTTGGTTGAGGTATAAGAAAATTATTTTTTGTTAGACACTCTTAACTAAAGGCTGAATTCATTTCTGCCATAGTATATACACGGCCTCCAATCTCTGCCTCCTTCTCCAAAAAGAGCAGAACGTAAAGGGAGGCGAAGGCCCTTCCGGGAAGCAGGCAGTGGGCATAAACAATGGAACACGGTAAGTTGTGTTGACACATTTTCAATCATAAGTAAATTTTCAGCGCAAATTTCGAAAATCTAAGAATGCTATGCTTCGGGCAATTGTTCAAGCTATCCGTAGAGCATGCTGTTTGCACATTTGAACTTAGTTTGTAAGCGTGAGAGCTTTTCTCCCGTTGCACAGTTGTCCAAGAAACGGTGGTTCCCGCATGGTTTTGCCTTCTAACCAAACAAATAGTAGTGTTTGGACCCTTATTCATACTACTGAGGCCCCTCCACACCCATGTTGTCCCAAATGCAATTTTTCGAGATATTTCAATGATAATTGAGTGATGTAGAGCCAAATTTCTTTAGGAGCAGGAGGCGAAGGGCAGGAGAAGGAGGCTGGGAGAGGAGGAGCAGGCGGCGATGATATCAAAATTTGCATTGATTTTGCTTATTTTTAATAATACATGTATACTTATCCAATCTATATCAAACTTGCATGTATGATACGAATAATTACGCTTATTCTCCCATTGTTTTGTTTGTTTAACCCAGAACGTCATGAGCTTGCTAGAGGTATATATATTATAAGAGAGGTATATATAGCAATGTTTGTGATCAGAATAATTCAGTTAACAATAGCGTTTAATCATTCCGGAGGCCGTGATATACTGTTGGCAAAAAGATAAGTCTATTTTGAAATATTGATGCAAAGAGCCAATCTAGTAAAGTAAGTAAGTACTGTATGTAAAGACTTTATTTTACGAGGGTCAGACAGCATTTAGCATATAAAGGCTGATCTTCCAGGAGGCCCTCAGTGAATATTATACAATTTTTACAGATAAACACAAAGTACATTACACTAAGATACTTAGAAAATGACTACCATATTTACTCAAATAACAATCTGGGGGTGTTGTTATTTATGGGTCCAACCAAAAGCGTTCTTTAAGCCGACCATTGGTGAGTATTTCAAAGACAATGTGGAAAGGCATTCACACAACACTTTGATCTGGATAAAGTTATTTAAAGTCTTGAGATCAAATGTATATCTAGACCCAATAACCTGGTGCAAACACAGATTCTTATTTTTCATGTATAATAGACTATCATAGTTTGTCCAAATAGTGACCTTGTTAAAGTTTACCAAATATGACAACATTATACAATTGATCCATTCATTTTCAGAAAAAGCGATATCCACCGAAGCAAAGCCATCACTTTTGAGGGTTGACAAATCCTGATGTTAACTTAAAAAGAATGATTTAATTGTTTTGTTATATGACTGTTTAGGCTGTATATTTTTTTGAACTAAAATTAGCTGTGGACAGGTAGACAAGACTTTTGTCAAGGCTGTCTGACAGCTAAAAATAGTTTTGGGATTCCTGACATCAGATCTTAAATTAGCTGTATGACTTTTGTCAACATTATTTCAGCCATGTCGGGACAGGTCTTTCTGGGTTGAACCAGTACTATGCAGGGATTAATGTGTCTCGCTCAAGGACACAACACAGTAAACCACTGTTGATTAATAATCTCTGCCTCATGATTAATGATTAAAAGGAGAGCTTACCATCCAGGAGCCGCCTCACAGTGCGAGTCTAAGAAGATAAGGACATCCCCTGTTGCTGCCTTAGCACCAGCGATTCTGGCACGTATCAATCCACTCCTCTCCTTCGTACGAACTATTTTTACCACTCCATCAGGCCATGCCTCTTCCACGTATTTGCTTAACTTGGGTCCAAGCTCAGCTAAAATATAGATTTTATTTAAAGATAAAAGTCATATACATGTACCATTACCATATTTTCTTGCACATCGGATATCGTAGTATAACAGGATTCGGACAGGCTTGAAAAGTACTTGAATTTAGAGGTCTTTCTTGAAAAGTCTTTGAAAATTAAATCTGCCTTGAAAAGTACTGGAAAATCATTCAAAAGCCTTGAAAAGTCCTTGAATTCTACCTTTTTCTGTAGGACTTAGCACTGTTGATAGAGACGGAAATCAGTATAAAAGTGTCGTGCCTTTATTTGGTGCAGCATATGCTGCACAAAATATAGGCACAACAATTTTATAATAATTTTCTTATACTAATGTCTCCATTATCTCAGTCTAGCGTTTCTGAAGTTGATTTTTAAAACTTAGATCAGTATTTTTCATTAACTTTAAGTCCTTGAAAATTGTAGGAGATGCTTTGAGAAGTCCTTGAAAAGTCCTTGAATTTTACTCATACTTGCCTGTATGAACATACTTGCCTGTATGAATCCTGTATAAGCTTTGAACCTGGGAAAGAATTCTTATCTTACTCATTTATGTGAGATATACATTGGTTGTATATTTGGAAATATGAATACAAATAGAATAAGGAATTCAGTAGTAACATATAATTTTTGTTGCTAGGATAACAAAATAAGTGGTTAGAAATAGGTCAACACTTCTCTCTTAAGATAAAACAAGAATAATCAGGGCTCCATTTACAGTAAAACCTGTCTTAAACGGCCACTCAAAAAGAAGACCAAATATTGGTTTTCAAGACCCCTCGATAGCTTAGTTGGTAGAGCTTCCGCTTTTGGAGCTGGAGGCCATGGGTCCGAATCCCACGGCTGCGCCATACCAAAGGTGTAAAAAATGGTACAAGTAGCAGCTCCCTTGCTGACGCTCCCTTTTGACCTTCATTAAGCTACCATTTGTCTTCACACCATATGTGGTGGTACTGGTGGATACTCAAATAGCATCAAGTGAAGCAGATCATACGATCCAAGTGAATGCAAAATTTCAGCATAAAATTGTGAACATTTTCTTATCCATCAGTTTTAACATTTGTTTTGGGTGCTCATTGAGATGGTTCTTTTGAGTACCCACAACATTACTTTTTTTGTTGAAAAATAAGAAGTCATTTTTATTTACACTCTCTTATGAGAGTCCGTGCAGTTTGATCAGCACCAGTGTTATTTGCTATCTTAAAAGTATAGTAGCCAGCCTTGTGACATGCATAAAAAACCCGAAGACAGGTTTTGTTGCATCGAGGCCCATATATAGGAAAACATTTACTACCTGGTTAGATTTTTAAATGTTTTATCATTGTTTATATTTATTGAAATAAGATAACAAACTATGTCAAATACTACGAGCAGAGCTCTAGGTAAGTAGTGCCAAACAAAATACAAAAACAAGCGGGTCAGCATGAAACATGACTGCTCACCTAAGTTTCCTAGTCTAGTCACAGATTTTTGTTTTGCAATGATTTTTGCATCATGCATAGGCACTTCATTTAATAAGCTTAACTAACACCTTTTGACGCCTTTGAAATGTCATATATTTGAAAAAATTATAGAAAATGGAGCATTTGCTCCAAAAGAGCAAATGCTCCATTTTCCATAATAGAGCAAATGCTCCATTTTACATAATATTTACAAAAGCATTCAAAACTTAACTTAAATTTTCCTTGAATTTTTTCAAAAGAAAATGATGTCATGATCTAAAAATAGCCTATTGAGTAAAGGGTTAGATTTACAATGTTAATCAAGACTTGTTACATGTATTAAGATTTAAAGAAGCGGTAAACAAAAACGTGAGTCTGTTTTACTAAAGTGTTTAAAATTCTGAAAATTGGCTTCAGGTTACAGTATTTTCAGCATATAACTTTTTTCATAGATTTCTATTCATAAGCATGTAAGGAAAATGAGCTTCACTGTGTGGCAGCCATCAAATCTAACTATGGAATTTTCGCTGTTCTGAGTGCAATACGGTAAAGCTATTTTTGTATTATCATTGCATATTGAAGTCACTCAAATATGAGCCGTGTCATGTGATTTCCAACAATGTGGCATTTTGTCATGAATAGACACAGACGAGCCTGTGCAGCCTCCATATAAGCTTAGAAACTCCAAATGCTGTTCGGACAGTAGCTTAACAGTCATAGATTATTCAAGCGACTAGCAAAGGCTCTGATCAGACTGCACATATGCGCAGGCTGGTCTGAGCCTTTGCTGGTCGCACATACTACATTGTTTGAAATATATGCCGCGGCTCATATGGACCTTTCATATTTCACAATAAAAGGTAAACTTCACACTCTGCCACTCCGCATTGTACATATATATCAACCTTATAATGTTAAGCGCACTGTGCAATGTGCGTATAAATTTTCCAAAATTCTGTGTTTGAAATTTTACAATATTTACTGTATGGCTTGAACCTTCATCATTTTTTATGTGAATCATCTGCTGGTGTTATATCACCAGAAAATAGAAAAAAGTAGCATAAAAATACAGTCAGTTAGTTGTGATTAGAACAAGGGACAAAAATTCCACTTGTCGGCTAGTAATTAGGAGTGAAATAAAGAAAGGACAAGTAATTCTTCCCAAAGCACTTGTCTTACTGGACGAGTGCTTTGGGAAGAATCCCTCGAGGAAGTCATATTACAATACTCCCTTTTGTTCTTTATTGCATACACTTTTAAAGGACAAGTGCATGTGTTTGCAGAACGAGTAAAAATTGTAAGTCACTTGTCCTGCAGGACAAGTGCAATATATAAAATTGTTATATGACTGGAGAGAATCCTGTTTCCTGATTGGCTTAATTTGTTTTCATAAATCTCTATGTCTACCTGGAAACTGGTCTAAACGGGTCCACAAGTTAATATTGCATGAAAACCAGCTCGAACTAGTTTCCAGAAGTTAATATTTTTGACACTTCTGCAATATTACCCTCTAGAGAGCTAAAAATAACATGATGAGTGTGAAACTAGCATGTGGGTTCGGTGCACAATTAATCAGTCCCATTCAACTCCATGTAAAAATGCAGAATTCAAGCATCTGCAAATTTTTCCAGGACATTGCTTGGACTTTTTTCTGCCTGTGAGTGGCAAGATATGTCATTCACCTATCAAAAAAGTGAAAAAGACAACCTGCCTTGATAATCTCGTTTTCTCAGCATTCTCCGTTCTTTGAGGAACAGTAAAAAAATGCGGGCTGAAATCCGACCGGCGTCATATGTTACCTGGGGAGTGCGTCAGGGAGTCTGTGACAAAATAGTCCACACAAAGATGCATTTTTCTGCATCAGCCTGACAAACATAGAACAATGTTGAATCACATGTACATTTTAAGTCGAATAAAGCACCCATTCACGCCATAAAGGGCCCAAAAACAGCAAGTGCTAAATTTCTAACGGTACTATTTTCGTGGGCTACCAAACCTGAAGACTGTAATTGTGTACTAACACCATGTGCTGCATGAAATTGACATGATTTGCTGTTTCACCTCCCAACAGGTAAATTAAAGACTTTCATGAGTTTTTACAACTGTTACAGTTTTGTTTTGTTTTGTTTGCTTATTTATCTTTGTTTGAATAAACAAACTGTAAAAACAGTTTTATGATAACATTTTATTCCCCATTAAGAGAGTTAATATACATTTGAAAATACAAAATACTAAATTATAGTATTTTAATAAAAGTTACTAAAACATTTGAGAAAGTCCTTAAATGTCTTAGATAGAAGGTTGAACATGTCTTTAACAACAAAAGTGAACGTAGCAAAATTTTCATTCTTAAATAAAATGTCATATAACAAAGCAGTTACTGACTTAAATTTCGGTAGACATAAGGATTTATCTACCCTTAAAAGTGATATTCACCTCGGCCTAGCGGCCTCGGTGAATTACCACTTTTTCGGGTAGATAAATCCTTATGTCTACCTCATTGAAGTCAATAATTGTATAATATCATTGTCCCCTGTAGAACTTTATGGATAACTACTGAAAGCATTGACATTTTTCTTTTATCACATCTCTTATCAATATAATTGGTTTGATTATTGTGTTTGTTTGTTTTGATTTTAACCATCCCAGTCACAGGTATACTCATGTTGAGTGGTTTAGTTATTGCACATTTAACCAATGACACCTCTAAAATAATTGGGTAGGCCACAACAAGACATTCTATGGACCTGATCTGTGCTCAATATAAAACTGTATATGCAAACATTTATCAAAATAGCCAACAGTATACATTTTAAATTCTCAGGTACGGCATTTTTAACTCTTTCCCTGCTTGCATCGACTTTTGCTGTCCGCTGATGACCTTTGCAAAAAGTTTGATCCCCTGATAGTAAGTAAGTAAGTAAGTAAGTAAGTAAGTAAATTTTATTATAGTGACATGTGTTATAAATATACAATATAAACATCAAAAAGTGTGTCTAACAACACCCGGCCGCATTGGGCCTACAAGTCACTTTAAGCATTTTATATTTGTACAAAAAAAAAAGAGAAAATATAGTTTCACTATAGAATATCCGTATCATACGTGATTTTGCATGAGCATTTTACGTTCACTTTCAAATACTTTGAAAATATGCATATAAATATATAATACTGGCAGTAAATGTATGGTTTTAATGATAGAGTACAGACTTTCTTCGTTGCATAGCATCCACAATAAATTTTGCAACATAAATAAAGTGGTTTTCAACAACATGCCTAAGTTTTTCAACATCATTCAACAGCAAAAAATTTGATTTTGTTTCAGTCGCTTTATCAATTAGAGATTGTCTGAGATCATGGTAACATGCACATTTGAACAAAAAATGAATCTCATCTTCAGTTTCATTTGAATTACAAATGTTACATGTTCTCTCATGAACACTTAAACCTGAATATCTCCCTGTCTCTACTCTGAGGGGTAAAATACCGCACCTGAATTGGGCGAAATGCGATTTCTCCAATTTTGTCATATTAGAAAGTAGATATTTTTCTGTTTTAAATTCGGATTTGAACTCTCTATAGGTTCTTAGTTTTGAAACAGTTTGTATTTTATTTGACCAATCGACCCGATGATTGCCCAAAAGCTGATTCTCAATATATTTTAAATCAACGGGCGTTTTGTCATAAAAATTAGTCAAAAGATCTACTTTCGTTAGAATAGTTTTCACATCTGAACACCAGCTTTTACCACCAGGCATAGAATAATCATAATTAAAAATCTTCTTAGTCAGCCTATTTTCATCCATATTTACAAGTCTATTCCACAAACGTAAGACATTAGCCCAACGCCTGCTCGTTGAAACTACCCAGCCCATATCTCCAGTTATTGCTAATATAGGTGTGAATCTATGCACTCCCATAAAATACCTAATCGCCCGATTTTGAATCATATCAATTTTATCAAAACTTTTGAAACCCCAGACCCCAGAACAGTAATCTAATACAGGTACAACACATGAGTAATACAGTTGACTATACGTTTTAAATCCCACATCTTTATATGAATGAATTTTCGATATAACAGCACCAAGAGCTCTCCCTCCTGCTTTAGATAAAGTTTCTGCTATTATACTAGAGTCCATGTGTTCATTAAGATGTACTCCAAGATATCTATAAACTGACACATAATCAACAGTGTGGTTTCCAACCTTAAAATCGAAATTACTACATCTTTTCCCCTTGTTTCTAAAATGCATTGCATTTGTCTTTGAAAAATTGATAATAAGTCGCCACTTCCTACACCATTCATTGACAAAATTTAAAAGATCTTGCATATCATTTTCACTTTCTGCCAAAAGTAAAACGTCATCAGCATATGCCAAGCAACATAGTTTGTTTTCACCAAATGCAACACCTTTATTCAGATCATTTAAGCCACAAATGAGATCATTGATAAAGAAAGCAAAGATAGTTGGCGAACTGGAATCGCCCTGTCGTACACCTGATGACACAGGAAACCAGTCTGTCAACATACCATTAAGCTTGCTGATGCTGATGTATCGGAAAGCATAGATTTTACAGAGTTATAAAATTTCCCATTAATTCCACTTGATAATAACTTGTACAATAAAACATTTCTATCAACATAATCAAAGGCTTTTTTGAAATCTATGAATACCCCAAAGGTGTCTTTCTTTTGTGAAAGTCGGTTTCTTATAAGGGTGCATGCAGAATATACATGATCTTCACAGGACCGCTTTCGACGGAAACCATTCTGTTCTTCCGCTAATAAATTTTCGTCTTCCAAATAATTCAAAAATCTGTTGTTTATTACAGCTGAATAAAGTTTACTTACAACAGATAAAAGACTTATACCCCGGTAGTTCAGTGGGATACGCTTATCTTTTGTAGAGTCCTTTGGAATTGGGGCAATCATCGCCTTTTTCCAAACACTAGGCAAAATACCTGTATCAAAACATAAATTAAACAAAGCATGTAAAACATCAATTATAATGGGAAATTTTAGAACTTCGTATGGTATTTTATCAAAACCTGAGCTTTTACCGTTTTTGGCACAATTTACTGCCTTTTTGACCTCACAGTGCGAGATAGGTACATTTAAAATGGGATTTTGCTCAAAAAGGGGATCAAGCATTCCATCTTCTAAAAACATTTTTTCAGACAAAATTTCGTGGTAAAATCGGTCATCAAAATTCTCACTGGGTTCAGCATTATAAAGGTTTTCAAAATCGCTTGACCATTTCTGAAATACAAAATTTTCATCTGATATGATATTTTCATCATCCCCGTAGACTTCCATTGGTATGGAGCCTTTCCGCTTTGGGCCTAACTGTTTAATGTGATCCCAAAATGCTTTTGGGTTTTCTGTGCTTACTTGTTCGACATTCATTGCTAATGAACGCCTGTATTCTCTTTCTGCAGACCTTAATCGTTTTTCAAAAATATTTCGTGCAGTTTTAAAGTCATTTCTTAAACGATTTTTCATGTACCGATCTCCCTGAAATTTCAAGAAGGCTTTCTCTTTCATGTGAAAATTGTGCCATAAAGTCTCTAAATTTTCATCCCAATAAGGTTTGTATTGTTTATAGCGTTTTCTTGTTTTCTTTGAGCAGTCAAACGATGGTATATTTTGGTTCATTTCCCCAATCATTTTGTTACAAAAATCGTCATACAACATGTCCACATTCTCTTGGTTTTCCCTACAAAGTTCAATGTTACGAATAATGTCCAAAAATGCACACCGTGTTAATTCAGAGCTTAGGAAATTTGCTGGGATACGTTTAAGTTTGAACACTTTTGTATTGAAAGGAATTCTTGAAAAATTGCTTTCCCTTTGAACATCAGTGTCCTCCGACAAAGTAGAGTATTTGAAATTAAACCGAAGGAAGTTATGATCAGGAATTTTGCTGCGTTCTCCTAGTAAGTATTGTAAATTATGCTGGTTTATAATGCATGTAGGGGAAATAACCTCAAAATTGTCACAAGAATTGAAACAGTCATGTGGTACTAAAATATAATCAACAACCGCTCGACCCCTGCTTGATATGGATGTAAAATTGTCAGAACTTTGTGCGAAACGGCCATTCAATACACACATTTTTGCATCCAATAAGAAGTCGACAAAAGTATGGCCATGTTGATTAAATGTTTTGTCCAAACAAGAACGAGGTGGAATTCCATCTATATCGTTAATAACATCCGACAGTCCCCCAAGGCGAGAATTTAGATCACCGCATACGAATATAGCATCATTGTCTGATAATAGATATATTTGACCAAGCAGGTGTGAAAAGAAATCCGTTGCATTACGACCCCATGGAGAGTTTTCTGGAGGTAAGTAAACCGAGAAAATCACAATTCTATAGCCTGTCTGTTTCGAGGTAAGCAAGATTCCTAATATACCGTCAAACGATTTGTCCACAATACTTATTTCATACTCTTCGTAAATGCTATTTCGAACAAATATTCCTACTCCGCCTGATCCCTTCGGCGCATTGATGTGTGTAATCTGGCGATTATGTGCGTAAAATTTGTAGCCATCAAAATTTATTGTCTGATTGTTTTTCAAATGGGTTTCATTTATACAAATAATTTGTGCGTCTATATGGTCGATTAGTTTTGTTCTCAACTGATGATTAGATTCTGTCCAACCTGATACATTTATATGGGCAATGGATAAGGAGTGTTCAGTTAACCGGGTGTGTGACTAAGTGTCACTGTTTGTGGCAGTCGGGCTGCCACCACTCAAGTTGTCTTTCTTGACGATTCGTCCGTTGCCTGTTACCCGAAACTGGTTACCGTTAGGCATTTGCGAGAGTAATGTTTTTGCATTCAATTCTAGAATGCGCTCCGTGTGGGTATTGCTACTTCGTAAATACACATTTTTGAACTCGCTGGAGTTACTGAGGTTCTTTTTCGCACGAAGAACTTCCACTTTTTGTTCTACTGACTCGAACGCAATTTTCAGTAGGGGAGGTTTTCCTGTGCCACGGTCCGGACATCTTTTCACGTCAGTGATCATGGATTGATGAGATACGTCCGTGCCCAGGGCAGAGATCAGCGCTTTAGCGGTATCCATCAGTGGACGATCGTGGCGCACGTGCACATTCGTAGCTATAACCGTAATGTCACAGTTATTGACTGAATTGTCCACAAAACCGGCATCAGCTTTCAGTGAGCTCATTTCACTTTCAAAGAGTTCAATGCGTCGTTCTAGGCTAGCAAACTGTAAATCTATATCGACCTTCACCGACCGTATCTTATCATCTATTGTTTTAACCACTTCATTTCTAAGTTTTTCAAGTTTGCTGTCAAATGTTTTTTGCAGACTTTCTTGGCCTTTTTTCAAACTTTCCAGTAGCTCCATCATTTTATCAAGTTTCTCATCATTTTTTGAAAGAGCTAAATTCGTGTCAACTTGATAGTGTTCCTGAAAGATTTTTTTCTAAAATGAGCGGCGACATGAGATTTTCAACAACATGGTATATGCGACTAGCAAAGCCTCAAATCAGCCTGCGCATATGCACAGTCTGATCAGAGCCTTTGCTAGTCGCTTGAATATTATATGAGTGTTAAGCTACTGACTAAACATCATTTTGAGTTTCTAAGCTTAAAAGGAGGCTGCATAGGCCCGTCTGAGTCTACACTTGTCAAAATGCCACAATGTTGGAAATCATATGTCGCAGCTCAAATGTTAATTTTGAAAAAAGTCACCAGATGCCAGCAAATGCATAGAAAATTACCCAGCATACAAAGAGTTAAAACAGAAATGTGCATACTTTCTTTCTCTATATACTGCCAGGCGCTCGCTTTCGAGCATTATCGGCAGGTGTACATTGTACACTCCGGGTTGCAGGATGAAAGCCTACAAGTAACCATATCGAAATTACCGTAGGATTCTTTAACCTGCACAAGGGGTGACTTTCCCTGCACAGGGGACATCCAGTTAACGTTCAGATCTGAAGGACGATGCGCTTCTCTAGTGTCACTCATCCCTGCAAATCACACTAGAGAAAGCGTGTTCGGACTCCGAAATTTTCCTCGCCCCGAGCGGGGATCGAACCTGGGACCTCTAGCACCAGATGCAAGTGCGCTAACCACTGAGCTACCACGCTTTCTTACCATACAAGTACTTACGTCTGTCACTGAAGTCATCCAATAGAATAACTTCATGTAGATATTCTGGTGGAGATCTATTGACAACGCTGTAGGCAGTACGGAGGAGGGGTGACCACGCCTCATTATGGAAGATAATTACGACACTCGCTGTTGGAAGTTTCTTTGGATACTGTATACTCTTGCATCTGAAATTGTGGAAAATATTAACTGTTTTTTTCCGCCAGTCACGACTTTTGTCGTTTGTTCCCTCTTCTGTAGCCTATATTGATGTGTCATTTAATACAGGGTTCCCACAGAAATTAAAAAACGCAGTTCCATGATTTTCCAAGATCAATAATGTAATTTCCATGACTACAGACTCCAACCTCCCCTTTTAGCAGCAACTTCACCACGCTGAGCATAATGTGGAATGCAGCAACAACAGCATGCTTGTAGACAATAATAATTAAAACTTGAAACCACCAGTAGCCAGAAAACTAGCTGTCGGACAAGTGTCTGACAGCTAGTTTTCTGGCTACTGGTGGTTTTGTCATATTATTTCACAAAATTCAATGATTTTTCCATGACTATTCAGGTTTTTTCAAATTCCATGATTTTTCCATGCATGGAACTTTTAAGTGATTTTCAAAATTTTCCAGGATTTCCAGGGCTTGTGGGAACCCTGTTAATAGCTCACCACTTTCGTTTGAAACAGCTACTAAAATTTCACGTTCAAATAGTACTGTACTTTCAGACCGCTTTAAATGTAGTTAAGTGCTGAAAGATGGCAAGCTTTTTTGAAAAGCTTATACTTGTATTGGACTACCATATTTGACCTAACCTAGCACACACTGAACTCTTTTTGAGTTGCGAGTGCTGGACAGAAGGAGTTTTGTTAATGTCGATAAGACTGTCATACTTTGGTGTAACAGTGTATTACGTAAAGTCAGTTGCTAAGTAGATAGGCTTTATACGACGCCATTATAACTAGGGCAGAATCGTTATTAAATAGTATTTTGGGACTCGCAATCGCAGTTCGTTGCTTTTGGTGTTATTCTATATTCGGGAACAATTGTCACACCAACAAGTGCTCTATTAACCCTTAGCCCGCCATTCACGACTTCTGTCATCTGCTTGCCTGTCTGCTTATGTTCTTAGACAGCTTATACTGCAAACAATATGCAGGATTTTCCCTTTACCTTTTGAAAAAGGGGTCATTTGCCCACTGTTTTATAAAACAAAGACTAAAAAAACTTTCTCTTAAAGCGTCATTTTGGGAAAGGTGGGGGCCCTTTACCATATAAATAGGGTTCAAGGAAAACCCTTAATATGGACCCACATCAGACTGCTCCCAGGTTAAATTTCAAAGGGGCCTCCAAAATATATCTGGCTTCCACTGACATTCCACAAATCTGAGGTATTACGTGAATCAGGCCTAACTCTTTACCTACTAATGTTGCCTGCTGATACCTTTTGCAAACAGTTTGGCAGGTCCGACAAGACTCAGATCAGGTACAAAACTGATTCCAAACCGTTTGACACTCTGATAGTGTTCCGGAAAGATTTTTTAAAAATAAAAATAGTTAATTTGAAAAATGTCAGAAAACGACAACAAAAGCATGAGAAATTACCGAGCACACAAAGTTAAATATCAAGAAAGGGGCCTCCAAAATATATCTTGCTCATGCAGATCCAGGAAGTTTTGTCAGAGGGGGTCCAACTTTGACAATGTTTTTTTTGTGTCTTTTTAGTTGGTGTGATGAGGGGAGGGAGGATAATGCTGGTTTGGTAGCTTTGTGATTTTTTAGGGAATCCCGATCAGTGTTGCTAAGAACCCCCCCCTGTGAGTTTCAGGGGGGGGGGTCCTGACCCCCTGTCCCCCCTCTGGATCGGCACATGGGGCCTCCAAAATATAACTGACTTCCACTGACATACCCAATCACATGAGGTAATAAAGCACCACAGGATGCAGCTGTCCAATTTTAACCCTTTGCATGCTGTGTTGTTTTCCTTCAAGTTTTAATTGTCTTCGGCAGATTTTTATCTAAATAAATGTTGTCAAAATTTCTTTCCTGAGTACCATCAGTGTGTTAAACAGCAGTGATTTTTTTTACCTGCATCTTTTACCCAGGATGCAATGGTACCGGTATTGCAGACTTTTCATGAAAAATAGTGTTCTGGACTCATAAGTTTGCAGTTGGACCTATTGATATGGGAAACAGCGAGTCCCAGGATCCATAGGCCAAAAATTGTAAATGAATCACTGAAATAGATGAGACAAAATGTCAGGCCTGCTCTGGGTCCAAACTGTTTGAAATGGTTCTCAGCAGACGAGACTGGCAGGTAAAGAATTCAATCAATCCATCAGATTTCTACAAGCTATAATCAATAAAAGAACAATAGATGATAAATATTTAATATAGCGAATTATGTTCCTATAAAGTGAGTGAAAGTGATAGGTAGCTACTGTCGTGCCAACCAAGAGTGACAGTGACGTAAAAGTTTGTTTACAATTGTTAAGTAAAACATTAATTTGCACACTCCATCTAAGCTAACGTGAATCGATAGATCACTTGTGTATTAATCCTATCCACAGGATAGGATTATACATCCTTGATCTATCAACTATAAGTCCCTGATTACTTTTTAAACAAAAACATAAACGTCACTGTCACTCTTGGCTGGCAGGACAGTAGTGAACTGCTTGTTTGTACTTTTGTGGTGATGTTATGTTATGTTCCAGTCAACAGTTTTTCAGTCATGTCAGCCCATTTTTGCCGGGACATTTCCTTGGTTGATCTAGTCTGAGCAGGGCTGTGGAAATACCATGCCCCACTTGCCCGACCTGGTTCCATTTCATTCACGACAAGTTGAAAATTTCAATTTACTTGTCCTTGGACAAGTGCAAAATTTGTATATTTCATATTTTGATTAATTATAATGAGTTGACATGTTGCATTGAAAACAGTGTGGATCCTGATCAGCTGGCTTCTTCAGAAGCCAGCTGATCTGGATCTACACTGTTTACAAGAGAGTTAATATCTGCATGGTTTCATACTGTTTTTGGAAAGTGTAAATTGTTTAAGCACAGAAAGGTATTAGCTAATCTGTACTATCGGACAAGTAAAATTTTCAATGGACAATATTGCCATTTACTTGTTCCTGGACAAGAAGAAAATTTTGCTATTTCCACACCCCTGAGTCTGAGGATCTAGTACTAAGCAGAGGATAAAATGTTTTGCTCGTTAAGGACACAATGCAGAGATACTAAAACATGCAACCCTTCAATCTCCAGTCAATGTTCTACCAGTGAACAATGGCACTCATAACCAAACACACACCAGATAGGTGACAATCGATAAGGCTCTTAAAAATCGATGAACGCGGATCTAAAACCACTAGAAACAGTGTTTTCCCTTGCCATTTGTCGCAGACTGGATGGCGACAAATGACAATCTAAAACTCTATTTCTAACAAACTTTTATCTACGCCCGTCGATAGTATCAACGTTTTAGATTGCCGCCTATCTGGTGTGAAACAGAAGACTTGATTTTATCAGGTAAAAGCAATATGAATATAAGGATAAGTATGCTCAGACCTAAAACCCTGGGGTACATCAGATCAGATTAATTGGGTCTCTGTCTGTGGCTTTGTGATCTCAAACTACTGATTTGTTTCACTCAGAGAGAGTCATGATAAGATTATCTACTTCTGGGTTGACACTAAGTTTTATTATTGCTGACTATCCATGCAGGGATCCCGGAATTTTTATCACCTGGGGAGTACAGGCTGACTGACAGAAAATAGTTCTGACGTTTTAGTGCATGTTTTTATAGTCATTAACTTATTTTACAGAGGGGGTCATATTTTTGTGGTTATTCAGGAGGGGCGGTACCCCCCCCCCAGACCATGTCCACCCTCTGGATACGTGCATGTCATCCAAAGCAACTTTGCCTACCACACTGCAGTGTTGCCTGCTGATAACTTTTGCCAACAATCTGGACCTAGATCAGGCCCGACCAGGATCCAAAATGTTGGTATTCCTGATTTTTTATTATTGTCATTGTGGCTTGTCAGTGTACTGGTGTATCCCACAGTGATCTATCTATCTCTTGTTACTGGCTCGATCAAATTTTGATCATTACGCCAGGGAGTCAGTGCGAATTTGAAATTTTGAAGAAAAAACCAAAACAAAACAAAAAAACAAGAAAAATCTTTCGTCTGTGTTTTTGATCTATTGATCATTGACTAAAATCAAAGTGGTGAGGATTCTACAGACTTCCAAATTGCTCTAAGTGGAGAGATAAGTTAGACTGTTTGGAAGCCTCCATGCGAGCTATACAAATTTGTGTTTTAAGGATAATGTCAAATAACAATATGGCGTGGTGGCTAAAATCTGCGGGTGCTTTGAATTTTGCGCTGTCTCAAGAACAATGTCCAATTTCGCACTGAATTTCAGAAATAATCATAATATATATGTAATATAGTTTACAATTTTGTTGCTGAATGAAATATACACAAACAGTAAATAAGTCAAATATTACCTTGAACTTGGTCAATTTTTGCACACAGAATTCTCCTATTTTCCTCCATCAGAAATTTAAGTTTTTTGCACAAGCATGTAGTGTGATGTGTGATCTAGTACAGCTGGAATTTAAATTTAACAAAGTTTAATTCAAAAGGTCACTTTTCTTGCTAATCCGATAGTACATAACACTCATATAATAGCCAACCAGGCGTAATGTACATGTTTATCTACACCTGTAAACAGGGCTACCAATCATATCCTGGAAAATACAAATAATACATACATAATTGTAATACATATTTATGAGCCGGACTTCCTAGTATGAATATAAAGCGGAATCCAATTAGTGCACGTGACATGGCGTTCTTCTTTATTATCACCACCCCTTTTTAAAGGGGGTATTGTAATCGCCTCTGCCCGTCTGTCCGTTCGTTTGTCCGTCCGTCTGTATGTTATGTTCTATCCTCCTTAACCATTGGACGAAATCCAACCAAGTTTGGTGTGCGAAATTTTCATATGAGTAGGGTGTGCGACAGCACTTTTTTGGGGTCTTCCCCCTGGGGCTCCGGGGAGGGTTCAAAGGTCAACTATCATATTTGAAAAGTTAATTTTAAAGATTTTTATACTAAACTTTATGTTTGTTCTCAAAAATAAAGGAAATGGGATTTTCATTATGTCGCCTGGGTCGTACTCTTGGGGGTGGGACTTGGGGTTGCTTGGGGTCAATTTTTTTTTTTCCAAACATGGTCGTGTGGCATATCAAATTGAAGGGGATGGTCAGCAGAACGGGATACAATTTAAATTTTTACCCGATGGCCAAACTTGTAACCTTGAGGTATAGTCAATAGGTCAATTTTCATTAAATTTCTTCGAGAATGTGGGGTGTTAGCGATGGCACCCTATCGATTACGAGATTACAAGTACTCTCATTTTCTTAGATGTTTCAAAATTTGGAGATTGTTGTTCGATTGCTCATTTAGCTTCTCTTTTACACCAATAGATCATCTGTGGCATGATGTCTGCTCACTGGATTCAATGGAAAGGAATGCTTACATAAGAGCGTGTGAGCTTTCACAGCCTTGGATTCAATTTGACGTTTTAATCAAATTAAGAAATTGAAGAAAAGCTTAGGCAATAAATGAAATAAACATTTTATATTAATTCGTGATATACATTTCAATACAGGAATTGACATTTAACGCAAAAAATGACACAGCGTTTTTTTAAAAGTCAATGAACGACAATGAAATAAAACGTGTGTACAAACCGCCAAACTGATGACCATAATCCTCAATGTGCAACACACTGAAAACGACACATCACCCAAATCAGTAATTTTCAAGCAATTAAGACTGCTGAAAGATATGAAATTTTATTTAAAATATGGCCTTAATCTTAACTATTTGTTAACCTATGTTGCTGAGACAAAAGTGTTCTTAAGAGAAATGTATTCTATATTAATTGGAAATTGATAGCCTTCTGAAGCGCCCACGGGTAATTTAAGTCAAGTCATTGGCCCATCGAATAGCATTCTCAGGGTTTTTATAAAATAACTCTCAGAGTGCAATATATAGATAGTGACCAGAGAACACGATATTACCTATTATAGGACTTTTGGGGTACTGTAACAGCGGCACATCATGAATGAGAAATTAGGACTGGTCAACCTCCTAAAGACATAGGTAATAGCTGAAAATGAGGCGTGGTTTTATTCGAAAGTAAGTATCATCTTGCGCCAGAAGACCTCAGCAAAAACACAAATCATATGAATTAACCCTTAAAACACCAGCAAAATAACTTCATCCGAAAAATGTCTGTTTATTGGTTAACATAATTATAGAAGCATACAGTGTGGACCCAGACCAGACTGATCCTATAGAAGCAGTCTGATCTGGATCTTAACTGTATATGGAAGGGTCTTCAAATATTTCAGCAGACGACAAAGGCATACGTTATTTTTGTAATATACGCTTAAAGGGTTAATAAACGTAAGTTCAGTGTATATATGGTCAGGATTTTCATGAAAATCACGCTTCTTTGCATAACTATAACAACTTAATAACTCTTTACCATTAGATAGAACCTGATTTCCCTTTTTGAGCAGATGAAATAGCCGAACCACGCCCAGATATGAATATTAAAGTTACCTCCTTTACAGAAACCAAATAGCTCCATTATACACGAATCTCCGCTCATGTTTTTTGCATTCATTGTATTTGCCGAAGAAGGAGATAGATTAGTGGACGTGTATGTAAACTTACTTACCTGTATAACTGACATGTATATTATTGTCAGTGGCTATTATATATGAGTGTTAGGTGTTATCGGATTAGCAAGAAAAGTGACCTTGTGAATAAAATTTTGTAAATTTTAAATTCCAGCTGTACTAGATTACATATCACACTACATGCTTGTGCAAAAAACTTAAATTTCTGATGGAGGAAAATAGGAGAATTCTGTGTGCAAAAATTGACCAAGTTCAAGGTAATATTTGACTTATTTACTGTTTGTGTATATTTCATTCAGCAACAAAATTGTAAACTATATTACATATATCTTATGATTATTTCTGAAATTCAGAGCGAAATTGGACATTGTTTTTGTGACAGCGCAAAATTCAAAGCACCTGCAGATTTTAGCCACCACGCCATATTGTTTATGACATTGTCCTTAACAACATAAGATTCTAGGGATTCAACTTGCGCCAGACAGGTCAGATTATTTTTGGCAGGTGCAAAAAAAAATTTAGTGGAAACTTGAAATATATCTAAAGAATTAAAGAGGACGGCCACCCCACCCATACTTCTCCCTACCCCCATATCTAAACTTTACCTTGAGTCTCTTACATCTTTCACCGATCGCTCCAATGAAATCTTATCACTTGCGACAATATTGAAGGCTTCCTTTTCGTAAAGTTTTTCTCCCAATTCCTTCTCTTCTCCTTCTAGATGAACACCAGCCCCCTTTTCCCCTGGACCAGTCCTGCTATTTTCTGCAGTTTGATACTTCAAAAATCTTTCTTTTCTGAATGCTAAAACGCTGTCATCAGGCACATCCGTTTTGGGCACAATTCCGAAATTATAATAAACATATATGCTACCTAAAAGTAAAGCAATTATCGTCAAAAACTTCCAATTAATGCGCTGTCGTCTCAAAAAACGTGGCAGGGCCATTGTTGACATTTACTTATCAGCCATACTGATGACGTCATGTGGGAATCTCAAAAAGTTCATTCTCGCGAGACCTGACGATACCTCATCTAGTTTGTTCTAGACTGGTTCTCTCCCCTACACTGGCTATTGTAGGTTAATTTGAACAACTCGGAACCAGTTTAAGTTTGTTCGTGCTAGCGGACTTCCTGTGCGACAATGCAAAAAGTTCTAAAAATAATTTTAAGCGTTCGATTGATGTAGATGGTGTAGGTGTGAACTAGTTGTTTAATAGTCGTGTTTTTGTAGCTCCCTAAGACAGAATGGGAAAAAATTTAAAATAGTTTTTGAGGCATGCCTGATTTTTCTGATATTCTTTTTTTTTTTTTGGGGGGGGGGGGGGGTGAACAGTAGATGCTGGATCCGAGCCTACGTATGAAGAAAAAGTAAGAGTATCCTCCTCCTGGGCCTCCATGCTAGCTAAACAGTTTTTTATGTTTGAACAACAACACAATCTAGGGCGAATATTTGATGCCAGTAAAATACATTTAAGCCCCAAGTGACTTAGGCTGACGTCCGTTCTAAGCTGGTGGTTCTGTTGTTGTTGATTCATTGTTTATTGTTGCTCTCGTTGTTTGTGGGGGTTCTATGTTTTGTCCTCGTTTTGTTATGCAGTACTTTGTGTACTTTCTAGTTTTGCAATCATTTTGATTGGAGAGAGAGAGAGAGAGAGAGAGAGGGAGAGAGAGAGAGAGAGAGAGAGATATGGTGTACTTTATTTTTCTTCCTAATGTCTTGTGACTGTTGGTGTTCTGTGGATCTTCCTGACGGTGCCATGGATTGGTCTGCAGTGTGTAATTGTTGTATTGCCTGATCATACTCACTTACTTTTTGTCTTTGGCTGGGCCCACCGTGGATAAGTTTTAGGCTCTTACTATATGTGAGTCATGATCTTAGCCCTTTACTTTATTTCATCCTAGTATGTTTCTTTGTGATGATGCATTGCATATGTTAGACTGTTTGGAAGCCTCCATGCGAGCTAAATTATTTTGTGTTTTAACAACATAAGATTCTAGGGAGTCAATTTGCGCCAGTAAATGCACTTAAACCCCTCCCCCTTCTCAGTGGCTACAGCTGCTGTCCCTTCTAAGGCGGTGGTTCTGTTGTTTGTTTATTCATAGTTTGTTGCTGCTCTCCTTGTGTGTGGTTGTGTCGTGCCATTTTCGGTTATGAGATCATCTTATTAATGAGAGTACTTTGGATGTGTCCTTGCTGTGGCGCGGTTGTGTTTATTTGTGTTCGTGTGTCATGATTTAACAAAATAATCTAGGGTGAAGATTTGGAGCTAGTAAAATGTAAATACACACACGCGCGCACGCACGCACGCACGCACGCACGCACGCACACACACACACACACACACACACACACACGTAGCTACCACTGCAGTCCGTTCTAAGGTGGTTGATTCACTCTTTATTGTGTTTGCTCCTTCTTTTGTAGAGCAGTATTTATTGTCCTTTCTAGTTTTGCAATCATCTCGCAAAGAGAGCTGGTTGCTTTACATAAATTGTCTTAGATTGCTGACATGTGGCTGTTAGTGCCCTGTGTCTCTTCCTCGTGGTGCTGTGGGTTGGTCTGCAGCGTGTGATTGTGGCATTTCCTCACTTACTTTCTGGAAAACGATAAAATCGCAAAAAACACCTAAACGATAAATGCCCAACAGCAAGAAACGAGGAAGGAAGACATTCAGTCATCCGCCTGGTGTGCCTGTCAACAATTTACTTTGAAGAACATCTCCTAAACTACTGGATAGAATTTCACCAAATTTTACAGGAATGATCCTTGGATGGTCTCTATCAAAGTTGTTCTAAGAGTTTAATTCCATGCAGAATTATGGCTGCTATGGCAACCAAAACGAAAGAAAAAGTATTCTTGTCAAAAACTACTAATTGTCAATTCGAAAATAATTTGGCACAATGACCCTCTACCAAGATTTTTCAAATTATATTGATTCGTTGAAAAACATAATCGCCAGGGGCTGGCCAGTTTTTCTTATTTCAAAAATCTCATTGTCAAAAAATAATAGACCGATTTGAAAAAATAATTTAGCACAAATGGCCATTGGGTGACCCTCTACCAAGACTGTTCAAAGCATATTGATCCATTGACAAAAATCGCGCCAGGTGTGGGGCCATTTTTCCTTTGTCAAAACTACTTGGTCAATTTAAAACAATATGACAATTGGTCGGTAACGTAATTAACAGTTTGGGTACTCTTGTCTTTTTTTCTCTGTAGTTACATATATTTCTCTGCCAAAAATCAGACTCAAACGTGTTGTTTAACATTATTAACATCGCCATTTTCGCGTTAGTAGTGAGCAGAAGTATTTGGTTTTATATAGCTTTTATACAGAACGCTTCAAAATACAAGAATATGAAAATTGATTTAAATTCAATCTTTATGAAAATTTGCTGCAGTTAAAGTAAGAAAGACAGCAAGGATCAGGAATCAATGCAGTCAAGTACCGCACCTGTCCCAGGATACCAAATGGGAAAGCAACAAAATCAAAACAGGCATCACAAATAAGAGCCAAGAGGTCAGCTAAAACACATATAATGAAGAATGAGTCGTCTAATTTAATCAAAGGTAGTCCTCTGTACGTTCTCTTTTGATAAATCTGAGTTTATTTGATTCTTAGGCTAACGTGAAGGGGCGAATCTTCCAGGTAATGGTAAAACACACATACTTTAATCCCACTAAAATATGGGCCGATTTGTCTAATTATAAAACTTAGATAGACAAATCGGCCCATATTTTAGTGTGATTAAAGTATGTGATTAAAGTATGTGTGTATAAAACTTAGATAGGGCCGAATTGTCTTGGGCAGAGTTATAAATCTTGGGCCAAGTTGGCATGGGCCGATTTTTTATTGTGGGCCAAGTTGGCATGGGCTGAGTTGGTTTTGGGCCGAGTTATCCTGCACCCAAGAGATGGTCACTAAAGCTCATCAAACATGTCACTGATACTGGTGAAGTGCCATCTCCCGCGAGTCCAGTGAGCTGTAGGCCTTTAAATTTCTCAATTAAGGAAGGTCAGTGACCATATACTGAATATAGGACACTGATCAGGTTCAGGTATTAAAACTGAGATAGACATACCAAATTTATACAGATCAGCTGATGCGCACTGAATTACGTGTATAATCATAGTGAATGGATCGGTTTGGTTGCTTAGCATGGTTTGGGTAGCGCCTATCTGTATCTGTAGGTTACTGGAAATGGACTCATTCGCTGAGCATAAATTGTCCAGGGGGTGGGGGGTGTGCGCTGATGTTACTTAGTCGCAAGAAATAATTTGCTTGAAGCTATCTACCGTTTCACAGTCTATAGCACTTTGTGGCAATATGTTCCAGTCTTTAATAGTTCTTGGGAAAAAAGAATTCCTGTATACTTCAGAATTAGCACTTTTTATTTTCAGTTGTTTGTTATGTCCGTGTCTTGATCTTCTGTTGTTGTATGTGATATGCTGATCGGCAGGGATAGCTACCAGGTCGTTGACAATCTTGTAGAGCAGAGTAAGGCGTTGTTATCGTCTCCGCTCATGCAGGGTTTCCACCCTAGCTCCTCCATCATAGATGTAACGCTGCTAGTCCTTTTGTAATCCTTTTGTACGAATCTAGCTGCTCTGCGTTGAATGGTTTCAATTCTGTTAATATCCTTTTGGTGATACGGGTCCCAAAAACAGAAAAGGGGGAGGAGTGTTTCTGGCCATAAAACACTACCTCAATCCGGTTGGTCAGCCAGAACTAGATTCTGAATCTGAGATCATCTGGGCAAAAATAGACTTGCCTGGCTTAAAAAATGTTTTTATTTGCTCTTTTTATAAGCCAAAGGAAAATGACCATGAGAGTATTGATGCTCTGAGAAACTCCTTGTCTAAAATTCCCAAAACAAGCTACATTTGGGCCCTGGGTGATTTTAACCTCCCACATATAGACTGGGAAACAGAGCAGATTAAAAGCTCATGCCCTTGCAAACACGTCTATGAGTCCTTTCTTGACACTTTGCATGATTTCAGTCTGGAACAGGTGGTTAAAGAACCCACAAGAGAGGATAACATTCTCGATCTGTTTCTTCTTAACCAACCATCCCTGGTCCATAGCACTAAGATACTCCCACCCCTAGGGCAGGGCGACCATGATATTGTTCATCACGAGCTTAAAATTAATCTTGGGAAAAGAAAACAAAAACAAAGGCCAATTAAATTATTTAAGAAAACAGACTGGGATGGGTTTAGATCAGAAATGAAGGCTTACCATCAAACATATTTAGAAAACCATTCCTCATGTGACACTAATACTAAATGGACAGAGTTTAAAAATACACTGAATAATTTAACAGAAAAATATGTCCCTACAAAAATGTGTAAACCAAAAGATGGACACCCCTGGGTCACTTGTAGCATAAAACGTCTCATAAACAAAAGAGATCGCCTCTATTCAAAATTTAAACAAGATAGGTCAAATTCAACCCTCAAATTAAAATTTACTTCCTTGAAACACTCAATCCAAAAACAACTCAGAGAATCCTATAACAACTACATTGAGTCAATCGTAATGGACCAACAAGATAATAATTCTAATACAGGACGACCTAACAAACGCCTGTACACCTTTATCAAACAACAAAAGTCAGACAGTAGAGAAATTAACAGTTTAAAATCTAATGGCATAAATTACACACTTCCAACTGACAAAGCCAACATCTTAAATACCCAATTTCAGTCAGTTTTCACCAAGCTTGTTCCCTTGAAGCTGCGGCACCTTGTTGAACTTGTACTCCCAAGGAAACTAAGCTCTCCATCAATGCAAAACATTACAATATCAGTCTCTGGCGTATCTAAGCAGCTTCTTAAGTTAAACCCAGGGAAAGCAGCAGGCCCAGACAATATTTCTCCTCGTATTCTCAAAGAACTCCACAACGAAATTGCTCCCATTCTAACAGATATTTTCAATACAACCCTCTCTGAAGGCATTGTTCCAGACGATTGGAAAAATGCCTATGTAACACCCGTCTACAAAAAAGGTCCCAAATGCAAACCGGAAAACTACCGCCCAATCTCACTAACTTGTATCTGTTGCAAAGTTTTGGAACACATTATCACTTCAAATACAATGTCATATCTCGACCAAAACAACCTTCTATTTCACAACCAGCATGGGTTTAGGAGTAGGGTCAGTTGTGAGACCCAGCTTATCCAGTTCACTCAGGACCTGTATGACACCTTGAACCAAGGAGGACAGACTGATGTCATAGTCATGGACTTCAGCAAGGCATTTGATAAAGTTGACCATCAAAGGCTCCTGCTGAAGCTCCATCGACTGGGCATAAACACAACTGTGATTGCATGGATCAAGTCCTTCTTATCGGGCAGATCACAGAACGTGGTCCTCGATGGCGAACAGTCTGGTGCCTGCCCAGTGCTGTCTGGGGTGCCTCAGGGATCCGTACTTGGGCCCTGCCTTTTTCTCATGTACATAAACGACATGCCAGACTCAATCAAAAGCAACATCAGGCTGTTTGCCGACGACACCATCATGTACCTTACCATCACAAATCATTCAGACTGTCAAGCCCTACAATCAGACCTTACCACTCTCGAATCCTGGGAGAGTGAATGGCTTATGGCATTCAATCCTGAGAAGTGTGAAGTCATTAGGATCACAAAAAAGAAAAAACCAGTACTTTTTGACTATAAGCTTCATGGTATCACACTTCAACTTACAAAAAATGCAAAATATCTCGGCGTCCAAATCTCAGATGATTCAGCATGGAGCAAACACATCAATCAGATGACTACTAAAAGTAACAACACTTTGAAATTTATTAAAAGAAATATCCAAACTAATATCCACAAAATTAAAGAGACAGCTTACAAAACTTATGTCAGGCCTTTACTAGAATATTCGGCAACAGTCTGGGATCCCTGGCAAAAGAAATACATCAATCAAATAGAAATGGTACAACACAGAGCTGTCCGCTACATTTTCAATGATTATAACTTCACCAGTAGTGTTTCCTCCATGCTAAACCAACTGGCACTACCCACTCTAGAGAAACGCAGAAAAATTGCCTCTCTGAGTATGTTTTACAAGATCAATCATGGCCTAGTAAGAATTAAATTTCCTGACTATATCAAACCAACTTTACGAAATCGATTTTCCATCCCGTACTCAAGGATTGATGCACACAGACATTCATTCTTCCCAAGAACCGCAAGACTTTGGAACGACCTACCCCCTGACTTGATCAACTGTCCAGCCCTGGAAACATTCCGAGCTGGAATCGATCAATATCTCCACTAAAGCTTTCACAACACCAATCATCTATCATCATCATTATCATCATCACCATCATCATTCACGCATAATATCATCTACCACATAAAACTTTAGTCGTGCCAGTCTCACAGTATGTCCCCTTTTAAACAATAACAAATTGTAATACGTAACTAGTTGAAATTCCAAATTTTTTTGTATTGTCAAGTTATCAATACATCTTTACATGTTATATTCTGATTATTTGGACTAAAAATTAATGCCATTTTCGCGCGCACTCCACGTAATACTCTTCTAGAGGTGTTTGGAGTATCCGGCAGATACAGATGGTAGAAGAGTAGTCTAAAACAGAACGAACTAGCGAAATTTAGGCAGATTCTTTGAATTTTTTGTCACAATTTTTTAAGTTTCTTCTAATAAGCCGAGTGTAGAATTTGCACGGTTGCAGATTTTATTTATGTGTGTAGCCCATTTGAGGTAATCACTTATTAAGACTCCAAGATAAGGATTATTGTTCACTTTTTCATAAGTTTATATTAGAAAATGTCAAATAAAATGAATCTGCAGATGTAATAAGAATTTTTGCCACTCCGAAATTTGACTCCACTCCAATCCAATACTCCACTCCAAGACTCCACTTCCTAGAATACACGGTGCCAGAACGAACAGAACACGACTATTGAACGGATAGACAATCGCAAGAACAATCCGAGTTGGCAAAACGCTTAAAATTCTACATTCAACCAATCAGAACTCTTTGTTTCAAAAGAGCGGAGTTTTTGACAGAAATGTTGTCCTTCTTCAGATTATACTGGTATATTTCTTCCTTAATTCCCCACATGACATAATATAGCAAAAACCTGTAAAATAATTGCTCAAATAAACTGATCATTGTCAACACGGTCCGGATTTTAAAAAAATATATGGCTTTTTCGTCGGATAATTTCTACGGTAAAGTCGGGTAATTTCGGACAACGGAATATTTCGGACAGACCCATTGTTTTTATGCTTTACCTTACAGTCAACATTCTACAATATTTCAGTCATGTCAGGACGATTTCCTGAGTTGATTCAGTACCTAAGCACACATTGATAGCTCAGAATTGGAGTCATGGACCATTTTGGTAGACACAAGATCACTGACAAAAACCTGGTTGTAAATGCTGTTACCTTCCTTAGACTAAGAGTTTAACACGTCCGACTTGAGTTGTAGGTTGGAAGACTGTAGTCTATGTCAGGGCTATGATTAACCAAAATCACCAGGAAAAAAAGGAAATCAATTTATTGTTGATTTTATGCTATATGATAAAAATGATATGTAATTCATCTCAGATAATCAGTGCTTCCGTAAGTGGGCATTTTTTACGCCCAGAAATCACGCCAGGACGTCCAAAAATGGCAGTGCAGAGGTCCCCAGACTTCCTCAAATTCCTGAGGACATCCGCTGACAAAACTAGCTACATACCGATTATTTGTTTATCCGCCTGATATTTTCCAACACAGGTAAGTTAGGCTTAAATGAAATATATGTGTATATAGTTCCTGTTGCCTACCTACCCTAATTTTTTTAACCCTACCCTATACATTAAAATGGTCTTTGGAGAAAAAATACCTAAAATGGGCACTTTTCAGATTTTGTCACTATTTTCTTTGTTAAATGTTATAACAAAATTTAAAAATTTCCCTACCTACCTACCCTAAATTTTGTTGGTATGCAACAGGAACCACACATACATTTCATTTAGGCCTTAGCGTAATTTAACCAATGAGCGAAATAAGTGCGGATCCAGAGGGGGGACAGGGATCGGATTGTGAAGAAAGGCAACAGCATGCTAGGTTTCCTTCAACGGAACTTACGAGTAAACAGCTGTGAGACAAAAGCATCTGCATACTTTACACTTGTACGTCCGAATCTAGAGTACTGCTCAAATGTATGGAGCCCTTACACCATCCAGGCAAAGAAAAGGATAGAGATGGTCCAGAGGCGAGCAGCAAGATATGCTACAAACAGATATAGGAACACAAGCAGTGTTACAGACATGCTGGAGGACCTCAACTGGGATACACTTGAAACAAGAAGATCCAAGTCACAAGTTACAATGATGTTTAAGATCATTAATGGCCTAGTGGATATCCCAGCTGCTGACTTTGTTACCCCAGCCTCAACCAGAACCAGATCACACCATGGCAAGAAGCTGAGACAATATGCTACATCTACGGACACCTTAAAGTACAGCTTCTTCCCCTGCACCATTCCATTGTGGAACTCCCTCCCAGCTACCTTAGCTGAGGCCCCCGACTTGGTATCCTTCAAGCGGGGGCTGTCTACCTTTTCATTCTAATACAGTCAGGGGCCAACTGCAAGTAGAACCTAGTGATGGCTAGAGCTGTGCTGGTGGGGCTACCATACCCCTTAGCGGTCACCGTAGCCAGATTGGTCTAGTTTGAAGGGTCGAAAACACAGTTGGAAATCTTTCTTTGAATTTTCTTTCTTTCCTTATTACTGATTTCTATCTTTCCTATAGTTTCTCTTTCTCTATCGCCTACAGTATCATAATGGTCAATGGTGACAGAAGATACTTAACTATTAGATGTAGATGTAGAGTCCGAACCCCCCCTGGAAAATCCATAATAGCACAGTCACATGATGATGCCAAAAATCCATATTGGGGCCTCATTATGGAAAGTTTGGCACTGCCTCATAGTGATGACGTATAGGAATCGTGCACTTTTTTTATTAGAACTAGGCCAGGCCACTCGTTTCAACATGGCTGAGTAGATTAAGAATCATTAGGAGACCCTGTTTTCGGACTCACTGGCGCTACTGGTTAAAAAGGCAAATTTAAGAGTTTATGCGGATGTAATAAAAAGGTTATGATATGGCCGAGGTGGGCCTCTAGGTCATATTGGCACGGGCCGATATGGCTACCCCAGTGCCAATATGACCTAGAGCACACCTCGGCCATATAATAACCTGTATAAATTATATATTTACAGGGGATAAGAATTCCATATTGCTTTGCCTTGTTAATGTTATCTATAATTTTTACATCTTTTTCAGAGAAATGGAGACCAGCCTTGACATGGCAACACCGGCCCCCAAAACAACAGTGGGGCTCAAAAGAGTGAAGATGAAGAAGAAGATTAATTTGAACACGTCAAAGACAAAGCTCAAATCGGTTCCTGCCACTCCGTTGAATTTCAGCTGTAAGTTTTATAGGAGCTGACAAGCCACATTGTTGTCATCAAGGCCAACCTTAAAAATATTTTTGTTTCCCCTTACCCGACCCTGTTTACCGGTATGGGTCGGTCGGAAACTTATTTTTTTTAAACTAAAAACCTCAAATTAGATACCCATTAAACGTAAATTGTATACAGTAAAGCCTGTCTTAAGATGCCACTCAAAAATAGACATCGCATAATGCAGGTAAAAAGATTGCAGTATCCCATGGAGCATTCTGCAATACTTTCGACCTGCATTTAGCGCCCATTTGTCATAACGACCTTTGCGTGTATCTTTGAGTGGCCGTTTTAGGCAGGTTTTACTGTATAGTCCTACTATAGCAGAGCTCTCGGAAACGCAGAATTACGCGTATTGGGACGCAAACTTTTTGCCAGGGACGCATGGTTTTCACCAGGCGAGAGTTCCGCGTACGCATGTTTTTTTAGTCGGCACGTTCCAAAAATCTAGTGGCTGAAAGATAAATGCACACCAGGAGATCAAAGCCCTTTAATATTATCGATTGCGGCACACTTTTCGAGCCGCGGGAGACGTCTGTCTCTGCTGACCAATCGTATGACTCGGACTGCAGCGAAGCAATCATGACAGGTGATTGACAGGATTATCGATGCGGGACAGAGTGATTATTATTAAAGTAATTACACAAGGATTATCAGATAATTGTTTTAAACAGATGCGATAAAAGGGAGAAAAACTAATATAGGGTATTGTAAAAACATCGAACTTGCTTGTAGTTACCGACTTCCGAATTCGACTGACAAGAGATGAAAGAGAAAACACATTTAATTGTGTGCGATTTCAGCAACATAAACATGAAAAAAGTTTACGGATTTGCATTTCTTTGATCGTTCATTGCTACGGCAAACAAAGGAGAATTGTTGAAAAAAAAAATCGGTACATCGCTAAGCTATATATACACAGAGCTCTCACTAGGATTTTAAAACAGGAGTTCAGGACTCCCATCTGGCAAAAAGCAGGAGTCCCACTGGAAAAAGTGGGAGTCCCACTTCAAAAGAGTTGGAGTTTGAATAATTTTAGATTGACTGATTTTAACCCTATAAGTATTAATGGATTGTTCCTACTTAACAAAACAAAATATTTTGGTATATTTTTTCCTGTTACCTGAACACACATTTTTTTTGTTTGGCCTTATCAAAATAAAAAGATTAAACTGTCAGTACTTGTTTTATTCATCAACAAGACAGACAGGCAGGCTGACAGACAGACAGACAGACAGCAGTCCTCTGTTTTGTATAATTTTATGCAGATGGAAGTCTTTTTTTCTTCTAAAAAAACGCATCTCGCTAGTGTCTACGGAGATTGCAATGAATAGACTGACATTACTTAGCCATTTAACATGGCTTCCATGATTAAGAATGAACGATTTTACTTGGTGAAAGTGATTTCATCTAGACATTCGGCTTGGACCGATATTTCATCACACGGCTTGTAGTGTGGCGTCATTTGGAACTTTTGTCAGTCGGACGTTACCGTATACGGCTTACCGCTGTACCGTTTTTTTTTTTCAACAATTCTCAGACTCTTATGTTTGCCGTATTGCCGTAGCAATGAACGAATGTAGAAATGCAAAACCGTAAACTTGTTGTTTTTTCTGTCCATGTTTATGTTGCTCAAATCGCAAACGAGTGCAATTTTCTCTTTCATCCTTAATCAGTCGAATTCGGAAGTCGGTAGTCCGATGTTGTTTACAGTACCCTATTAGTTTTTTCTAATTAACGGTAAATCGGTAGCGCATCTGTTTCAAACAATTATCCAATAATCCTTGCTTAATTACTTTAATAATCACCTCGTAATAATCACACTGTCCCGCATCGGTAATCCTGTCAATCACCTGTCAGAATTTCTAAACTGCAGTCCGAGTCATACGATCGGTCAACAGAGACAGGAAAAGCGTGTCGCGATCGATAATATCAAAGGGCTTTTGATCTCCTGGTGTTTATTTATCTCTCAACTACTGGATTTTTAGCGCGTGCCGACTAAAAAAACATGCGTACGCCAGACTCCCGCCTAGCGAAAATCATGCGTCCCAGGGAAAAAACGTGCGTACCAATACGCGTAATCCTGCGTTTCCGAGAGCTCTCTAACACGATAACGTCCGATGAAAAAAGTTCCAAATGAAGCTTCCCTACAATGAAATATAGATATCATCCGCGGTTCAAGAACAAACTATTGCCTGAGTGTCTTGAGAAAGTCACATGAATAAACACAAACAAATCATTTTCAGCAAGTAATTTAAAATCTTTCATTCTAAATAATGAAAGCCATGTTCAATGGCCAAGTAAAGTCAATCGCCATTGCGTTTTTTAAGAAGAAAAAAAAAGACTTCCATCTGCATAAGATTAATCAAAACAGAGGACTGCTATCTATCTGTCTGCCTGCCTGCCTGCCTGCCTGCCTGCCTGCCTGCCTGCCTGCCTGCCTGCCTGTCTGTCTGTCTGTCTCTATCTATCTGTCTGTCTGTCTGTCTGTCTGTCTTGTTAATGAATAACACAAGAAGATCTACCAACAGTTTAATCTTTTTATTTTGACAAGGCCAAACAAAAAAAAATGTGTGTTCAGGTTACATGAAATTTAGCAAAATATTTTGTTTTGTTAAGTAGGAGCAATCCATTAATGCTTAAAGGGTTATAATCAGTTGTTCTAAAAATTATTCAAATGTATCACTTCCGGCTAAAATGGAAAAGATATACGGTATGAATGAATTGATGGGACTCCAACTTTTTTGGAGTGGGACTCCCACTTTTTCCAGTGGGACTCCTACTTTTTGCCAGATGGGAGTCCTGAACTCCTGTTTTCAAAATCCTAGTGAGAGCTCTGGACTATAGGCAATAAAATCAAATACACAAACAATTTGCTAATATAACACTGTTTACATTGGACAATTCTCTCAGGTTGCAATGAAATTTAAAAAAAAAAAAATCTTGACTGAAAATTGAAGTAAATTTTTTTTTTGAGTAGGGCCTTTTTTCAGGGTCGGTCGGGTAAGGGGAAACAAATAAAATATTAATTTAGGCCCAAGAAACACGACTTGTCTCAGTGGCGGAGTGCTTCAGTTGAGATCAAATCATGGTGTTTGTTTCATGCATCGCCTGAGGCATGGGTGTTTAAATTTGTGCAAGACATTTTATCATCTGCTTTGTACTGGTTCAACCCAGGAAACATCCCACGGCCCGACATAACAAACAATTGTTGACTGGGACACAAAGTATCAACTCAAACAAACACACCATGTTGTGATAAAACATGTTGTATGTGAACAACAGGGAGCGCAGTAGCTCAGTGGTAGAGTGCTTGACTTGAGACCGAGGGGCCGTGGGTTTGAGCCTCCCGGCGTCACTGTGTTGTGTCCTTGAGCAAGACACATTGATCCTAGCTTATTACTGGTTCAACCCCCGAAGACCCGTCCCTTTATAACTGAAAGATTTTTGATGGGACTTGAAGAATCAAATAAAACAAAAAAAGTATCTGAACAACAAAGCTGCAGATCAGCCTTGGTATCTTGAAAATTAGGCCAAAAAAAAGAAATACCTATGTTTAGGGTAACCCAACCATACCTAAATTGACTGGTGAAACCTAGAATTTTTTCAGGTTTTCTTGGAAAAATGTTTATATAATGCATTTTGAAAGGCTTTTCTTTTCCATCAGTTACATTTGTTTTGAGGTACCACAAATTATGTTTTAGTTGAGAAATAAGAAAATCGATTTTTAATCACAATCACAAAATTTAATCTAAATGCGTGGTAAATCACTATTTTTTTTATTAACTTGGAGTACATGTACCTTTGTGGTTCTTAAAATTTTCAAAGACTTTCATGTTTGAATCCAGGTGATACAGGTATATAAAATTGATCCTTTCAAAATGGTGTTGCTTTTCAGTTCACAATAGGTCTGTTCAGAAGCAGACCTTGAGAGCTAATAACAAGGCTTTGGCGAAGAACCTGGCCAAAGTGAAGTTGGACCTGCGGCAGGCCCAGGGCCAGAACACGGAACTGCTGTCACAGAATCAGGAGAATCAGATCGAGCTGTTAAGATTGAGGAGGACAGTTGGACTGAGAGATTCTGAGATTGAGAATGAGGTGCAGCTCAGGATTCAGGTAAAACACTAACATGTTAAGATTGAGGAGGACGGTTGGACTGAGAGATTCTGAGATTGAGAATGAGGTGCAGCTCAGGATTCAGGTAAAACACTAACACATTAAGATTGAGGAGGACGGTTGGACTGAGAGATTCTGAGATTGAGAATGAGGTGCAGCTCAGGATTCAGGTAAAACACTAACACATTAAGATTGAGGAGGACGGTTGGACTGAGAGATTCTGAGATTGAGAATGAGGTGCAGCTCAGGATTCAGGTAAAACACTAACACATTAAGATTGAGGAGGACGGTTGGACTGAGAGATTCTGAGATTGAGAATGAGGTGCAGCTCAGGATTCAGGTAAAACACTAACATGTTAAGATTGAGGAGGACAGTTGGACTGAGAGATTCTGAGATTGAGAATGAGGTGCAGTTCAGGATTCAGGTAAAACACTAACACATTAAGATTGAGGAGGACGGTTGGACTGAGAGATTCTGAGATTGAGAATGAGGTGCAGCTCAGGATTCAGGTAAAACACTAACATGTTAAGGTTGAGGTGGACGGTTGGACTGAGAGATTCAGAGATTGAGAATGAGGTGCAGCTCAGGATTCAGGTGAAACACTAACACGGGGCTTTTTCCAGCAATTTTGGGAAAAGGCCCCTGGTCAAAATTGGGAAAAAGTGATCGACTTAACATCAAATTAGGAGAAATTAATGACATAGAACATATCAAGGGTAGCAAAATACGTCCTCAAAATCGAATTATTTTAGATTGTATTATGTCAAGCATGGGAATGGGGCCGAAATTCTGCCCCTAGAGATGGGCAGAAAATCCCCTGTAACACGTTTAGATAAACAAAAATTTTCAGTGTAAAATTGTAAATATTTTCTTCCATATAATTTTTAGCATATGTTTTATGTTTGGGTGTTAAAAAGAAACGTCTCAATGAGACGGTTCTTTTGAGTACCCACAACATGTTTTGGTTGAGAAATAAGAAAATTATTTTTCTGCTACAATGTATGCACTCTTAACTAAAGACCTGTAAACCTTTAAGTCAGTCCTTAAAAACAATAGGGAGGGCAGTGGCTCAGTGGTATAGTGCTTGACTTGAGACCAAGAGAGTGCTGATTCGAGCCTCACCGGCCTCACTGCGTTGTGGTCCTTGAGCAAAGTAAGTAAGGTTGCAAAGATCAGGAATCGATACAATCAAGTACCACACCTGACCAAGGATACCAAAGGGAAAGTGACACATTAGCCCTAGGTTAGTACTTGTTCAACCCAGGAAGACCCGTCCCTGTTTAACTGAAAGATTGTTGATGGGATGCAAAGAATCAAATCAAACAAAACTTAAAAACAAACATTTTAAGCATAAAGTTGTGAATATTTTCTTACCCATCAGATTAAACAGTTAAATGTTTCATTGAAACAGTTCTTTTGAGTATCCACAACATATCATGTTTTGGGTCAAGAAATAAGAAAAGTATTTCAGAATGCTATTATGCAGGATTATGTGCGTAGAATATCAAAGTATCACTTGTGAAAATTTTATCCCAATATTTGCAAATTGCAATTGATAAATGATAAACAAGTTATGAACCTTTTCCGGACATTTTGAACGCCCCTCATACATGTATGAGCATGAAAAATATGATTTTAATGGAAAAGTTTTGAGTAGCTCTGTGCAAAAGCTTAACACATTTTTTCATGAAAAATAAAAGGGTATTTGATTTTTATGCAAAGTAGAAATGATTTAGAAGTAAACACACCATATATTTGATGGCACCAAATTGATAAGTTATTCAAATAATGGACTGGCAACCCAATGAAGTTGAGTGTCAGGGACTGTTTAACCCTTTTAGAACCAATGGAATTTCCCATAGAGATACATACAATAAAGTCAGGATGGTTCATTGTATATATTCTCCTCCCTTCTGCTGATTCATTCAAGAAGGGTTGTTGTCAGTTACAAGCAAAAGTATGTGCACAAACTACTAGTTAACCGCTTAGTCAAGCTTGCCCAGGAAAAAGTGTGGTTAGGTGAACTGACCATAGCTGTTGACTGGGACGTAAAGCAACAAAACAAACAAACACAGGTTTTAATTTCCAAAAAAAAATATATATTTCTTTCTCTGAAGATTGATTTTTACTTAGCAAACAGTGCAGACCCTGATGAAATGCTGCGTAATGCGGCATTTCATCTGGGACTTCACAGTTTGCCAAAGTACCTGTTTAGGGGTTTACGGTCACCAAAGGGTTAAACTTTTTACTAACTGAAACCCCTGTTTTCCATTATCTCTTTGTATTCGGAAATCCCCTTATTAAGTACTTTTTCAAACAGTGAAGACCCAGATGAAGGTCTACACTGTTTGTAAAGGTACAAAAGATCTTTCTGACAAAAGAATACAATATTTTTTGAAAAGTTATAACCCGACACCCCTAGATATGTATAATGGACTTTCATAAGTTTATTATATCAAACCAGATAGAAGAATTTATTAGTATAAATTGACTTTTCGCTTACTGTAAAAGCGGCAACTTTAATATTCAAATCTGAGTGCGGTTCGGCTATTTCATCTGCTAAGGAAGGGAAATCAGGTTCTATTTATAATTTGGTAAAGAGTTAATAAACTTTTTGTGCCGTGCAAACGTGCGTTCATTTCATGAAAATCCTAACCTTATACACACTGAACTCACATTTATTAACCCTTAAAGCGCATAATCACAAAATGTATGTTTTTTGTCGTCCACTAAACTATTTGAAGCCTCATAGATAAACAGTTCGGACCCAGATCAGACTGCTCCTGTAGGAGCAGTCAGATCTGGGTCCACAATGTTTGCCTCCCTGCTTATGTTAAAGAGACATTTTCAGATGCAGTTATTTTGCTGGCGTTTTAAGCACTAAATAATGACTGAGGGGGTGGCACAAGATGATACAGTTACTTTTAGAGTCAATGTCAAAATTCGTCAAAATTCTTGTCCGTTTCATATCTTATGAAAACCGCTGATGTGATCATGAACTTTTTTTCTTCACACAATACTACTGATCATACTTAATAAGGCTAGCTGATAAAACTGAAAAATATTGATGTGTAAATATATTTTTTATTGGATTTAAACCCCGTTTTTTGGCATTTTTGCCCGTCCAGCGGAAAAAATTGAACTTTCGACAAGAATTATCAAAAAAACTGTTATTTTCTCAGGAATTTTAACTGGCTGTATTGATAAAAGCATTATCAAAGTAAATGTAGGAGGTTTCAATATGTGATTTTTCATTACATTTTTTGCATTTTTTTGCCAAAAAACCTCTGTCCCAAGCGTTTATGTCAAGACCGTAACACTTGATAAATTGCAAAAATAATACTGGATCCCTAATGGTGCTGAATCTGGTTTTCTGTCATACTAATTTGACACTTTCTGTTTACTAAGAATACATGTGTTTTGTAAAGCATCTACAGAACGGGCAAAAGAAAATACACTTTTGGTGAGTGAAATTTTTATAGTATATTTTTTTTGTGTCAAATGACTGTAACACAAAAATGGACAATGGAATTTGATAAAAAAAATTCTGGTTTTAACATCTTGACTAAATAAAATTTCTCAACAAGAAATCACTCTTGTTGCGATGTTTTAGGGAGTAATCATTATTCTAGGTAAAAAAATATGTAGAGTATATCAATACCGTAACAGTCAATACCGTAACGATGAAAATGTTGTGGTATTGACACATCTTGTTATGGTTTTGACATATACTGTCAAAAAAGTACAGTTTTGAATGCAAAGATATTAGTTTTTAGTCAAGTTTATTAAGTGAATTTATGATAAGAATGCTTTATCAAATTTAAACAGAAGCATAAAACACAAATTAAATGATGAACTCCTATAAACTGTTTGTTACGGTATTGACATATTGTTTTGTTTTCAGGCAGGGTTTGTCAATACTGTAACGGTTTTGTCAAACCCGTAACAATATTTTGAAATAATGCAATCTACCATATATTTCAAAATTCTTTCTGTGCACATGTGTCAAGAGTATTAACATTGCAATCTGGTCAACAGTGCTCTACACCAAATCTTAAACAGAAGAATTACGCTAGCATATATTCTTTAAAGGTCAATACCGTAACATTTTTGTCAAGTACCGTAACAGTGATATTTTTGGGAAAAAAGTATATCAGACAGAGACAACATGTAGATTTTAAGTACCTGATCAATTCCTTTGGTTGATTACAATCATACCAAAGCATTGTAATTTCTAGAAATGTGGTTTTTAAACAAAATACAGAGAAAATAGTATGCAAAATCACTTAAAAGATAAAAAAAAATGCATTTTACGTTTGCTCATTGTCATAACTAATCATTTTGTTCAAATTTTATCTATGACACAATTAAACACATGATTTATTGAACTTATCCATTTCAACAAAATAAATATCCATGACGAGATTTGAAGAAAAAACAGGAAATAAAGTTTGTTACGGTATTGACATTTTACCTGGTCATGTGATCTTTGAAACTTAATTATAAGGATCTGATTGGCTGTTAAGGTTTCTTTTCGCTTTTCATAGTATTTTCAGAAACAACTTGTTACTTTCATGAAAAAAAGAATATCGTTTTATTTAATTCATATTTTTCCTTTTACTTCTTTCAAAATTTGACGAATTTTGACATTGGCTCTTTAAATAAAACGACGCCTCATTTTCAGCTTTTACCCATGTCTAAGGTTGACCAGTCCTAATTACACTTTCATGAGGCGCTGCCTTTACAGTAAGCAAAAAGTCAAAGAATATACCATTGGTTATTGCAGGCATACATGAAGGAGTTTAAGCTTCTGTTGGAGGATGTGACAAAGAACATGATGTCAGCCAGTGGCGGTCTGTCCACCATCTACGATAAATGTACCACATTCTGTCGGCGTTCAACAAGCTCGCGTGCCGGGTCTTTCTGCAATGATTCTGCCTTGTCTATTCTTAATTCCTCGGCAGTAAACCAAAGACGGTAAATCTTGCTTATTCATTCTACCCTTTACCGTGTAGTTTGGCTATCCTATTGAAGTAGTTATAACCCCGATAGACAATGTACTAAGTATCTCAAGGGGTATATTAATATAGTTTTTGCCAAGTCTTTCCATCCTGTTCGTGGAGACTGTCAAAATTTTATATAAGACCTTCTATTATGATGGATTCACAGGTTTAGATAAACAAAATTTTATAGAGTAAAATTGTAAATATTTTCTTACCCATCAATTTTAACAATATGTTTTGGGTGCTCAAAAGAACCATCTCATTGAGACGGTTCTTTTGAGTACCCACAACATATGTTTTGGTTGAGAAGTAAGAAAATTATTGTTGGGGTACGCACTCTTAACTAAGGCCTGTGGATTTCATTTATATTTGGCCAGTTTAAAGATTTAACCAGCACTTTCGTTTCATCAGGATGTGACCTTGAGGTGAAGGCCATTGAGTGGCAATTACTTTTAAAAAAATCATTTGAAAGTCAAAAAATGTATATGCAGCAAATAAATACATGTGACCGATTTTTATTTGATGGGGTGTGTGTGCTCTTAAATATCAAACCACTTTTTTCTACTGCTTTTGCGATAAGATGTTCAAACACTCATTTTGTTTGTTCGTCTTGATTTGTATGTCCCAGTCAACATTTTTTCAGTCGTGTCGGGAAGGGACAAACACTCATGATTTTGATTTCATTTGATCTAGCCTTTTCTATTTCTTGTTATATAAAGCAATGGCATATCATGGCTAACGGAATGATCCACATTAGTTTTTGGCTCATTATTTCTGAACCCCATTCAGATTGTGGCCAAGCCTCATTCATGAATGTTAACCCATAAGGCGCCAATCGCAACAAAAGTCGTCTGCTTTTCTCGTCTGATGAAATGTTTAAGAAGCCTCTATGGCACAGTGTGGACCCAGATCAGACTGCTCCTATATAGGAGCAGTCTGTTCTGGGTCCACGCTGTTTGCTTCTATACTTAATTAGTCAGTAATGTTAGACAATTATTTGCAGCAGACGACATTTTCAAATGCATTTTTATTCTTGGTGCTTTATTAGTTAAATGTAATTGCTACCATAAGGTCCTTTTTAAACTGACTTTGTTTTACTTTCGACAGAACTTTGACAGCAAGAAGGTCCAGCCAGCCCCTCATACAGCATGAAAGTCTTCTGAAAGCCGACGAAGTTGGGCCTCATGCTATGCCTACCATTGGTAACCTCATGGCCTCTGGACAGCAGCACCTTGATATGAGTTCCATCATGGAACAGTCTGTTTTAGTTGAGGATACGTTAGAAATTGCAACTGAAATTCCAAAAATGTCTCTTGGCCCAGGTACAGTTATTTTATGTGATCTATTTTGCATAAAATTGAGAAGATGCCATATTGTTAAGGCTAGAGTACTTATAAAAATTCCAAAGAGATTTGATCTGACAAACCTAAAATAAAGTTGTAGGGCTACATATCAGAGGAAGTTAACCCTTAATGTGCCAATCACAACAAAAGTCATCTGATTTTCTCGTCTGCTGAAATGTTTAAGAAGCCTCTATGGCAAACAGTGTGGACCCAGATCAGACAGCGCTGTCAGTTCTGGGTCCACGCTATTTGCTTCTATACTTAATTCGTCAGTAATGCTAGGCAATTATTTGCAACAGACGACTTCAGCAGACGACATTTTCAGATGCATTTTTTTCTTGGCGCTTTAAGGGTTAACATGGGTAGATTTAGGGGATAAATGTATTCAAAATTTTGATTTGAGGAGGTATATTGTCGGATATAGTCGGAAGTTGAATTTTCACCAAATTGAAATTTTAAATATGGTTATTCTTATTCTAATGCACTTCTTTGCTTGTTTACCATTAAAATCTCTGTTTCGTCTCATACTGGAGGGTGGCAAGCCGCATAAAGCTACATGTCGTACAACAAAATGTGAAGTAATTGATGCATCAAACTATTTCCCGATAATATATCATGGATATACTGTAGCAACTTTCTAACCCTACTATCCAATAGGAAGTGGCGTTATAGTAGTATGTGCATCTAAGTTAGAGACTCAACACCCGTGATATACTGTCGTAACTTTCTAACACTATGCAAAAAGAAGTGGCGTTATAATGGCTTGTGCATCTTAAGTTAGAGACTCAACACCGATGGAAGCATTGTGTTGTGTCCCTGAGCAAGATACTTTATCTGCAGCTTAATACTGGTTCAACCCAGTTTAACAGGAAATTGACCCCATATGACTGAAAAATGAAGACTGGGACATAAAGAATCAAAACAAACAAAATCAACCCCAACAATACAAAGATACATGACAAAACGTTACGACATAAAGATATACAATGAAAAAACATCTCACTACAAACCTAATCAGATAAAGCATGCACTCATTACATTATGTTCCAAGGTAATGTATAACTCTAGACTAAATTAATTAATAGTGGTTTATACACATGTTTATAAACAAAACATTTCAGCATAAAATTGAAAACATATTCTCACCCATTACTTTTACCATATGTTTTGGGTGCTCAAAAGAACCGTCTCATTGCGACGGTTCTTTTGAGTACCCACAACATAATGTTTTGCTTGAGAAATAAGAAAATTATTTTTCTGTTATGCACTCTTAAGTCCTGTTTATAGATTTTAAAAATGGCGTCTTATCACTGCCGGGTGTGGCATCATATGATAAATAAATTTCTAGTCTTTTGAAGATACAGAATAGTCCCATTGGCATCCCCTATGGGGTCCTTGAATTTTTCACAGCCTTACCTATATGAACTTTGTTCTCTTATCTTTTAGTTTCAGAAGTTGATACACACAAGTTACATTCCCAACACACGTCAAGTAGTTCAGATAGTGCAAAACCTTCCCAGCTTCCTAAAAGAGTACCAAAGCAAAAACAAACTGAGAACTGTACTGAACAACAAACAGATAATGATAATGTAAAGTCAAACAGCGTCAATATTGAAATTCATACTACATGTGTTTCAGACAAAGCTGAAAAAGTGACTAAGGCTAAAAGTAAGAAGAGACACACTGGCAAAGAATTAACGAATGCTAATGTAGAAACAGATTTAGGTCATTGTGTTGAAGTAGTCCCTTTCAAAGATACACACAAGAAAGGGAGAGATGAGTCGAAAGAAAATAAATCTGATCTCAAAGTAGTTTCTCTTGATTCTGATCAGAACAGTTTATTTTCTGGATTTGGTGAAATTCCAGATACTTTAGTCTCTGGTTCGCCAATAATAGCCCCTGATGAAACTAGAAATAGAAGAGAAACATTTGTACTGTCTCGCCCTGCTTCTGCTGGAAATAATAAACATTCAGCATCGGAGGAGGTACAACAAGCACACAAAACTTCAGTAATGCCCAAATTAAAAGCATCCTCCTCAGAAACTATGGGGAAAACATTGAAAACAAGCAAATCAGCACCATACCTAAAAACTGCAGATACAGCTACAAAATCAAAGTCAAAAGTTGATGACAAAAGTAATGAAACTAGTGTTAAAAAAGTAGAGCAAAAAGATGTACAAGCATCAAAGAATCCTTTAAAGCCTTCCAAAACATTAAAAAGAACACCATCTGCTTCGGAAATTAAAAATCTGAAAGACGATACAATAGCTACAAAATCAAAGTCAAAAGTTGATGACAAAAGTAATAAAACTAGTGTTAAGAACGGAGAGCAAAACAATGTACAAGCATCAAAGAACCCTTTTAAGCCTTCCAAAACATTAAAAAGAACACCAACTGCTTCGGAAATTAAAAATCTGAAAGACGATACAATAAAAACAAAAAGAACGGCGACAGATGCAGCTTATCCAGAAGGAGAAATTGAAAATCCGTTCAAACCAACAAGGAGTTTACTGCGCAGTCCAGTAGCACCAGTAGCAAAGATTGACAGCAGACAATTTCTTTCTAAGTTTAAGTGTAACAGTGATAGCAAAGATAATCAATCTGACTCTTTCCTTGGTGCATCATTCACTGATGAGCCAACAACATATTTCAATTCTGACATGGAATTTACTGCAGTCATTGATACATCACAATTGAATGAAGCTTTAAAGACCTCTAACAGGAGTAACCCATCTGTCAGCAATATGGAAGAAATAAGAGAGATTGAGAGCCCTCAGGTCGCTAGTGAACCAAATAAAATAAGCAAGCAAGCTGCCAGAAACAATAGCAAAAGTGCTAATAATGATATGGAAAGTAAACAATCTAGAGACAGTACTGGTGCTGAAAAGGAGAAAGCCATGGTGGAGATGAGAATAAAGAAACCAGGAAACTTCACATTTGCTGCATCTCGTAAAGAAGCTGACGGTAGCAGGAAGCCTGTGCCTGAAAAAGTCTCAAACCGGGCAAGGTCAAAAAAGAAAATGGTTACTCCCGAGAAAGACAGGGATCCAAATTCTGATGCAGATAAAGATGTGTTTAATTTTGGAGACAGGACTCCAACAGTTCCTTTGAATAAAATTCTTGTAGAGAAGGCACCATCTGTCTATGATCTATCTATGAATGATAGTGCCGCTGCACCATCTATGAGCCTCACTAGTTTTAGAGAGAAGAACAGACCTGAAGAGATCATAAAAGAGACTGTAGAGAAGGATGTGGACAGTATAGATAATCAGCAGTCTTCCCATATATACCATCTTCCTTTAAAAGGTTCTCCAGAAGAGAAGCCAAAGCAGAGACGTGGAAGATCAAAATCTGGAAGTAGGTCAAAATCAGGCACACGATCCAAATCAAAATCAAGAAAGTCAAGTGATGAGAATGATGAAGACTATGTTCCAAGCAAGTCAAGGTCCAGATCAAAGTCACAGAAGGCTAAAAATAATTCAGATGATGAAGATTATATGCCTCAAAGGTCAAGGTCAAGAGGACGGTCAAGGTCACGTAAAACAGCAGCTGAATCCAGTTACAAAAGCAAAACTCCCACAGACAGACTCTCTCCCTTCAAATCCAATGAAAAAGAAACAACAAAAGGGACTGATGCTAAATCTAAAATCATGGAGTCAAAAACTGAATCAAGCACTCACAAGTACTCTGAATCTCCAGTTGTAGTTAGAAGATCAGCAAGATCTAGATCAAGAAGAAGACCAATCATTCTCTCGGATTCAACAGATGGTGATATGAGTGCAGGATTTAGTGAATCAGACAAAGGAGAAGGGAATAGGAAGTCTGAGGTGGAAAGCAAGGAACAGCCTGTAAGTAAGGAGAGCAGAAAATCAAGGACAAGGTCCATGCATAGCAAAGCTAAGGCAGATGATAACGAGTCAGATCCTAAATTAATGTTACAGAAAGAAGTGGCTCAGTGTGTCTCTGACAAGCTTAAGTCAGCTCTTAGATCTGAATCAGGATCTGATCATGTAGAAAAAAGCACTATTGACAAGCTTGAAAATGAGTGTGTGAAAAGGAGTCCATCTGAAACTGTAAAGGAATCGCATAAAGAAAAAACAAACACCAAAACAGCAGAGCCTTCCATTATATACTGTTTACCATTGAAAGGTAGTCCAGCAGAGCCTAAAGTTAAAAGAATGACACGTTCACGTTCTCGTACCAGACATGCTTCAGCATCAGAAAAAGAGGAGTCTGGTCCTAGAGACAGAAGGTCTAGATCAAGAAGTAGAAAAAATACCACAGATGAAGTTTCTGAGCAGCAAAATGCCAATCAGAAAGATTTAAATGAGCAAAAAAGTCAGGATAATGATAAACGCAAAAGTGTAAAAAACTTAAAAGCTAGTATTATTGAAGACAGTGACTCAGACTTCCAATCTGATCAAAAATTAATGGAGAGAAAGTCAAGGAGAAAAACAAATTCTGAGAAAAATAGGATTGAATCAGATGATAGTTTATTTAATGAAATGGATTCAAAACACAAGGAAACAGTGACATCTGACACTGCAGAAAATGAGAAGTCTGATAATTCAACTGTTAAAACATTAAATTCAGCCTCCTCAGGTTTTCAGTTTGTGACAAATTCAAGGGGTAGGTCAATGAAATTGAACAATAAGGAAACCCCTGATGTTGTTACAGTGAATCAGGAAGAGTCACATATACAAGAGTTTGCAAACCCAGGTGAAAACCTTGCACCTGATAATTTTGAGACTGTCAAAAGCAGTGAAAGAACTGAAGTGGATGAGGACACTGAATCAGGCAATCAAAATGAAAAACTGAAAAGAAAATGTGTAGGAACCAGAACTGAATCAACTGAAAACTCGCCGCTTAAAGAGAAAGTATCCGTTAAAGAAAAATTAAGTTCAAAAACACCCAAATTACAGATGAAAGATAATAAACCGAAATCTGTGAGAAAAAGGACTGCGAAAGAAAAGGAAACGTCAGAAAAAATAGTGAAATCTGGTCCAAGCCCTGTAACAGAACCGGAGACTCCTCGATCAAGAAATTCAAACAAGTCGGATGGTGTACACGTTAATCAAGCTGTTCCGGTAAGCACTAATTTGAGCCGCGACATGTGATTTCCAACAATGTGGTATTTTGATAAGTGTAGACTCAGATGTGCATTTGCAGCCTCCTTTTAAGTTTAGAAACTCCAATTGATGTTCAGTCAGTAGCTTAACACTCATAGATTATTTAAGCGCCGAGCAAAGGCTCTGATCAGACTGCGCGTATGCGCAGGCTCAGCTCACCATTAGGGGGAGCGGAAAACATAAACAAACAATAACAAAACTCCTTGCCCTTCCAGGCGGAATAAAAACTTACACTCTCAGGAACAGTGGGGGTGACACTGTGCAGATGAAATTGTCACGTCGATCCCCACAAGATTGAAACCTGTTTTAGATCATTTTCAAAATTCAAACTAACTAATGCCCCACACTTTCACTTAATGCAAAATAGGCGTAGGATAAGGGCGGGATACAGCCCGAATTCCTTTTTTAAAGCCATGGTGGGGCATAAAACTGGGTGTGCCGTGTGTGCTATATATGCTCAGTGCGCCGGGACCACGGCACACCGTCAATATAACCGAAAATAGTAGTATGCGCAGGCTGGTCTGATCCTTTGCTGGTTGCACATACCACATTGTTGGAAATCTCATGTTGCGGCTCATTTATTGGCTACAAAACTGGTGATTTCCTCTTACGAAAACACCCCAAATATTTGAATCCTTAGTATATAAGTCTGCTGTGAGTTAATAAATTGGGTGCTAGTTTTCAACTTTTCAGGATTATTCCTGAATTGAGGGATTTGAGGCTAAAAGACAGTCTCAAAATACTGAATTAGGCAGATAATGGCTTCTCTGATTTATTTTCAATTTATCTAAAGACAATTTGACCACTGAATCCAACCTAAGAGGGACATTTGCAGGCCTCCAGATAAGAGTGCATATTGGAAAATTATTATACCCCCCCCGCAAACTTTGTTTGTGGTGGGTATACTGTTTTCACGTCCAGAGTCATTGCTGGATTTTCATCAAACTTTGCAAACATGTTCATATATGCAAGGCAATTAATTTAGACAAAAAAGTACGGGCCAGGGGCCAATTCTATTGTGTGTTTCAGGCTATTAGAGTTATTTATCTTTGTAGTTCTAAATGGCTTTTTTTATAGGGTTTTATGCTCATGCTATTACAGGCCATACACGGGCCGATCAACTCCTACCACAGCTTTCGATGGAACAATTTGATACTTTGCCTATACAATGTAGACATATTGAACATATGCATGAAGGAGTTTGGTTCAGAAAAAATAATTTTTGACAAAATGACAGCTGTGAGAACTTAGACAATTTTTCCCTAATAGGGCTTTTGTATATGCATAGATGGTGCCTTCATGGGCCGATCAACTCCTACCACAGCTTTTGATGGAGCAATTTGATACTTTGCCTATACAATGTAGACACATTGAACATATGATTGAAGGAGTTTGGTTTAGAAAAAATAATTTTTGACAAAATGACAGCAGTGACAACTTAGACAATTTTTCCCTAATAGGGCTTTTGTATATGCATAGATGATGCCTTCATGGGCCGATCAACTCCTACCACAGCTTTTGATGGAGCAATTTGATACTTTGCCTATACAATGTAGACACATTGAACATATGCATGAATGAGTTTGGTCCAGAAAAAATAATTTTGGGCCGATCAACTCCTACCACAGCTTTTGATTGAGCAATTTCATACTTTGCCTATACAATGTAGATACATTGAACATATGCATGAATGAGTTTGGTCCAGAAAAAATAATTTTTGACAAAATGGCAGCTGTGAGAACTTAGAAATTTGTACAGCTGTGAGAACTTAGAAATTTTTTCCCTAATAATTTGATACTTTGCCTATACAATGTAGAAGTTTGCGGGGGGTATAATGAGTTTGGTCCAGAAAAAATAATTTTTGACAAAATGACAGCTGTGAGAACTTAGACAATTTTTCCCTAATAGGGCTTTTGTATATGCATAGATGGTGCCTTCATGGGCCGATCAACTCCTACCACAGCTTTTGATGGAGCAATTTAATACTTTGCCTATACAATGTAGACACATTGAACATATGATTGAAGGAGTTTGGTTTAAAAAAAAATTTTTTGACAAAATGACAGCAGTGACAACTTAGACAACTTTTCCCTAATAGGGCTTTTGTATATGCATAGATGGTGCCTTCATGGGCCGATCAACTCCTACCACAGCTTTTGATGGAGCAATTTGATACTTTGCCTATACAATGTAGACACATTGAACATATGCATGAATGAGTTTGGTCCAGAAAAAATAATTTTGGGCCGATCAACTCCTACCACAGCTTTTGATTGAGCAATTTCATACTTTGCCTATACAATGTAGATACATTGAACATATGCATGAATGAGTTTGGTCCAGAAAAAATAATTTTTGACAAAATGGCAGCTGTGAGAACTTAGAAATTTTTTCCCTAATAAATTTTTTCCCTAATAATTTGATACTTTGCCTATACAATGTAGAAGTTTGCGGGGGGTATAATGAGTTTGGTCCAGAAAAAATAATTTTGGGCCGATCAACTCCTACCACAGCTTTTGATGGAGCAAATTGATACTTTGCCTATACAATGTAGACACATTGAACATATGCATGAAGGAGTTTGGTCCAGAAAAAATAATTTTTGACAAAATGACAGCAGTGACAACTTAGACAATTTTTTTGATAATAAGGTGTTTGTATATGCATAGATGGTGCCTTCATGGGCCGATCAACTCCTACCACAGCTTTTTATAGAGCAATTTCATACTTAGCCTATACAATGTTGATACATTGAACATATGCATGAATGAGTTTGGTCCAGAAAAAATAATTTTTGACAAAATGGCAGCTGTGAGAACTTAGAAATTTGTTCAGCTGTGAGAACTTAGAAATTTTTTCCCTAATAAGGCTTTTGTATATGCATAGATAGTGCCTTTTGATGGAACAATTTGATACTTTTCCAGTACAATGTAGACACATTGAACATATGCATGAAGGAGTTTATAATTTTTGTTTGCACAGATTCTACTGAAATCTTTTCAAAACTAAGGTCTGCTGGTTTGAACTATAACTTGCCAAGTTTATTCACTGACTCTTACTGTGCGGGGGGGTATCTAATAAGCATTGCTTATTGACTTTTTTCATTTTCTTTATTTCTCAACCAAAACATATGTTCTGGGTACTAAAAAGAACCGTCTCAATGAGACGGTTCTTTTGAGCACCCAAAACACATGTTTAAATTAATGGGTAAGAAAATAATTAAAATTTTACACAAATAAAATGTCCTTATCTGGACCTATGCATTTGGTAATTTAATGTGCCAAATATTGCACTAACACAGCTTTGGCAAAGTACTGCATATGTATTCACCTTTTGTATGCTGGAGGCAAATGTACAGACCCATATAAAATGCAGTGCTCATAGTCTGGCTGCCAGTGGCTTTTCAACAGGTTCTGCACTGTTTAATTTAGGTCTAAAATAAAAATATGTGTGTTTCAGGTTACATGAAATTTTTAATTAGAGACGATAGGATTTTTTTTTATAAAAGTTTTTACATTCGGATGATAGGGAAACAAAATGACCGACTGGGAAAATCCCTTGGAAAACCATGAAAACTGCTTCAAAAATTTGGCTTGGGGGTAAAAATTTAGGGACAGTCGGGTAACCTGAAGGAGATCTTAATTTTGACCCCTTGGGACAGATTTAGATAAACACAATTGTGAGCGTAAAATTGTAAATTTTTCTTACCCATCAGTTTAAACATGTGTTTTGGGTGCTCAAAAGAACCTTCTCATTGAGAGGGTTCTTTTGTGTACCCACAACATATGCTTTGTTTGAGAAATAAGAAATTGATATTTTTGTACGCACTCTTAACTAAAGGCCTGTGTGCATGCATGTTTATTAAATGACCTGCGTATATGGGACAAATACCAAGTTCTCATTGGCTAATGACTAGTCCCAGGGCTTTAGTTAAAAGTGTGTAACAAAAAAATAATTTTCTTATTTCTCAACCAAAACATATGTTTTGGGTACTCAAAACAACCGTCTCAATGAGACAGTTCTTTTGAGCACCCAAAACATATGTTAAAAATGATGGGTAAGGAAATATTTACAGTTTTATGCAGAAAAAATGTGTTTATCTAAACCTGTCTTGTCCATTTACTATTTCAGACTGTTAATCCTACTACTGAAGAAGAGGAACCCGGAAAGTCCTCAGCAAAGAAAGAAAGGTAGGCTGTATTTATAATCATTACCCTTAAAAGCAAACAAAATTTAAAACATTTTATTACAAATGGCCGCTAATATTAAAACAAAATATATTAAAATGAATTTGATTCATCAAAAATCATGCCTGCCAGAGGCCACGGCAAGTTTCACTTAAAACCATGAGTGAAAGTTTTCAGGATTATTCTATAGACGATAGGTAGGATTTTTTTTATTTTGATAAAAGTTAGATGGGGAAACAATACTGCTGAACCAGGCAATCCCTTGGAAACCCCCTAAAAATGCTTTAAAAAAATTAGGGTGGAGGCAAAAAATAAGGCAAGGTCGGGTCACCTGAAACACACAATTTTTTATTTTAGGCCTAACTAGATGACCTACAAAAAGAATTTGATCTGTCAAAAATGTGTCACCGTACGGTGTGTGACCAGTTTCCCCTATTGTATACTTATATTAGAAACTTTAAACAAGACTCCGGTGAGCTATCCAGGGCCACTTGGCCATCTTGTTCTTTGTTTCCATAGGTTACCGTTGAAAACACCTGCCATAGTTTCTGGTGCCACAAGCAGAACTACAAACAGTAAGAGTACGAGAAATAAAACCGGTAAAAGTACGCGGAAGAAGAAAACAGAGAAGCCAGATGATGACATGACACCAAAAGCTAAACCTTTCGTGAAAAGTAGCAAAAAGTCGATGAAAAAATCTAAAGAGGTAAACTTTTTTATTTTCAAATCTACTGAATGATTTCGTGAAAGGGGCATCTGTTTGATTAACCCTTTTCATCCTAATGGGTTATTCAATACATATTGATAAAATAAGCATGAAATTGCCCATTTTGTATTTTAAGGGGTCACAGGATCCAAACTGTTTGACATTCTGATAGTGTTCCTGAAAGAATTTTTTGAATAAGTTATTTTTGAAATAAGTAAGCAGACGACAATAAAGCATAGAAAATTACCCAGCTTGCAAATACTCAAACTATCTCATCTGAATCTACATTGGTTTGATCATGCTTACTGTGATTTATCATATGGTCCTAGACGTGACAAAACCTGTATTCTGTGTTTGCAAACAACAATAGTGCTGACCAGCCTGTGCATCCTCGCAGTCTAGTCAAGCCCCTTTGTTATTCACTTATTGGAAAGTATCATTTCTAAACTTGTTAAAAGTAATTTTTCAATTTTCAAGCTAGTCTAGAGTCTTGCTTTTTCGGAAACCCTGTAGACAGGTTTTTTCGCATAGATGCCATTAGACGTCTAACCTGGATGGAATCATCTCATTTTTCAGAATGCTGAGCCTAACAGTCGACTGGCGAACTTGAAGAGACGTCTCACAATGATGTCAAATAAGATGACAAGTGCAGACCATGATCAGGCTGATGTTGGACTCACTGATGACAGAAAAAGAAGCATAGATGAACAGGCCAGTGATGACTTCGTGTTTGAAGGGTAAAAATTATTTTCTTCAAAATTTAGCTCGTCTAAGTGAGCTATTATGATCACTCATTGTCTGATATCTGTGATAGGTCATCAACCAATAGTTTGCTTTAAAAACTGCATTATGCATTTTGATCAAAAGACAGACATGAAAAGTAAAAAAAAAATCTCATTCTACGGCTGTAAATTTTGTTGGCAGTAATGCTCATATTATATCTTACATTTGATCTCTAACACTTGTGTGATTTCCTAAAAAAATATTTCACTATTTAGCCATAGAATATTAAAATAAATAAGTTTTTTTTACTGAATTGCCAAGTAAACTTATTTATTAGTAAAAAAAAATCTACCTACCTAGGCCAAATAAAAAAATATCAGTGTTTAGGGTTCGGGCTTCACCTTAACTTTGAAAGAGACCTGAAGTATTCATGATTACATGAACATGCCAAAAATGAATTTATTGCTTATATTTACATTTTATTATGAATATCTAAAATATAAAAATTATTTTAATTTTGGAATTAAAATAGTTTTGTATTTAAAAAATAATCGTATTAACGATTTAGTCAGAGTGTAAAATGGAAAAGCGGAACAGCCAGCTTGAACACGGACAGCCTATGGAGCAAACAAGAGGCTTACTTTGCATGTACGACTCGGATGTGGCTCACTGTCAATCACACCACCAGTGTCACTTCTGGCAAATGAGTTTGATGTTTGAAGCATATTGCACGGGCAAGTGAGCTTGGCAGCTGTCAATCAAATTTGTGTGATTCATGAGGCTATGAAAGTTGAGGAAAGAGAATGTTGATGTTGTAGGCGACAAGCCAGTGAAGAATGACACTGGGGAAATGTCAATGAGCGAGGAGGCAAAGCAGAATGCATGGGCTGAACATTATGAAAGGCTTCTCAACGTTGAATTTGATTGGGACCATGATCACCTGTCCAATGAACCTCCGTTAGAAGGCCCGCCTATCCCAATCACTATTGACATGGTGAAGAAGGCCATCTCAAAGATGAAGTCGGACAAAGCTGAAGGTCCATCAGGCATAGTGGTGAAGATGATCAAGGCAGCAGGTGATACAGGGGCCACCATGATCCGAGATCTTGCTACTGCGATTATCCGTGACGGCAAGGTCCCAACTGACTGGGAGGAAAGTTTCATTGTCTGCCTTTACAAGGGCAAGGGTGATGCTTTGGATAGAGGCAACTATCGAGGCCTCAAGCTGACTGAGCAGGCCATGAAGATCCTAGAGAGGATTGTCGATGGTCTGATAAGACAGGTGGTGTCTATTGACAACTCCCAGTTTGGCTTTGTCCCAGGAAGAGGCACTACAGATGCGATCTTTGTGGTCCGGCAGCTGCAGGAGAAATACCTAGCAGTGAACAAGAGGCTTTATATGGCCTTCGTGGACCTAGAGAAAGCATTTGACCGTGTCCCTCGGAAGGTTATCTGGTGGGCCCTGAGAAAGCTAGGCGTTGAGGAATGGATTGTGCGGTTAGTCCAGGGAATGTACGCTAATGCACGAAGCCGGGTTCGTGTTGGCGAGGGTTTCAGCAAAGAGTTTGAGGTGAAGGTCGAGGTCCATCAGGGATCCGTACTCAGTCCCTTGCTCTTCATCATTGTGCTGGAGGCCTTGTCACGTGAGTTTCGGGCTGGTGTTCCCTGGGAGGACCTATATGCAGATGATCTTGTCATCATTGCTGACTCCCTAGAGGAATGTGTCAGGAGGCTCTTGATATGGAAAGAAGCCATGGAGAAGAAGGGATTGAGGGTGAATGCAGGAAAGACAAAAGTCATGATCTGTGGTACAGGCCTGGACCTCTTGCAGAGTTCAGGCGAATACCCATGCGCTGTCTGTCGTACAGGAGTAGGCAACAACAGCATCTACTGCAATGGCTGCAAACTTTGGGTGCATAAGAAATGCAGTGGGCTACAAACACTGACACCAAATCCTGATTATAGGTGTGCACGGTGCATGGGAAATGCTCGCCCAATTGACGGCAGACCACAGAGTGAAGTCCAGGTCGGACCTGATAAGCTTGAGGTGGTAGCTTCCTTCTGCTACCTAGGTGACATGCTTTCTGCTGGTGGAGGCTGTGAAATGGCGGTCACTACTCGTGTGAAAACCGCCTGGAAGAAGTTCAGGGAGCTACTACCAGTTCTCACATCCCGCCACCTCTCTTACAAGACCCGTGGCCATGTGTACAGCTCTTGCGTGCGGAGCGCCATGCTCCATGCCAGTGAAACTTGGCCACTTACCAAGACGAACCTGCAGCGCTTGCAACGCAATGATAGGGCCATGATCAGACAGATCTGCAGTATCAAGCCAGAGGATGTGGCCAGGGTAAGGTCAAGCGAGCTTCTGGCAAAGCTTCAGCTTGAGGACCTTGACCTCATTTTGAGAGAGAGAAGGCTTCGCTGGTTTGGGCATGTGGCGCGTTCGAGTGGTGCAATCAGAACAGCATATGATATGCAGATTGACGGCAAGCGGGAGGCAGGGAGGCCCAAGCAAACATGGAAGAAACTGACGGAGAAAGACTGCCGTGAGTGGAAGCTCACGACAGTTGACACTCAAGAAAGGAGCACCTGGAGATCAGGTGTGAGATCTGCTATGCGTGCAGCTAGCCAGTTACCTGGAAAGGGGCCCACTGATGTGGATGATGCCCCTGCACCTGCACGTTAATCAAAAATCCGATTATGATTATGATATGATGATGAACGGTTACAAAAATCAAAAGGTTCATTAAAGGATTGCTTCGAAAATGTAAATATTGTTAAATGACATTCAACACACTTAGTATTTGCTTATTTCAATCCACTTAACCCTTTCTATACTAATGGATTCTTCCTTCTGGTTTGAAATAGTCCATTGTACATATCTAGGGATGTCTGGTTATAATTTCCAAAAAAATATTGTATTTTTGTCTGAAGACTTTTTTTTACCTTAACAGACAGTGTAAACCCTGATGAAATGCCGCATTGTGAGGCATTTCATCTGGATCTTCACTGTTTGCAAAAGTACTCATTAAGGTGTTTTCCCCGAATACCAAGGATTAAGTTAGCATTGTATATGATGCGTCTGCTGGCTTGTCAGGGTTCGCACAGGCTTGAAAAGTACTTGAATTTAGAGGCGTTTCTTGAAAAGTGCTTGAAAATTAAATCTGCCTTGAAAAGTACTCAAAAGCCTTGAAAAGTCCTTGAATTCTACTATTTTCTGTAGGACTAAGCACTGTTGATAGAGACCTAAATCAGTATAAAATTATTGTGCCTTTATTTGGTGCAGCAAATGCTGCACCAAATAAAGGCACAACAATTTTATACAAATTTTCCAGTACTAATGTCTCCATTCTCTCAGTCTAGCATTTCTGAAGTAGAATTTTAGCACTTAAATCAGGATTTTTCTTTAACTTTTAGTCCTTGAAAACTATAGGATAGACTTTAGAAGCCCTTGAATTTCACTCAAACTTGCCTGTATGAACCCTGCTTGTATGTTACAGTGACGAAGGACAACAGAGTAAAAGAGCCCGAAGGACCAAGAATACAATCAGCTATGTCTCTGTTCCATTGAACAAGTAAGTGAACTCAAGGTGAACTCTTTGCATGCTGGATAATCTTTCATGCTTTTGTTACATGATTTTGGTGCATATCACATCAGCAAGCAGTAGTGATGGGCAGATGATCGACTATAGTCGAAAGTCAGTTTGTTTTGACTTCCGATTGTGACAATCGATTGTAAAATGATGCAATCAATTGTAATCGGTTTCAGGCCTTAGTCTACAAGCCATGCTTAAATCTGCCTGTTATGATCTCCATAGAAACCAATTTCTTTTGCGGTGAGAAAACACAGTTGTTTTCCGAGTTTATAAAGCAGTTTTCGCAAGTCAAACATGAGCGGAAAAGCAACATGATAACCTATGAAAGTTCCAAATGGAGCCTCTGTTGTTACCGTCGTATGATTGGATAAAATGTCTGCTGTTCCAGTTATTGCACGTGAGTTTAAAAGCCGATTCTGTGGTTACCGCTACGATTCGATAAAATGTCTGCTGTTCTAGTTATTGCACCTGCCTATTTAAAGCTGATTTGTACCGATGTCAACAGAAAGAAATACAAACAAAAAAGTTCTTCTTCCCAAGCAGTTCATCCCTTGGGTGACTGGGTATTATTGAACTGTTTAGCAAGTAAAACCATTCATTTCAGATCCAAAAAGCCCGGAGCTTTTAGCTTAATATTTTCCATAATGGCGTAGTTTGTAGGAAATGTTGTATGTCAATGGGTGTAGTCAGTATTCGAGACTCTCGTCCAGCATTCAGCAAGAAACACATCTTTTCTAAAGCTTAATTAAGATATATATTGGCAAAGAGTTAGCCCAGCGGATGACTCAAATCCAGCAGGGGTATGTGTAGAGTGCTTAGACTACATGTTATTATAGGCTGGTTATTATAGGCTGGACTTCAAAGCAAAGAAAGGGGAAAGTTCAAATTGAGTTGTGTTCTAGACTCTAGTCCAATATGCTTAACTAAGGTCAGGATCAAGATGCTCATGATTATTTATTATAGTCTTGTTACATGTACTTGTAGTCTGGAAGACAACATTTTCGCAACTGTCTGATTCTGTCTAGTCAAAAAGTGTTTGAAAATAAAACAAAGTGTTCAGTTTGTAATTTTATTCCTTTACATGTACCATGAAACTTATTTTAATCAACATAAGAAATCAAATGCTACAAACAAAAACATATATTGAATGTAGCTAAGCATATGTGATCACTTATGGTATAGGGAATCGATTGTACTATCGATAGCTAGTTGGTTTAGTCTTTCCGATTGTAAACCAAAAATTGATTGTGATTTCAAACCGATGGCCCATCACTTGCAAGCAGTGGAGGCTCTGGCAAGACTGTGCAGTCTCGCCAGAATCTTTGCAGCTTACACACACACACATAGTTGGGATGTATATGAAGCCGCCGACAAAACTTAAGATCTCTTGTCTAAATGGGCCACAGCGTGTGCGATTTTTATTGTATGCCTTGAAGCCCAAGCGATAAGTACCAAAATCTCATGAACTTGTTCAAATCTGGAATGTGAGAATTACATGAAAATTAGTCAATGTCTCTGGCCTCCAGATAAGAGAGTGTTATTGAAAATTATTTTTTTGATTTCTCAACCAAACATATGTTGTGGGTACTCATAAGAACCGTCTTTAAGAGACAGTTCTTTTGAGCACCCAAAACACATGCTTAAACTGATGGATAAGAAAATAATCACAAATTTACGCTAAAAATTATGCTTGTCTGGACATGATGTCTGCAAGTCCGCTTTTGGCTCCAATATTGAAGGACAATATCTAGATATTGTATGGAAGCGAGCATGCATACATAACATACTTATAAAATCAAATCTTTAGGGTTTTCAGAGACTGTGCTTTGCATTGGTTTAATGCACTTATTTGTCTTCTGTGTCATACTTTTCCAGTGTTGTGCCTAGAGCGCAGCATAGCGGGATTCCCGCGATTTTACTGTCGATGTCCCTTAAAAATGCACCCAGTGCGGGCCTACGGGCGCGCCCTTGAAAATTCGCTATTTAAACCTTATTTCCGTATTTAGCGTAACCCAGTAAAGGGAAGTAATTTAGACTGTGCACATGTATTTTCTGATGATACATGTGTTGGATATTGATTTTTCAACCAGTCCACGGCATCAACAATGGCGGAAAAAGCAAATTTTATTCAGCTGAAGGCCAGAGACAGCTATTTTAATGTAGAAAGAGAATATTTGCTGGGGAATTCAAAACTACGACAATGTAGAAACTACTTCACTGTAATCTGCACCCCTTCTTGAGCCAAAACTATTGACATCGAGCTCAAATGTAAGTAAAAATGAACAGAAATTCCCGGAAACTACAGGTTAAAATCAGATGGAATTGGTGTGTCCCCCAAAATTTGCAAATGTCCCTCTGAAATTCAGGTAGGGTCCCCCAGAAATCTTGACCTAGGCACAACACTGCTTTTCTTTTTACTATTATATTGTCAGCAATGCGAGAAAACCTGTATTCAGAGGTTTGCCAACAACAAAGGCGCAGACCAGCCTGCCCAGTCTGATCAGAGCCTTTGTTATTCACTCATTGGAAAGTATAATATCTAGACTTGCTATGAGCGAAATTTCAATTTTCATGCTGGTCTCTATAGCTGAGCAGGCTGGTTTGAATCTCACTTTGTCGGAAACCCCGAAGAAAGGTTATCTCGCAATGGGGTCATATAGGCTGTGGCGCGAGAAAACTTAATTTTGGTGCATGCTAATAACAAAGGTGCAGACCAGTCTGCTCATCTGTGCAGTTTGACCAGCTCCTTTGTTATTGGCTCCCTGGAAAGTAAGATAGCGACAATTGCAAAGTTTTCAGGATTAATCCACAGAAAGTCAGCCTCAAAATGCTGAATTAAGGAGATTATAATAGCTTTTTTGATTAGTCTTCAGATTATCTAAACACAAGGAATCATTTAAACTTACAATTATTCATTTTTGTAGGCATCCTGCAAGTTTTAAAATTTGAATTTCTAGAGTTCAGGATTTCGGAAATTTTGAACTTTCACCCATGATAGCGACAATTGCCACATGCAAAATTTTAAGATTCTAGCTAGTCTCTATTGATAAGCAGTCTAGTTTGAGCATGACCTGGTGGCGAAACCCGAAGATATGTTTTCTCGCATTGAGGCCTATATCATGTACTTGTAGGAATATCAAATTTTCTAAACATTGTATTTAGACATTTGTATTGTTGCATGTCACTTTCAGATTTTCACAAAATATTTGGCTGACCATCACCTTGATCAAAAAAATGTTGGCGTATGTCTCTTATACTTTGCAAGATTACCAGACCAACTTTGACTTAAACAGTCAGGACTTTAGTTAAGAGTGCGTAACAAAAATTTAATTTTCTTATTTCTCAACCAAAACATATGTTGTGGGTACTCAAAAGAACCCTCTCAATGAGACGGAAAAGATCCGTCTCTATGAGACGGTTCTTTTGAGCACTCAAAACATATGTTAAAATTGATGGGTAAGAAAATGTTTACAATTTTACGCTGAAAATTTTTGTTTATCTAAACCTGTGAACAGTATAGTGCAGTCTCTTTATAACGCAAGATTTTGGGGTCCATAGGAATGGACTGTGTTAAAAGAGTACAGTGTTATAGAAAGGGATAATTTTACAAAGGAATTATAGAAAAATACCATTTTATTATCATTTTCCTATTATTCCTTTGTAAAATTCCATGGTAAAATAAATTTGGGAGCCGCAACTGACTGTGTTACATCCAAAAACCTGTTTGTGTTGTTGCTTTACATCCCAGTAAACAATTTTTCAGTCATGTCCAGACAATTTACTGTCTTCCTGGGTTGAACCAGTATGAAGCAGACTACAAAGGGTCTTGCTCAAGGAGACAATGCAGTGTCTCTGGTGAGTCTTGGACCCGGGACCCTTTCGACCACAAAATGATCTGGAAAAAATGGATCCTTCAGAAATAGAGTCTGATTCTTCACCACTTAACCACCTAGTGGTTTACAGATTTAGTAACGTTACGTAATGACATCCAGTATGACGTTGTGTAAAAGCTGAGAGTAAACATAGGTCCAGATAAGGACATTTTATTTCCGTAAAATTTCTAATTATTTTCTTACCCATTAATTTAAACATGTGTTTTGGGTGCTCAAAAGAACCGTCTCATTGAGACGGTTCTTTTGAGTACCCACAACATATGTTTTTGATGAGAAATAAAGAAAATGATTTTCTAATACGCACTCTTATCTGGAGTCCTGAGTAAACTTATTTTTTCTTTTAACAGGAAGTTACGACAAGGTGATAATATGTTTGAGGTGAAGAAGTCTTCTCCTATCACTAAAGGTAAGAAATAGTAGAGGGATAAAGTTATCTTGTTCATATTAATCTAATTGAGCTGTCAGACTGTATCAGGTCAAGTTATGAGCTTATATTATAAGAATCCATCATGAGTGTGAGGGTGGGATTGAAAAAAAAACATCCTGAGGATCACCGATTGGCACCACGAAGGGCGGATTTTTCTATCCCATCCTTACACGAACAATGAATTCTTTTTCTTGCTCACCACTGCTTTTTTTATTTTAAAATAAGCTTCGAGAAGTTCCTGAATACGCTAAGATGCAATTTCACATGATGACGCCACTTTAACATAACACTGACGTCACTTGACGACCATGTGCGTGCGTCCAATACAACCAATGTATGAGGGGTGATCCAGAAGTATGCATAAAATAGTCTCCATTTTTACATCGTTTGATCAATAGACATGAAATTTTAGCACATAATACTACAATACATATGCAATTGATTGGGCACAACATGATTTATGTTAGTTGTCTATGCGCCTAACAGCTGGCGTCAAGGCAACGCATCATAGCATGAACTGGCGTGTTTTACGTTGCATTTTGATTGTTTACTACCTAATCAATCAAACCTCAACGTCTTGTGATGTTGTACTGTGCTGTGATAACCCATATTGTGTTTCATGCATACTTAATGACATGTTTTCTTCTATTTTAAGCAAACTTTAGGAAATTTATATCAAAAGGATTTTGTTCTACATCTAAACAAATATCAGTACTGTCAAAAAGTCAGATCATTCAACTTTTATGAACAATGTGTCTGTTTTGCACAGTCAATTCTTTATAATAAACCATTAAGAAACTTTGAAAACACCCTTTTCCCAAAAGTAGATCTAACAATAATGCATAAGTCCAAAATAATAATCATTTCGTTGTAAAGTAGCTTGAAGATAAGTTTTTATTTACTTACTTACTTACTTACTTAATCCTGGTTTGATATTTAGACTGCAGATAGTTTCGCAGTTCCTGGGGTAAGCTGCAGTTGGCTTGTCCTTATCACACCAGATCTCCAGGCCTCTCTGTTCTGGGGATTGATGCCTTCTAGGTTGCACACATCAACATCAGCTTTAACACACTCACTCCAAGACTAATTGGTCTCCCACCACCTCTAGGGCCAGGGATGGCGATACCGGTAATTGAATTTGTCCAGGAAGATGCATGCGGGACATGGCCATACCATCTCAGACGTTTGCAACAGCTACCTCCTGAATCCCTAACTTTGTGTACAGGGTTTCCATGGGGACTTCATCATGTGATTTGACACCGCAGATCCAGCAGATTATGGCTCTATCATTTCTACATTTCTGTTTGAAATCAACAAAATTTTGAAAAGAATTGACACATTTTAGGCCTGTGCTTTGATCACAAACCTCTTAATTTGAATTCAAAGCCCTCCAGAATAAAATTTAAACATCATCTTATGTTCAAAGAATGATGGAAAATTACTTTTCATTAAAAATTACCAACCAATTTGAGCAAAATTACGTTTACTTTGCCTGGAGAAGTAACCCAGGGGTAGTGATGAGCCGGGTCCAGCGAAGTGACATCACAATGGCGCCTCATGCTTATATGTCTGACGTCTCATTTTCTTAATTTTTATATCAACAACAAAAGAATAACATTTTAAGTTAGTGAATTTTCATTGCAATAGATGAAAGCACTACAATTTAATAGCACTTTTCTGCGTATTTCTGGATCGCTCTTCGTATGTAGCCATCATGGGACAGTCTGGGTATGATAGCATGGGTAAGATAAGATTTTCTATCCCTGGGTAAAATCTCAGATATACTTATCCGATGTGCAAGAATACATGATCTCACGAGATGCTGAGGATTGAGTGTAATCTGAAAATATGAGGTCATATGACCAGAAATAATTCATGCTCATCTGAGTAACAGGCTTTATAACCTTTGGGCCTGATTGTTAAAGATAGGTGATTTGATGACTAAAACATCATAATCATATCGGATTTTTGATTTTTAAAACATCTTCAGGACTTTAGTTAAGATTGTGTAACGAAAATTTAATTTTCTTATTTCTCAACCAAAACATATGTTGTGGTACTCACAAGAACCATCTCATAAGAACCGTCTCAATGAGATGGTTCTTTTGAGCACTCAAAGCATATGTTAAAATTGATGGGTAAGAAAAATTTACAATTTTACGCTGAAAATTTTTGTTTATCTAAACCTGTGATCTTGACATAAAACCAACTTAAACATGTTTTATCATTGATAGGTTTGTTGTCCTCATCCAAAGGCAAAGTTTTGTCATGGTAGGGAGCTTTGGTATTAAATTTTTCCAAAAAGGGGTCATAGCAGACCTTCAGATTTATGCTGGGCCCGGGTCATTATCCCATGATTTCAAAATATGGCCCATCAAGTTCCTAGGCAGTGGGTCTAGTGGACCCATCCTTTTTAGTTGTGAAAAAATCTCACTTTAATAAAAATATTCATCTTACAATGAGTCTACGAACTCCCCAAAACAGAAAAGTCATGTAGGAAGTCAATAAAGTAAAACATGTCTTAAGCAGCCACTCAAAAAAGACAAAGCAAAGATTTCAGTTACAAATGGTAGCTTAATAAAGGTCGAAAGTATTGCAGAATGCTCCCCTTGGAGCATTCTGCAATACTTTTGACCTGTATTAAGCAAAATTGGTCTTCTTTTTTGAGTGGCCACTTAAGACAGGTTTTACTGTATAATCAGCAGTCAATATACATATATGCATACAAGTGTCAGTGTGTAGGTAAAGTATACTACCCAAATGTCGACTGTGGTTAGTTTGATATGCTTGGGCCCATCTCAGAAAGTGACCCACCAATTTTTGCTCTATGTGTCACTTCGGCCCACTAATTTTGAAAAAATCTGAAACCCTGAGTATAGTATATCAATTTAAGTGAATGAAGAGAGGAACAACATGCAAGCTAAAACAAGCCATACACACACCCCTGTGTTTGTTGAGTGATGTTGAAGGTGGTATTTAAGATTAGCAATAGCTTTAATAGTCAGTATAGTGTGTTTTTATGCCACCAATATTGAAGATTTTGGGAGAGAGGTTATGTTTTTGATCTGTGTGCCTGCAGCAAAGGTGGGCAAAATGCATTTGTTCCTAGCAGGACTTTAGTTAAGAGTGTGAAACGAAAAGTTAATTTTCTTATTTCTCAACCAAAACATATGTTGTTGGTACTCAAAAGACCGTCTCAATGAGACGGTTCTTTTTAGCACCCAAAACTTATGTTAAAATTGATGGGTAAGAAAATATTAACAATTTTACGCTGAAATTTATTCTGTCCAAGGCATAGTGTTTCACAAACAGAGGTTGCAAAACATAAGGTATTGAACAGGTTTAAGTTTTAGATGACTTTTGTGTGGTGCCGGTGAAGAAATTATAGTTTGTAACTTACACTTTCCTCAAAAATAACCTTTTTTGTGGATAGGATTTCACTCAATTTACCTCATTCAGGGCTCTACAGTAAGCATGTTCCTATAGTACCTGTACTAGTAGAATCATGGTCAAGGACAAGTAAATTCTGGGCCCTGGTAGCCAGATTGGGCTAGTTCAAGGAAAAAGACACAGAATGTTACTCACCCAACCCTATGGAGCTCAACTTATTAATGAAGAAACAGATTTTATTAACAGACTTGCACATGCATAGTACACAAGCTTACAGCTTTTTTGACACTTGCACATGCGTCGGCTCTTCTTAGTCTAACAAGGTCCTTGTCAGACAGGGCTAGTAGGTTAAAATGTTAACATAGAGCCCTTTTATCATGTAATGTTTATGTTGTTAATCCTCCTTAGTTTGCATATTTTTGTTCTCCACAGCAAAGGCTGAGCAAGCAAGGATAATTCTTGGACAGAGAAAAACAATTTTAAATAAAAGTGACACTGAATAGTGGGACAGTCTCTCCGCCAGAAATAGATGATAGAAGCCCAGAACAATAGAAAGATGGAGGCCTGGAAGAGTCATCAAATAGTGCTGAATAAGAGGGGAATCCAGGCCCCAAGGTTATAAAACTTTTTTCACGCAACTCAATAGAGCACCAAATTTCAACTGCAAATAAAGACTCAAATTACTGACAAGTAAAGAAGTTTCTTGCTTAAAGTCTCTCAGATGCTGTATTTATCAGGCTGATAAATGTTAAAAATGCCAACAATTGTTGGCAATTTAACATTTATGAGTAGGATAAATTTCATGCTCAGCTGAGTTGAGCATGAAAAAAGTTTTATAACCTCGGGTCCAGATGTCTGATTTCTTGCTTCTGAAACAAAACATGGGCCAGCTCCTGGTACTTACCATATGGGCCTCGTCATGAGAAAACCTGTCTCCAGTGGTTTGCGAACAACAAAGGCACAGACCAGCTTGCCCATCTACACAGTCTGATCAGCCCCTTTGTCATTCGCTTATTGGAAAGTATCATATATAGACTTGCTACAAGCGAAATTTTAATTATCTAGCTAGTCTCCATACCTGAGCAGGCGGGTTTGAGTCTCGTTTTGTCGGAAACCCTGAAGACAGGTTTTTTCGCGACGCGGCCCATATATGGCATGCATTGCAGTAAACCCATATTTGAGGTTTGCGTCCATGTATTGCTCAAACCAGCCTGGGTAGCTACAGACTAGCTAGGTTTTTAAATATTTCCATGAGATTAGTTCAGATATCATTCAAACCAGATATACAGGGCCGCATAGCGCAGTTGGTAATGTGTTTGGCAATAGATGCGAGTCTGACTGCAGATCCAGGGGTCGTGAGTTTGATCCTGGCTCGGTCCATACTTTCGCGGAGGTTGATCATAAAATAATTTCTACAGTCATTCTCCTCCCTTCTGCTGAATCATTCAAGAAGGACTGTCGTCAGTTACAAGCGAAAGTTTGTGCACGATGTACTGGTCAACTGCTTGTTCAAGCTTGCCCAGGAAAAAGTGTGGTTAGGTGAACTGACTGTCCCGCCATGACCATAGCTGTCGACTTGGGATGTAAAGCAACAAAACAAACAAACAAATCAAACCAGCTAGGGAATGGTAAGACTGCACCAATACGCAGGCTGGCCTGCACCTTTGTAGTTTGCATGCAACATGAGGCCCATGTGTATTATGTGAGCCGTGGCATGAGATTTCCAACAATGTGGTATGTGCGTCCAGCAAAGGCTCACACCAGCCTGCGCATACGCCCAGACGGATCAGAGGCTTTGCTGGTCACTTAAATATTCTATTACTGTTAAACTACTGACCGAACCTCATTTGAGGTTTCTTAGTTTAAAAGGAGGCTGTACTGGCTTGTCTGAATCTATACTTGTGAAAATGCCACATTGTTGGAAATCACGTGTCACGGTTCATGTCATCTTTAAACATGCCTGTTTAGCTATATAGTGGAACTAGATGCCTGGGCCTTCATCTATATCCCAACTTTATGTGTAATGGTGGTGAAAGCTCTGACAAGACTGAGCAGATGGGCAGGCTTCACTGAAGATGTGTGCACCGAGAGAGGACTTGATCAGCCTGGGGCATCTATACCTCAATAAAAACAAATAAATGGTTTTTCTTCTCAGCACTAAAAGTTTTCTGTTTTTATTTCTTTTTGTATTGTCATTACAGTAAAACCTGTGTAAAATGGCCACTTAAAAATAGAGTTAATAGACAAAACAAAGATCTTAGTGACAATGGTAGCTTAATGAAGGTTGAAAGTATTGCAGAATGCCCTGATGGGGCATTCTGCAATACTTCTGACCTGCATTAAGCAATAATTGGTAATGAAAACCAATTTTTGGTCTTTTTGAGAGTGGCTGTTTGACTCTGGTTTTACTGTACATTCTAACACACCTCGCCTATATAGACAATGGTTAAACTCAGTGATTTATTGGTTGATAAATCACTGCACGGACTGGGCACAGACCTGCGTGACGTCATTCGGTCGCCAGTCGCGGGAAATTCTGACAGTCTGATCAAGATGGCGGAATCATTATAGACTATGAAGGATTTGTTCATAATTTTAATCTTTTTATGTGTTAGAATCGAAATAAATTTGCACTGACAGTGATTTGTTGCTTAATATATCACTGTCTGTCGGTCAGTCGTAAGTGGATAATTCATTCGCGCTTCGCACTCATGATTTATTCACTTTAACGACTGACCTCCAGCCAGTGATATATTAAGCAACAAATCACTGCGAGCGTGAATCTATTTCTTAATTAATCAATGCTTTTATTTACAATTTCAAATATTTATTTGATAATTTCAGGCTCTAGATAAGAATGCATATTCAAAAATAAATTTTCTTTTATTTCAACCAAATATTTGTTTTAACAGAGTGCAGTGACTCGGTTGGTAGGGCGATAGACTGGAGATCAAAGCGTTGCTAGTTCGAGACTCGCTGGGGAGCGCAGTGGCTCAGTGATAGAGTGCTTGACTCGAGACTGAGGGGCCGCGGGTTCAAGCCTCACCGGCGTCACTGCGTTGTGACATTGAGCAAGACACATTAATCCTAGCTTAGTACTGATTCAACCCAGGAAGACCCGTCCCTACATAACTGAAAAATTGTTGATGAGACGTAAAATATCAAAAGAAATTATAGAGACTCGCTAGTACTGCTGGCGGAGTCACTGCATTGTGTCATTGAGCAAGACACTTTTTTCGCTTTTTAGTACTGGTACAACCCAGGAAGACAGGAATTTGTCCCGACATGACAGAAAAATTATTGATTGGGATGTAAGATTAAAACAAACATATGTTGTGGGTACTCAAAAGAACCGTCTAACCGTCTCACTGACGGTTCTTTTGAGTACCCAAAACGAATGTTTTCAATGATGGATAAGAAAATATTCACAATTTTACAACCAAAGGTTTTCTTTTTCTAGACATTAAAATTTGTAATTAAAAGAAAAATAAATTATGTTTGTTTGGGCATACCTGACTGCCTTCAAAATTAGAGGAGAAGTTACATACTTCTATCATGATTATAGATGTGTAAATATACATTGCTGAATCTGCTGTCTCTTAAGTATCTGTATAAAGATGGAGTTTTATAGCAAACATCTTATTTGTGCAGTTTGTAAATGACATATTTATTTTACTGTAATATATATAATAGATAGACTCTAAAATGTGTTGGCCATACAAAATTGGTTTTGTTCGGACCTGAAGTTTAAGTTTATAGCTAAAACTCTATACGTATGCATACCAACACTTAATTTAATTATGTGTTTATCTCATGTAAGCCTAGCATCCTTTTTGTGGGATGTAGTCAAACAGTGGGGACCCAGATCAGATGCCTGCAAAATGTGGCGTCTGATCAGGGTCTCCACTAATTGCTTGCAGCATGTAGTATTAAAGTTTGAAAAAAATGAAAAATCACACCCAATAACCCTAAAACAGAAATGGACTGGTACAATAGATAAGAGTGGGAAATTCCATTTGGTTTAAATGAGTAAATGTGCCGCATTTTATTAATGGCTCGATCAGAAAAAAAAGTTCATCTGTTAATGGAATCATGAATATTTCAGGCCTCCTTCAGGCTTTACATACTTAGCAAGAGACCTGAAATATTCATGATTCCATGAACATTACAAAAATCGAATTTATTTCTTTAATATTTTGTATTTGTATTACCTGTATTTGTATTATTCAGCCCATAAAGCACCACCTGTAACTTACAGCAGATTATGACATGTTAACAGATCTATAACTCTTTGAATGCTGGATAATTTTTCATGTTTTTGTTGTCATTTGCTGACTTCTTAAAAAAATAACTTTATAAAAAAATTCTTTTAGGAACAGTATCGGTGCCAAACGGGTTTGCAAAGGTTATCAGCGGTTCTGTTGGTCCTAATCACAGGGTTCCCACAATATCTGGAAATCATGAAAAACTGGAAAATCACAAAAAAAGTTCCATGCATGGAAAAATCCTGGAATTCGAAAAAAGTGAATCATGGAAAACTCATGAAATTTTATGAAATTATTTGACGAAACCACCAGTAGCCAGAAAACTAGCTATCAGACACACAAATTATGTGTGTCTGACAGCTAGTTTTGTGGCTACTGGTGGTATCAAGTTTCAATTATTTAAGAATGCATGCATGGTGTCTACAAGCATGCTTATTTAAATACATTACTGTTGCTGCAATCCGCATTTATGCTCAGCGTGGTGAAGATGCCGCTAAAAGTGGAGGTTGGAGGCCATGCATTAAATAGTCATGGAAACTATTTTGTTGATCATGGAAAAACTATGGAATTGTGTTTTTGAATTTCTGTGGGAACCCTGTTAAATCAGTGTCCAAACTATTTGCAAAGGTTATCAGCAGCATTGGCGTAGCTCCCGTTATGCAGTATATGCATGCCCGTAATAGAAATAGTAACACTCAAGGGAGCTCACCTAATGTGGTAAAAGTGGTTTTCTATACCTTAAAGAACTGCTCTTTAAGGAAAGAATTTGCTCCCTCTGGGAGCAAATTCTTTCCTTTAAGAGAACTTCCCATTATGAAAAGGGACGTAGATCGCAGTGGCTCAGTGGTAGAGTGCTTGACTCCAGACCAAAGGGCCGGGGGTTGGAGCCTCACCGGCGTCACTGCGTTGTGGTCCTTGAGCAAGACACATTTATCCTAGCTAAGTACTGGTTCAACCCAGGAAGACCCGTCCCTGTTTAACTGAAAGATTGTAGATGGGACATAAAGAATCAAATTAAACAAACAAAACAAAAGGGACATAATTGTAGAGAATCATTGCTTGATACAGTAGTCTTCCTTTGATGTGCATAACTTTTTCAGCGTTCTGGCTAGGCCATTGAGCAAACTACAAAAGTTGCCACTAGCAAGGAAAGAGCTAAGGGAAACACTTCCTTTAAGAAACAAAAGTGAAGCGAATTCAAAATAAACAACATGGCCTGTAAAAATTCTAGGTGACTGTTTACCTCCTAGTGTTATCTGCTGATAACCATTACCAACAATTTGGACAAAATGCATGGGTGAAAGTTTTCAGGATTATTCCTGAATTCAGGATTTGAGGCTGACTTTCCATAGAAAGTCAGCCTCAAAATACTGAATTAGGCAGATTATAATAGCTTTTCTGATATATTTACAGTTTATCTAAAGACAATTGACTATTTAAACTTGAAATACTTCTATTTTGAAGACATATTGCAAGTTTTAAAATTTGAATTCCAAAAGGATTTTGGAAGTTTTGAACTTGCACCTATAAAAGTGTTGGTTCCTGATTGGGATCCAAACTGTTTGACACTCTGAAGGTATTCTTAAAAGAAATTCTTTGAAAACAGTAATTTGATTTTAAATCAGTAGTTACCAATTCAATTAACTCAGCATGTAATGAGTTAAAGAGAGTGGGCTGTACACATTCATTTATTCTACAGGGTTGGTTTAAATAGCGGATCTTACATGAGTGCTCATGCTTTATTGAATTTATTAAACAAGTTGGGTAAATGTAAATAGATAAAAAGCGAGGCTTGTCGAGCATTTTATCTCTTTCGCAATTAGTTTGATAAATTCAAAAATACAAGAGCACGAATGTTAGATTCTATTTATCATATGACATTAAGATTACTTTGAAATCTCATTTCTGACGTAAAAACGTTATAGTTTTGTCATTGTTAAGGAGGTCATAACGTTTCCTGAAAATCTGTAAACCACTCGTGGTTTATCGATTTTATTGCATCGCGTTATTTCACACCCAGACATGACGTCATATGATAAACATATTTATTTCATTTTTATTACAAACAATTCACAATGTAATTATACACAATAAAAAGGATTAGCAAGGAAGCAGGGTTGATTAAGTGTGTTTGAACATTTGTGAATTAATCTCAAAATATGATTAACTTTTATGCCAGTGGTATACAAAGTTCTCAGTGGCTTAAGAATAACTTGAATATGAAGGGCTTCTTGAAAAGTCTTTGAAAATTAATCTGTCATGAAAAGCTCTAGAGAATCACACTAAGACCGTGTAAAGTACTTGAATTTTACTATTTTCAGAGACATAGCCCTGTTAATGTCATGGAGACCGAAATCGGTGTATAACTATTATGCCTTTAGTTAGGTGCAGCAGATGCTACACCAAATAAAGGCACAACAATTTTATGCTTGTTTTCTTTTACTCATTTCTCCATTATCTCAGCTGTTTCAAATTTGAGGTTTTTTAAAAGTGGTCCTTCCAGGATAAAAAGTCTTAAAAGTTTTTTAATTTCATATAGACTTGCATTTATAAACGCTGTCACTGAGGTTATAAAACTTTTTTCATGCTCAACTGAGCATGAAATTTATTATGCTTATAAATGTTAAAATACCAACAATTGTTGGTATTTAACATTTATGAGCATGATAAATACAACATATGAGAAATTGAAAGCAAGAAAAGTCCTTATTTTTCAGCATTTTAGTTTTCATGAGCAGTTTCAATTCCATGCTCAGTTGAGTTGAGCATGAAAAGGTTTATAATCTTGGGGCCTGAACTATATGTTGTAGCATATGTATGCATGTGTTAAAGTCAACAATGATTATTTAATAAAAGTAGCCCTATATTGTACTTGCGTTTTATTTATACCTTTTAGCTGTCAGTACATATAGTCCCAATCTGCATGCTTATCTAGAGTTTAACTTTCTTTAGGGTACTGGAAAAATCTCAGTGGAGCGCAGTGGCTCAGTTGGTAAAGATCAAAGGTTTTTGTTTGATTTGATTTTTTACGTCCCATCAACAATCTTTCAGTTAAACAGGGATGGGTCTTCCTGGGTTGAACCAGTACTAAGCTAGGATAAATGTGTCTTGCTCAAGGACCACAATGCAGTGACGCCGGTGAGGCTCGAACCCACGGCCCCTCCGTCTCGAGTCAAGTACTGAGCCACAACGCTCCCTGGGGGATCGAAGGGTTGCTAGTTCAAAACTCACCAGAGTCTCTGTGTTGTAACCTTGTCTCCTTGAGCGTATTACTGGTTCAACCCAGGAAGACAAGAAATTTTCCCTATTTAACTAAAAAAGTGATGAAAGGGACATAAAATGTCAACTTAAACAAAACTGGCAAAATCTCCAAAGCAAAGAGGGACTTGCTCTGTTTATCTTACTGTTTCTTTTTCTTTCCACCCAAAAGGGGGACTTGCATTAAGAGGCTATTTTGGCCCCCCTATGAGGTCAAAATATAAAAGTTGCTCTTCTTATAAGTTTATTTGAACAATAGCCAAAGTGTAAAAGTATAGTATTGATTCGACTTTTACGGTTGCTATGGTAACAAATATGGCCGCCAAAATAGGCTGAAAATAGGAAAATGACCATTTTGAGCAAATTTGAGACGTAACAGAGAAATTTATATAGTGCATAAGCAAATACCAAAAAGATATTTTAACAGATGATGAGAATTATCACGGCACACAATATATTAAAAGGTTTTTTTTGGTATTCGCTTGTGCTGATATCTAATTCTTAAAAAATCGGTCTACAAAAGCCTTAAATTTGGCCCAAAATGGCAATTTCTATATATGTGGGAGCGCAGTGGCTCAGTGGTAGAGTGCTTGACTCGAGACCAAAGGGCCGCGGGTTCGAGCCTCACCGGCGTCACTGCGTTGTGTCCTTGAGCAAGACACATTTATCCTAGCTTAGTACTGGTTCAACCCAGGAAGACCCGTCCCGCATAACTGAAAGATTGTTGAGTGGACGTGAAGAATAAAATCAAGCAAGCAAAGCAATTTCTATATTTTAAGCCTATTTTGTCCGCCATTTTTGTTACCATAGCAATGGTAAAAGTAAAATAAAAGCCAGGATATTAAACTTCAGGTATTCTTCTAATAAACCAATCAAAAGAAATTGGTGAAAAGCAATTTTAAGTTCTTGGCTCAAAAGGGGGCCAAAATACCCCCTTAATGCACGTACCCCTTTGTCCAACCTTTTTCTCAATAACCACAGAATAGAAGGGATTATTGTTTCTTTTCACCCTAATTTTTTCTAACCTAGTGCTCAGTAATCGTTGGACAGATTATTCTTAAATTTGGAGGCACGATAGATATGGTTATGAAGTTTTGCAATGGGGCTTCAAAACTCAAAATGTTTGACTGAAAAAAAGGTTTTATTTGTTGAGGGGCAGCCCAAATTTTTTCTGGACTATTTCTCAAAAACCACAAAAATACTTTGTAGACTGATTCTAGAATCGGTGTTGAAGTTGGAAAAATGCCATTTTGTTTTTCATTATAAAATGGTTTAAACTGCTGGGCAGAATATCATTTGTCATTAAGATCTTTGTTTTGTCTATTTTTGAGTGGCCGTTTTACACAGGTTCTACTGTATCAAGGCTTTTAAACCCTGGAGGGGATGAGATCAAGGTTTTATATCCTGGAGTGGGTGAGGGCATACCCTGTCTGTGTCAAAGAATGTGTCTATTCATAACACGCCTACCAATCTATCTCCATCACATATGGACTTAATGAAGATTGCAAGTATTGCAGAATGCTCCAAGGGAGAGCATTCTGCAATACTTTTGACCTGCATTAAGGGATAATTGGTCTTGAAGGTTTAACTGTACTTTTGAGAGTGGCCGTTTTACACAGGTTTTACTGTATCTCGAAAAACTGTTCAAATCCTCACTGCTAAACCATATGTATATAATCAACTCACCTGAGCCATTGGTCCCTAAATGTGGGCTTTTGTGATTGTTGGATGTTAGTTGTGTGTCATCAACAGTTGCTTCAAAAGACAACTCCTAAACTACTCGCTAGATTTTGACCAAACTTTGCAGGAATTATGCTTATATGATTCCCTATGATAATTTTTCAAATGGTTCCAGTCTGTTGCATAATTAGGTTGAATAAGCTAAAATAGATTCTCAGAATGAAAATTTTAAAAATCTTGTCTTTGAATATAATCTCCTAAATTTGGTATGAAACATCACCTAGTAAACCTCTACTAAAAGAGTTATGGCCCTTGACTCATATCAGAATTTCATTCTGCTCAAATTGATGAATTTAACAAAATTTTGCAAAATTATGCATTGGTATTGACAAGATGAAAGTTGAAATTGTTAAGCATCAATTTGCACGAATTTTTTACAGAGTTATGACCCTTGACTCGTGTCAGAATTTTATTTACGCTCAATATCTTAAGAGTAAATTGATAGTATTTGACCAAATTTGCATATGCATTGATATTGACAAGATCTAGGTTAAGATTGTAACATTAATTTGTGCTGCAAATTTATAATTCAGTTATGACCCTTAATTCATGTTACAATTTTGCTACAGCTCATTGGCGTAGCTCCCATTACGCAGTTACACACATGCATAATAAAAGTGGTAACATTCAAGGGAGGTCACCTAATGTGGCAAAAGTGATTTCCATTCTATAAGGAACTGCTCTTAAAGGAAAGAATTTGCTCCCTCTTCCTTTAAGAGAAGTTCCCATTATGAAAAGGGACGCAATTGAAGAGAATCACTGCTTGATCCAGTAGTCTTCCTTTGATGTGCGTAACTTTTTTAAAGTTCTGGCTACGCCATTGCTGCTTGTTATTGTGAGAATGAAATGGTGGCTTTTGACAAACTTATAGATATGGACATATTGTCACGTTACAATACCAGCCTAGATTTTGTCAATATCAGTCAATTCAGGGAGACTCTTCTCTGTTACAATGGCCCTGGGTGGGGGCATCTATGTCACATTGATATTTTTCTAGTTGACCAATTATACACCTCTTTCATCCCCCTCCCACCACCCTCCACCCCCCCCCCCCCCCCCCCCCTCCAAATAAAATCTGAACAGTTAAAGTTGCTCTTGCAAACAGTGGATGCCACATTTTGCTGTATTAAGTCTGGGTCTACCATAATAATGGTTTAAGAAAAAGAAATACATTCGATTCGTGGTTGAAAGTTTTTAAGATTATTCCTTAATTCAGGATTTTGAGGCCGACTTTCCATAGAAAGTCGGCCTCAAAATCTCGAATTAAGCAGATTCTAATAGCTTCTTTGATTTATTTTTAGTTTATCTAAAGACAATTGACCAATAAAACTTGAAAATTGTATATATTTGTAGGCATACTTTAAGTTTTAAGATTTGATTTTAAAAAGTTCAGGATTTTGGAAATTTTGAACTTTCACCCATGTACAATTACATAAGAGACATTGCCTTCTTGGAAATAAACAAGTCTCATTTATTTTCTGCTTGTGATGGAACAAAAAAAGATTAAGAACAACAGTGCTTTGAGTGCTCAGAGTTTGAGTGCAACAAAAGGCCAATTATATATAGTGTTCAAAATCAATCCAATCAATAGCTGAGTACAGATAAAAAGAAAGAAAAAAAAGAGATAAAAAATCTCTTAGAAATCCTTTTGACCTAATTGTCATAATATTTAGATAAAAAAGATTTATTTCTATTGACGTGCTTGGGGACTTACACAGGATCTGCCAGGCAGGTCGTAATTGACATGGAATTACGTATTGCTGTGAAATACAAACCAATTGACGTGTGCCATTGCAGAAGGAGGCTTATGACCCACTGGACAACCAGGGGATAGATCAGCCTGCGCAATTGCGCAGCTGATCTATCCCTTTGTTGTCTGCTTTTCTGAATTATGAGTGACATAGATTGTGCCAATAATGAGATAAAGTGTTTTGTGAACTGCACTTATTTGCAATTGCAAATCAATTGAATCTTGGCAGTGGATTTAGCTGCCCTTTTTGCATGCGGCATGTCAATTATACTCTGGCACCGGCAGAAAAAAATCTATAAACAGGTTGAGTCATACCTTAAAGTAGTATTTCTTAAAGAGGCTAGATCTGCTGCAGACGGCTATACAGCTCTTGGAATGGAAATTACTTAATATATCAGAACCTGTCTTAAACAGAATCCTTTATTAGCTCGATCTCCATGCTTTAGTGGCAACTTTTGTCATTGGCTGATATTCTTTGCAGAGTTGAAACAGATCAGGCACAACCAAAGGTCAACCTGATCTGGATTCAAACTGACTTATGATATTTCTGAAAAAAAATAAATAATAATAATGATAATAGATCTGCAGATGTCATAAAAATATGCCTAAATACCCAGCATGCAAAGTTTTAAGCAATGGACCTTCAGGTCATCTAGGTAGGGAGTTCAAATTTCGATGGAGGATATAGTTTGGGCGTGGTCCATCTGTCCTGAACCATATCTCATTACCCATTGGTCAGAGTTGATGCATTTTGTTGGTATAAATAATTAGTACCATGGACAGTTGATATCCTATAAGTTTGTCAAAATCGACACATTAACACTTGAGTTATTGCCCTTGACTTAGCATAGCCAATTATAATACGAATGAGCCAGTGCATGAGATTTCAAACGATGTGTTATGTGCGACCAGCAAAGCCTCAGATCAGCCTGCGCATACGCGCAGTCTGATCAGAGCCTTTGCTAGTGGCTTGAGTATTCTTTGATTGTTAAGCTACTGACTGAACACCATTTGGAGTTTCTAAGCTTAAAAGGAGGCTGCAGAGGCTTGTCCGAGTCTACACTTGTCAAATTGTTGGAAATCTCATGCCGCGGCTCAAATGGTATATTGGCTACTTCACATTTCCCCAAAGCTATTATATCTGACAACTTATCACTATAAGCCATGATTGCCCAGTGCCTGTAGATAAGCATGACAGTGTCAAAAATTTTACCCCACCCCTCTGACCCTTTAGGCTGGGATTAAGGGTCAAATATGTAAATTTTGCAAATACAGTCAGTTGTTAATATTTTTTAACGAAGTTTTGCATGCAGGCAGAGGGAAAATAGACATGAAATATCAAACAGGATTCTAATTTTAAGGCCTGGGTCAGATCACCTGAGTGGACTTAGGGGTTGGGGCCGAAGCCAAAACATAAACTTTTTCGGAATTTGGTCATGTTGCATATTAAAGTGAACAACCCATACAGCAACATGGTAGCAAATATCTTGCCCCCAGGCACACCTTCTACCCCAGGAGGTCAGGTCAAAAGGTCAAATGAGCTGTGACATGTGATTTCCAACAATATGGCATGTTGACTTGTGTAGACTCAGATGAGCCTGTGCAGCCTCCTTTTAAGCTTAGAAACTCCATATGATGATCGGTCAGTAGCTGAGCAATCATAGAATATACAAGCGACTAGCAAAGGCTCTGATCAGACTGCGCGTATGCGCAGGCTGATCTGAGGCTTTGCTGGTCGCACATACCACACTGTTGGAAATCTCATATTGTGGCTCAAATCTTTTTCTTCCTGAAGTAGTCATTTAATGGGAGTGGAGTGTAGAGCACCATGAAAGTGAACATTCTGTCCTTACTCACATCCTATACCCCTTGGGTGGATCAGGTCAAAAGGTCAAGTGGTCATGTTGCATTTCAAATTAAAGGGTAAGAAGGGTAGACCAAGATGCAAACAAAAAATTTGACCTTACACACACCCCTGAACTCTAGGGTTGGGTTTAAAGGTCAAAAATAGATATTGTGCAGATATAAGTATATTTTTATTGAACTAAGCATGTTGGCACTAAAACAGTTGACAGGCTTTTGTTAGCCCAATGGTTTCCTATAATTCCTTTGTAAAATATTCATGGCATAAATATTTGGGAGTTACTGTGAGCATGACTGTGCTGTATCTAAATCTGTGTTATAATTGGATGTGTTATAAAGGGACTGCACTTTGTGATTAACTCTGCCTACTGGTCAATTTTGCATGCTTTTTTTGTCATCTGCTGATTTTTTTCAAAATCAACTTTTTCTGAAAAATTCTTTCAGCAATATCACCAGAGTGTCAAAAAGTTTGGAACCAGACAAAACTTCAGGCCTGATCTGGGTCCAAATTGTTGGCAAGGGTTGTCAGCAGAAAGAGTTAAGGTGATACATTGTCCTGTGGGCCTCTACTAGTTCATTGTTTCTGACAGTAAATGTCCATGGAGAAAAATATTAATGCTTTGATGTCATATATGCTACTTTACATGCTTTGCCATCAGCATTTTTTTCTTTTCTTTTTCCGATGCAATGACAAAAAGTAAAACAATCCACATCATCAAAGGCCTCAGTTTCACAATGTATGCTTCTAATGCTGTTTTTTCGAATTGCATAGCAGCATGAAAATCCATCAGCTGTATGAATCAGATTTATTAATGTTCTTTAGATGGCAGGTAAACCAAAATGACATACTTGTGGTTAACAGTATGCGCTCTTAAACATTCTTTTTCCTTAACCCTTGAAGCGCCACCTATAATTTGCAGCAGACGACAATTTCAAATTTTGCTGCTTTTTCAAAAAAATAACAAATATTTCATGAGAATTGTCTGCTGGCAGACAATTCTCATGAAATATCATACCTTATTTTTTTTTGAAAATTAGGAAAGACTGATGTCGGAAAATTTGTTGTGCTGCAGCTGTGATTGGCGCTTTAAGGGTTAAATTCCATTTCTTCTCTGATTACCGAATTGGTCTAAAAATGCACTACCATCTGGCCATTGGTTCAGAACATAGAGTGCAGACAAGGTCTTTTCATAGAGTTACCGTATATGACCCTTTTGACCTTGAAAATTAAGACAAGGTCACACATAATGTTGCCCAGGACCCTCTACCGCATGTGATCTATGCACCTGCAAAGACTGAAGTTGACACTTTCAACGGCATTATCAAGAATATACATTTTTACCTGACCTTGGGTCAAGGTCAAAGGTCTATTAATTTATCTGGTTATTGTTTCAGAAGATGGAGTGCAGACATTTTTTTTCATGAAGTTATTTATTATGACCCTGGTGACCTTGAAAATTAGGTCAAGGTCATCAAAACCTAATCCTTTATTAAGGTCCTCCTAATGATGTATCTGTGCCAGCTTGGTCTCAATCTGGCCATTGGCACAGAAGATAGAGTGCAGACTTGTAAGGCTGTTTAAGAAAGTTATATGAGACTGATGACCTTGAAAATTAAGTTAAGGTCACCAAAACCTAATAATTTCTTAAGGTCCTCCCAATGATGTATATCTGTGCCAGTTTGAACAAAATCTGACAATTGGTTCAGAAGACAGAGTGCAGACAAGGCTTTTTCATAGTTATATTAGCCTGTCGACCAAGGTCACCAAAAGCTAATCATTCCTTAAGGTCCTCCCAATGTTGTATCTGTGCAAGTTTCGTGTAAATGAGGCCATTGGTTCAGAAAATAGAGTGTAGACAAAGCTTTTCAAAGAGCTATATGACCATGAAGACCTTGAGAAATTAGGGCAAGGTCACCAGAATCTAATCATTACTTAAGGTCCTCCCATTGATGTATGTGTGGGAGTTTGGTTAAAATCTGGTCATTATTTCAGAGATAGAGTGCTGACAAGGTTTTTTCATATACTTAAAATGACCCTGTGACCTTGGAAATTAGGTCACAGTCACTGAAATCTCATCATTTCTTAAGGTTTGCCCAATGATGTATATGTGCCTTTTTAGTAAAAATCTGGACATTTGTTCAGAAAATGAAGTGCTGACAAAGCTTTTCAAAGAGTTGTATGATCATGGAGACCTTGAAAATTAAATCATGGCAACCCAAATCTAATTATTTCTTAAGCTCCTCCCAATGATGTATCGCCAATTTGAATAAAATCTGGCCGTTGGTCCAAAAGATAGAGCGCTGGGAAAGGGCTGACCTCTTGGCTCTCTTGTATGTAATGTTTTCTTGTGTTTCGTCACACTTGGTGTCCTGGGTCATGTGTGGTACTTGATTGTTTTGCTTCCTGATCTTTGCCTTCTTCATTACTTTTTTCATAGTTGAATGACCCTGGTAACCTTGATAATGTCATGAAAATTTAATCAAACCTTTGACTGTCCCTATAAAGTATCTGGCCAAGTTTGGTTAAAATCCATTCTATGGTTCCAGGGGACAAAAATATTTAAATATTGTACTTGTCCTGCAGGACGAGTGCCTTGCAATTTTCACTTGTACTGCAAACACATGCACTTGTCCTTTAAAAGTGTATGCAATAAAGAACATAAGGGAGTAATATGTAATATGACTTCCTCCAGTAGTTCTTTCCAAAGCACTCATCCTGTAGGACGAGTGCTTTAAGAAGAATTACTCGTCCTTTCTAGATTTCACTCGTAATTACGAGCGGACAAGTGGAATTTCTGTCCCCTGGGTTCATAACTTATACCGAAGACAAAAAGCTATGCTCACAGACAGGATACATATCAATAACAATATGTCCGCCCTTCAATCGGAGGGGGGCATAACTAATATTTTGCATTTCACAAGCTTCAGAAACTCTTCTTTTGCATCCAGAAACAAATATTTTCTTTTATTTTTGTATTTGTTAGAAAGCTATACTTTCATTATGTCTCCATCTGTCAGAGTCATGTCTCCCCCCATCAGGGTCGGGAGACATATTATTTTTCGCTGTGGGTCTGTCTGTCCGTCACAAAATCTTGTGAATGCAACTCCTCCTACAGTATTACCCGGATCTTTTTGAAACTTTGCAGGTGTTTTTGTCAAGGTCTGAAGATGTGCATGACATTTGGCTGTAATCCTCAGATTAATTTTCATCACTTTTTTGCAGTTTGGACTTAGTCATTTTTGGGCTTAAAGCATTTAGACACTTGGTATCTTGTGAACTCCTCCTACAATTATAGCTGGATCTTTTTGAAACTTTGCAGGTGTTTTTGTCAAGGTCTGAAAATGTGCATGACAATTGGCTATAACCCTCATTTTAAATTTTGTTTCATTTTTCGCAGTTTACACTTAGTCAGTTTCTACCAAAGCATATAGGCACTTGGTATCTTATGAACGCAACTCCTACTACAATTTTACCTGGATCTTTTTGAAACTTTGCAGCTGTTTTTGTCGAAGTCTGAAGATTTGCATGTGATTGGATGTAACATGGATAATGGAAATGATATATGATAATTAACGTTTTCCCAAATGATGGATTGGTTGTGCAATAGTTTACTGCCTTAGCTAGATATCTTTGCTGGATATGGAAGCGAATTTTTACCCCCAAAATCACCATTATATCAGTTTAAGATTGCATTTAGTGACATTTGGATCTTTCTGACACCAAAAACTTATGTTTTGCATTAAGCAAGATTCTGAAACCTATTATTAATATCATACGTCGTCGTTTCTGGGAGTGAAATAACATCATGCAATAAAATCAATATACCACTAGTGGTTAACAGATTTTCAGGTAACTTTATGACGTCCATAACACCGTTGCATACTTATGACAAACTTATAATGTTTTTACGGCAGAAATGAGATTTCGAAGTAATCTTAATGTCATATGATAAATCGAATCTAACATTCGTGCTCTTGTTTTATTGAATTGATTAAACTTGTTGCGAAAAAGAGATAAAATGCTCAGCAAGCCTCACATTTTACCTCTTTTCCCAACTCGTTTAATAAATTCATAAAACATGAGCATTCATGGAAGATCCTCTATTTAAAATATTGCTATCAGAAACCAATGTTTTGCTCACATAAAGGCTCAGAAACTCGTAGTTTGCATTCAGATCTCGATTTTGCATTAAAAAATCTCTTGTATTTTGCATTCAAAAGCTAATATTTTTACATTCATCATGTTTTTTCATGCAAGAAATGATATTTGGTACTCAGCAAGATTTAGAATTGTAACCAATGTTTTGCATTCAACAAGATTCAGATTATTAACTTATTTTTTGCATTCAGAATCCAATATTATCAGAAACTCATATCTTGCATTCAGGAACTTACCTTTTCCTTCAGCAAAAGTTAGAAATTCATTCATTATCAGAATATATTTTGTGTTCAGTAAGATTCAGAAACCAATGTTTTGCATTAAACAAGATTCAGAAACCAATCAAAATCTTGCTATCAGAAGGTGCACAAACTCGTATTTTAGAACTCATTTTGCATTTTACAAAAATCACTCATAGTTTGCCACATTCATAAACCAAAACTATGCTCCAATTTTTCAAAATCCAGAAACTCATGTTTCATTTAGAAACTAATGTTTTACATTTAGCAAGGTGAACCATTATTTTACATTCAGAAACCAATATTTTGCTTTCATCCAGGAAAAGTCACGTTTATTTTGCATTTGGAATTTACAACGGTTTTTGCGTTCATCATGATTCATAAATTTGTATTTTGCATTCAGAAACAATAGGAAAGTTTAGAGTTGTATATGTTGCACCTAGAACCTTGTATTTTGCATTCAGGGAAAATTCAGAAACTTGTTTTTTGGATTTCAGAAGCTAAAATTTTGCATTTAGCAAGATTCAGAAATCAGAAAATGCATAAAATACCATACTAGACCTGAAAAGGAAAAAGACTAAATGGAACATTTGAGCCGTAGCATGTGATTTCCAACAATGTGGCATTTTGACAAGTGTAGACATAGACAAGCCTGTGCATCATTCTTTTAAGCTTAGAAACTCCAAATGAATTTCGGCAGTAGCTTTACAGTCATAGAATATCTAAATGACTAGCAAAGGCTCTGATCATTCTGCGTGTATGCGCAGGCTGGTCTGAGCTTTTGCTGGTCGCACATACCACATAGTTGGAAAATTCATGTCACGGCTCATTTTGTTATGTGTTGTCATAATGGCTTATCTTATAGGGCACGTTCTTTTTTCTTTTTCTTTTTCATTTTAAATTATTCATTTTATTTTTTTTTAATTCTTTTGTCAGTCTGTTTTTAAGATGTGGTTAATATGTCATTTGGTACAGGTTCATTAAAATGATATAAGATTTATAAAATGCTACCTATAAGTCCTCTAGTTTACGTGACCGGTTCTCTCTCCTTCACAATGAACTACTTTACTTCCATATTGACATTATTTGTAGAGCGGTGACTCAGTGTTTTCCTGGCACAATTTCAAGGAGACTTCCAGCATGAATGAGATCTAGTGCATTATTGGTAAAAAAAATATTATCTTTTTCGCAAACTGCAAAGAGCTGACCAGACAACACACAGTGCAGTCTGATCAGCTCTTTGCAGTTTGCTACGAATCACAGAAATAGATTACTGTCAAGCTTTAAAGATGAGTGACACAATTGGGGCAGCTTAATTTTGCATGATAATGTCGAATTTTTCGCAAAACTGCATCATGTGCAGTTTAATTGCACATCAGCAGAAAAAATATGCAATTTAGTCCCAAGCCTCAGCCGTGAAATAATAATTAAGTACTCAAGAGAAAAGGTTAAAGAAAGATGATACAAAATCGTACTGAGGAGAAATCTTAGGACATGTTGCATAAAAGCACACTCGTCTCTCTTGAAGGCCACCTGTTATAAACAACCACTTTAGAATGGTTAAATTTCCATTCTCAGTGCAGTAGAGTTAATTGCATTCTGTATTAAGCAAGCAACTGTTTTAAACAATTTTAATCATTCAATTTGTGCTGGCTAATGACAGGTTTGAAAAACTATGAAGGATTTTCTCACCTGAATGGATTAAGTAACTCATATACACATGGGTGAAAGTTTTCAGGATTATTCCTGAATTTAGGATTCTGAGGCTTACTTACTAAAGATATGCTTTATAAGGAATTTTATGTCATATATGATGAACCAAAATAAGATACCTTCCAGCCAATAAAATATATATAAATATATTCAGATATCTTAAATCCTACAAGATAGTCTATATATCTCAAATTTTGCAACTAATAAATATTTATTATGCAATTTTATATATCAAGTTAGATATCAGATTTAATAATTTTATGAAATATCTTATGCATACGATATTACCAGTATTAAATCTACATGCTGCAAAATGTTTTATATGTATAACAAAATGTTGTTAAGAAGATATCTGATTAAATAGATAAAAATTTCAATTAACTTAGGTAGATAAATCTGTTAAACTTAGATATCTTAAGATATGTCAAATGATTAAACTTAGATATCTTACAATATCTGAATAGATTAAACTTAGATATCTTGAGATATTTTAATTGATTAAACTTAGCTGATATCTTGAGATATCTGAAATGATTAAACTTAGATATCTTAAGATATCTTGAGATATTTTAATTGATTAAACTTAGATATCTTGAGATATCTGAAATGATTAAACTTAGATATCTTACTTACTGAATTAGATATCTGACAAACCAGATATTGGTAAGACAGCTTACTACATGTGAAACCTAATATGTAAAATACTAAAAATAGGAAATTTAATAGCTAAATTAGACAGATATCTGTTTAAATATACTGAATAAGTAGGAGATTTATATATGAGATCAATATTACTAGATTTAAAGATATGATATCCTTTTTGCCATATTACTACTTTTTGTCTTATTACTATTTGAAGTGTTATTGGATATTGCCACAGATCTACTTCTTGAGGAAGCTTACTTTCAACAAGGTAACGCTTCAACATATTTGCTCAGCTGCAGAGACTGTCTAGAATCGTGAAATTTTGGAAATATCAAGTATTATTATCATACTTTCAAGACAGTGAACAACAATTCCATTGATCAGATTTTGAAGATTAGAACCGCATTTGCTCTCAAAATCACACAGAAGAATCAAATTAAATTAACTTTGATTGCTGGGAATTTTTTATACTTTGTCTGCTGTTCTTTTTTTCTTCAAAGCTTATATCTGCTGATATTTAACTTTTTTCCTGAAATATCAGAGTGTCAAACAGTTTGGATCAAAATCAAGCATGAAAAATCAAATAAAATTACCACTCAATTGCATGCTGGGAAATTGTTCATATTTTTTTGTCATTTGCTGTTATTTTTCAAAAATTCTTTCAGAAATACCATTAAAGTGTCAAACAATTTGGATACAGATCAGTCCCAACATTTTGTCCAGCCTGATAAAATGAGTCAAAACTGTTTGCAGATGACAGTTAACCCTGAAAGCGCCAATCACGACTGCAGCATACGACAAATTTTGCAACATCTTCCCCAATTTTCAAAAAAAATAAGGTATTATATTTCATGAGAATCGTCTGCCAACAGACGATTCTCATGAAATATCATGCCTTATGGTTATTTTTGATAAAGCTGCAAAATTTAAAATTGTTGTCTGCTGCAAATTATAGGTGGCACTGTATGGGTTAATGCATAACTTGGCTTTTTGAAATCCGAGCCTTCACACCTGAGAAGCAATTCAGTGAAGAAGCAGCCACTTTAATAATAAAATGTGACCATGCTAGGAAAAAAACAAGGCATGAGTCACTTTGTTTTCTTGGCAAATTATCAAGGACAGCCATCCTCTTGTTGCAATTAAGCAATTTATGGACAAGAAAACGCTGTTTGCATTAAAGCAGCAATAGGGAATTGGGGAATAGATCATCTTTGCTAACCATGGCCTTGCTAGCTTTTGCTGATAACCTTTGCAAACAGTTTGGACCCAGATCAGTCGGTCCTGATCTGGATCCAAACCATTTGACACTCTGATAGGGTTCCTGAAAGGATTTTTGAAAACAGCAATAGCCTGAAAATTTACCCAGTAGGCAGAGTTAACACTATCCTTCAAAACACTACTTTATCTAGTGTAATTTTTCATGCTTTTTTGGCATCCATGTTTTTTTATACCCTTTGAGATACTTGGTAGATATATATACATGTATATCAGGTCAAGACAGTGTGTCACATGCAAGGATGGTGGCATGTCACATGTACGAATTGTTGCTTCCTGTTTGAGTTATCTCACTTGAATGAACTGTAGAAGATACCTTGTGCACTTGTTCCCTCTGAGATATTTTGATAATATTTGAAGGGTTATAAAGTAGGTCAGGATTGCATGCAAGAATGGTTAATCTCATTTGCTTCCTGTTTGAGTTATCTGCCTTGATTGAACTGTAAGTGGGAAAACTTGTACTCTCCATAAGTTTTATACTCTTTGAGATATGCTTTGATATTTGGTAGGATTATAAAAGCCATGTCAAGATATGTCACTTGCAACCTCAGTTTTCTTTTCAAGTTAGCACCCTTGAATGAATTTTAAGGGGAAACGTAGTCTACATCACTTTCATACTCTTCAATAGCTTAATGATATTTGGTATGATTATCAGTTTGTCTGGCATAAGAATGGTGATCAATGGTTACTCTCTCTTGCATCCTGCTTGAGTTATCTCCCTTGAACAAATCTAGGAGGCAAAACCTACACTCAATAACTTCCATTCAATTTTAGATACTTTAATATGAATTTGGTATCGTTATACATGTACATCAAGTACTGATGTTTCAAAGATGCATAGTAATGAGGCGATTCTATATTTCTTATAAACAGATAAAGATGACATATTCATTACCACGTGCATATGCAGTATTCTGTGGTAGGTTCATTATAACTGTAAACTGAGACTAACTGTATGCCCAAAAACAAGGTAAACTTGCCAGTTTTTGTTTGCGATTCTCATCTATCTTTGAAACATCAGTAATACAGTGTGCCTCATGTGAAAATGATTGCTCTCCCTTGCTTACTATTTGAGTTATCTCCAATGAGCAAGTTTTAAAGACAAAACCTTGTGATCTCAATTACTCTCATAACCTTTGAGATAGTTTTATAATATACTATTGCCATAAACTTAAGCATATTCCATTTGATAACACCACTTAGGTTTTAGGAACGGTAAGAACGGAATCTGTTGAGAGATACCAAAAATTTATTGTGGTAGACATTAAAAGCAGAATACCAGCGATTTGATAAAGAAAAGCCATGGAACCTTTCACTTGCTTACAGGCTGCAAACACCTTACAAAAAATACCCATAAATTTTACAAAATTCGATGAAAACAGCATGGAGGCCAAGAGTCAGCAAAACTTTTAAAATAAGGCCGCGATAGTTGTTACTTAAATTTCTTCAAAACTTTTTCTTTGGAGCATACACTTTCAGGATCTGGTGCAAAAAGTCATGAAATGTCTCACAATAATCCTCTACTTCCGGTTTATATTATGTATAGCCTTCACACTGTCGAATAACAATTTGGCACATTTTCATCATTTAATTCACTGGGTACATGTATTCAAGACATGAAATCCTGTCCTACTCCTGCAGTTGAGTCTAGCAAAATTCACAATGGTTTTGATACAGCTGGTTCTGGTTTCAAACACGTCAGTCGAGCTTGTCCCACACGTGTTCGATAGGATTCAAGTCTCGCAAAAAGCTCAGCCGTTTTGTTTAGTTTGATTTGATTCTTTACGTCCCATCAACAATCTTTCAGTTAAACAGGGACGGGTCTTCCTGGGTTGAACCAGTACTAAGCTAGGATAAATGTGTCTTGCTCAAGGACCACAACACAGTGACGCATGTGAGGCTGGAACCTACGGCCCCTCGGTCTCGAGTCAAGCACTCTACCACTGCGCTCCCTAAATAAAAAAAAGCTCAGCCCTGGGAGATTAGCGATGTTATGTTGATTTTTGTATTCCTCAATGATGCGAGTAAAGTGAGGTCTTACAATTTCATCTCGGAGCACCATGTCCTGGCCATCTGGCGAGTCCAAGAGTGGCATAACACCAGATTCCAGGATTTGGTCCGGGTACTTTTGAGAGTTCAAAGTCCAAATTACCACCTTTAACTGTATCATGTTGTCGTCAGATAATGCACCACGTACCATAATTCTTCAGTAGCAATTCCTTGCACTCAAGAATCAATATAGACCATTTCCTTTTCTTATACTGCCACTTTCCATATGTTCTTTCAAAGGTCTGCTTACAACACTCTTAGAAACGTTTAATACCCTTGCAATGTCATCTTTATTCATACCAGCGTTCCTAATGGCAATTTTACACATTCTGTCCACTTTCTTCTTTGTAGATTTATCCAACATTCGCGTTTTAAGGCTATTTCATGACTCAAGAGTAAAAGAAACTCATTCTTGCATATCAACTCCTGGATGGTACTGTGTTGTAAGCTTCCCATCCATGGACAGTAGTGAATGAAACTAATTGAGCGTATCCTAAGTTGGTAGCCAAAGTACAAGTGTACATGTCGAATAAAGCCCAAAACTCAAATTATTTTTCATTAATCCAAAAATCGGGATCGTATAGAAATATGCTTAACTTTATGGCAATAGTATATAAAGTATGGATATACATCATGTCAAAAGTGTTTTGAGGTGCAAGACTGATTGCTCTGTAGGCCTTACCTCATTGTATGATTTTAAAGGCAAGCATGTCCTTCACAAACCAACTTTAATAATTTAACCTAAAGATTGATTTGAGCGGTTTTAGGTCAGGAAAGGTTTGAACTCAATGTATTTTATTGGGATTCACTGATAAGACCTTAGATGAAAAGAAGTGCCCCAGTTATATGACCCTTTTAGCAGCAAACTGGGACTTTTTTGGCTGGATTTTTAAAAATTGCCTCATTAAGCCTGTAAGTGCACCAGACGTTCATCAAAGATTTTGAAATGTATCAAAATATCAACATAGACTAAAGAATACTTGAGATTAATTCCTTGTAGGACCTGGCTCATGACACAGTGAAAAGCTACAGGCGCATTACATAAGCCATAAGGCATTCATTTGAAAGAGCAACACATGCTATTGGTAACAAATGTGGTTTATGCTTAGTCGCCTCATCAAGAGATATTTGACAGAAGCCTGCCTTCAAGTCCAAGACGGTGAAAACCTTTTGATATTTTTTCTCCCACCGAGTCAATCACATCTTCAATTAGGAAGTATGTTCAAATACAATGACTGCAACAATAGAAATAAATATTTGACTGCTATTAGTTACTTGAACACGACTTGTCGATATCATTGTAAAACATATTCTAAATTCTATTGCAGACACTCAATGTTGATAAAAAAAAAGAGTGGGCTGTAACATGGATATGACAGTCTGCATACACAGTTATTAACCCAATCTTAGTTTATTACTATGGTTTCCTCTTTAATTGTAGGATGGCGTCTGACCTAGGACCCGATGAAGACCCTGACCTAAATCTTGAAATATGAGGGTTGCTGCCTGATGCTTGTAATGGCTGGGCCCACCAAGTATACTTAAGCTCTGACTGTGAGTGAATCAAAACCTTTTTTTCTTCGTTTCATGGCAGGTGAAACCCTGGACCCATAAACATAGATTAACAAGTGGACTGTATAAGAGGCGTTTGAATTAGGGTTTCACCCAAGAGAGAATGTCAGTTGACCTTGACATGGAAAAATGTTTCATTATGTATCCTTAGACATTTCTAAGTATGCTATCAATTGTTATTTCTGTATGGCTTAATCAGTCAGAATGCTATTGTTTCAGAAGGACTCCTTTTATTACTTTATCTTGGTTTAAAAGACAAAAAACAAAACACACAATATTCACAAAGTTGCAGTTTATTGAAAATCATTATATGACTATTGCAATATTTCTATAATTTCCTTTTTTTTTCTTTTTCTTTTCTTAGACATAAAATAAAAAGCAGAAGAAATAAAATACATTTACTCTAAATATTCCAATAGAATGGACAAACTACTAACCATATCTGATCTAAGAAGCAGTGTTAACATAACTTCTTAAAAATCTGATACTTTTTTGAAAATAGTATATTAGCAGACCCTTTTCCATAATATTTTCAAATACATGATATTTCAAAAATGTCAAAAATCGTTATGGAGAAAAGGGTTAAAATGGTATAGAATTGTGAAAAATATGCACAGTGCACTTACCAGAGCTAATATGGCATTAACACTATACCATTGGAAAGTGCTGAACAATAGTTTAACTAAACCCAAGACGAAATAAATAATTTAAACCTTTTTTCATTTAACTACATTATTAGACTAATTTCTAAGCTAAGATTTTCAATGTATTTAGGGTATGCATATATAATAAGGCAAATATGGAAAACCAGTACCATTTCACTTGATCTTTTGAATATTGAGTTCAACTGAATCAGATTATGAGAAAACCTGTGCGCAGTCTGATCAGCACAATTGCTATCTAATAAATGCTGCTTCGTTCTAAATTGTCAAGATTCTAGTCTTTTTAGCTGAGTAGACTGGTCGTAAAATCTGAATACAGTTGGCTCATTTATGGAAAAATGGTTTTTACCACAGTAGGCCTTAGCTACGAGGGAGGGGAATATAACAGCACCATGACAACACCAGAGATGTAATTGGTGAACTACTATTTGATGAACACATGAGATTGTAGGCTCTTCCAACTTGTTGTTATTGTAGGCAGTTAACCAACAATGATAGTTTTTGTGAAAATGCTCAGTTTATAATTCACCTGAGGATGACATGCTCAAGTTGGTGATCTATTGTAATTGAGCTGTGTCCACCATGCATCGGCCATAGACATTTTTCTTTAAATGACATCTCTAAACCTCTCATACAGTTTGACACAGATGTTCTACCAAAACTCTGAGCAGTCGAAACTCTGCCTGGTGAAAACATGCTTTGTCCGCTTTTGTTTTCATGCAAAACTTTAATTATGAGTGAATTATGTGGCTTTCTACGACCAAAAAACATCACCCACTCCCATTTTCACATCTTTCTCCAAATACTTGATGTCCTAAGAATATTTGTTTAAATTTCTTCTCAGTGCAACATTTCAAGCTACTGAAAAGACCGACTATCACGATAACCACATTATGGTAAGTGTTCTAAAATTTCAAACACTAGTTGTAACCTGCCAAAAGGTCTAGACACCAAGATCAGGGCATTCCTGTTTGCTATCAGACAAGTTTTATTGATTCTAGCCCAGGCCCTGAGGTTATAAAACTTTTTTCATGCTAAACTCAACTGAGCACAAAATTTCAACTGCTCATAAAAACTAAAATACCGACAATTGAAGAAGTATATTGCTTTAAATCTCTCAGCTGTTGTATTTATCATGCTAATACATGTTAAAATGCCAACAATTGTTGGCATTTTAACATTTATGAGCAGGGTCAATTTCATGCTCAGCTGAGTTGAGCATGGAAAAAGTTTTATAACCTCGGGGCCTGATAAGCAACATTTCACTTGAGAATGAAAAGATAAAAGTGTTTGAAATTTTAGAGCATTTTACAATTTCATAATATTAGGGTTTTCTTTGCAAATCAAATCTTTACACATGCCTGCACTAGGATCAAGATTGGAAGAGTCTACTGAGGAATATTGCATGTATCAATGAGATCTTTTGGAAAACTGATACAGACTTGCCATCAGTGCAAGCTTCTGGGACAATACAGGCTAGCAATCATACATCAACACAGTCTTCTATTACATCATAATCTAATAATAGCATCACACAGGAACTTCCTATGCAGAGTTATTTCCCGTTGTTATCAGCTTGATAATCCATTCCCATTTCAACCTTTTTAGTATACTAATATTTAAGTCGCTGCTGTGCCAAAGTAGGTTATACTGCACACTAGCTTTTACATGAAGCAGTTTCACACCAGGTAGGTGGCAATTGAAAACACTCTTAACAATCAACGCCGATCAAAAATCACTAGAAACCGATTTTTCCATTGCAGTCTGGTGACAAATTGCAATCAAAAACTCTGTTTCTAACGATTTTTGATCTACTTTCAGAATAATATTACAGTTTTCGATTGTCGCTTACCCGTTGTCAGTTTTCTCAAGAATCTGGCAAAAATTTTAGTGAATTGTATTCTAAAATGTCAATAAAACATCTCATGATAATTAAGTGCTTATCACATAGGCATTGGTGAAAGTTCAAAATTTCCAAACTCCTGAACTTTTTAATTTCAAAACTTAAAACTTGCAGTATACCTACAAATATCAACAATTTCAAGTTTAAATGGTCAATTGTGTATAGATAAACTGAATATAAATCAGAGAACCTATTAGAATCTGCTTAATTTAGGATTTTGAGGCCGACTTTCTATGGAAAGTCAGCCTCAAAGTCCTGAATTCAGGAATAATCCTGAAAACATTCACCCAGGCATATGCAGTTGGGGCTCAGATATTTTAAAATATCAATATTGCAGGAAACAACCTTTTTTCTCCCTGCAATGGCAGCGACAAGGATCTTTTAAAAAATAATTTCTACCACAGGAAGTCTATAGGCTATTGATCTGGCAAAAAATCCTTTAAGGGAAGTAGCTCTGCAAACGAAGTACCTCATGATCTAAGCAATGGACATTGTCTATAATGGAATATATTATTATGATAATATTTAAATATGATTATGATATAAATATGGAAAAAAAAACTTTAAGTAAGGTATTTGAGAATAACAAGCGCATGGAAGTTTTTTGTAAGTGTGCTTTAGAATGCAACAGACACATGGGTGAAAGTTCAAAATTTCCAAAATCCTGAACTTTAGAAATTCAAATTTTAAAACTTGCAGGATGCCTACAAAAATAGATAATTTAAAGATAAAATGATTAATTGTGTTTAGATAATCTAAAACCTAATCAAAGAAGCTATTATAGTCTCCTTAATTCAGCATTTTGAGGCTGACTTTCTATGGAAAGTCTGCCTCAAAATCCTGAATTCAGGATTCCTGAAAACTTAAACCCATGCAGACAGGTTTTATCTCATTTAGGCCAATATCAGCACATTTGAGTCAAAAACTGACTTGCAGACAACTACTCATGCCATTATAATTCTCAATTTCAATATTTAAAGGAAACTCCTTTTTTAATAAGTTTATGTTTATTATGATATTTCTAAGCCAGTGGGGAGGAAAAACAAGGTAGCATTTACAAACAGAACATCACCCAGATCAGTCAACAACTCTTTCCTTCTATCACCACAGGTTTAGATAAACAAAATTTTTGAGCGTTAAAATGTAAATATTTTCTTACCCATCAGTTTTAACATATGGTTTGGGTGCTCAAAAGAACCGTCTCATTGAGACAGTTCTTTTGATTACCCACAACATACATGTATGTTTTGGTTGAGAAATAAGAAAATATTTTCTTAATTATGCACTCTTATCTATACTTCTACCACACTTTAGTTATTTGAGTTTCGTCGCTTCCTCTGGGGTTATAGAAAAATTACCTTCAATTAAAAGGCTGACAAAAATGATAACTTTTGAACTTGTTTGCTTCGAGCTTGCATCCTCCAGTTAACAACCTCTGCCTTGTTTTGCCAAAACATAAATAAAATCAGATTTTAAATGTGTCTTTTTACAGTTATATTAAAAAAATTGTCCATTACGGTTTTGTCATAATTGTACGATTTTGTCATAGATAAATTATCCACGATGACAAAACCGTAATTTGTTATTTCATGCCTAGACATGAAACTTTAAAGTTTTTATATAATTTTAAAGCTAAAAGATACAATGTGAATTTGATAAACAGAAATCAATCAAAACCTAAGCATTTCGGGGTGTTTTTCTTTGATAAAATGAAGAAATTGAGCATGATGAGAAAGTTACCTTAACACCAGAATAAGTGACAAGACCCAAATTGCCGGTGTAGTATGACACTCTTAATTAAAGTCCTGTATCACAAGGAGTGAATACAGACTATGACAAAACAGCATTACTGTTAAAGTGCATGTCAATTTGCCCTGTGAAAATCTGAGACAAGAGTAATACAAACACATTCCAGCCAGTGTCTGCTTGCTACTTTCTAAAACAACATTAGGATGGGAAACTACTTGTACATTCTTTGGCCAGGATGTGTGACTGTACAGACTGATCTGGTTGTATTTATAGATACAACCTGGTTCCTATTCCACAGCTGGCTCCCAATTATATAATGCGAGTAATGAGCAATGAAAATAAATGCTGTATTGCACCCATATATGTGTAAAATTGATAACCATTCCATATGTACTAAATCAATGTTCAAACATATTTTCTTGAAGACTCACTGTCTTGTAAATTACAATTATTATGTACACAAATAAAGCTTATTGTTTTATATAAAAGTAATAATATCAAACAGGTCAGTAAAATACTGCAACATAAAAGTTTTTGCCAAATTGATAATTTTCTTTCCGCCGCTCAAAAAAACAAAACAAATATTTTTCAATCTAGCTTAAATTTTACATATCTAAATCAAGTTGCACTAAAGTACTCTTAATCTCCACCAATCAAATTGCATAAAATTATTCTCTATCTTCAGCCAATCAAATTGCACAAACTTATTCTTTATCTCCTGCAAATCGAATTGCACAAAATTATTCTTTATATCCTACCAATCAAATATTACAAAATTAGGCTTTATCTCAAACCAATCAAATTGCACAAAATTATTCTTTATATCCTACCAATCAAATTTTACAAAATTATTCTTTATATCCAGCCAATCAAATTGCACAAAATTAATCTTTATCTTCAACCAATCAAATTGCACAAAATTAATCTTTATCTCCAGGTAATCAAATTACCAAAAAATAGTCCATATCTCCAGCCAATCAAATTGCACCAAATTAGCATAATGATGATGAAGTGGAGTTGGAATTATTTTGAAATGGATATTATGGTCAGGCAAACAATCCAGTCATGACTTTCTACAAGAACATCAAGCTTCTTTATCTTTTTACAAAAAAACACTAGAATTTTGTTTAAATATTGAATTTAACTTTTGATATGGAATGTGGGAATCACGTTCCATAAAATTTGAGTTGGTGTCCAGCAAAGGTACAAGTTGGCATGTGCGCCCATTAAAGACTCAGATCAGCCTGCACATCCACACAGTCTGATCAGAGTTTTTGACGGGTGCTCTATGGGTGGCCAAGGGTCCAACGTTCCATCAGGCAGAAAATTGAGACTCTTATCAGACTGTGCGGATAGCAGACTGATTTGAATCTTTGCTGTATGCACATGTCACATATGCCGGATACAAACTCAAATGAAGGTAAATTCCACAATTTAAAAAAATCTTGTTTAATGACACATATACAATGTACAGGCATAAATCTTACAATATAGAAAAAATGTATCTATATCAATTACTCTATACAACATACATATTCATCATTCATTTTTAATTTGAGAGATAGCTAGTTAAATTCAACATATGATCCAACACATGAGATTTTGATAATTCGATACTACTTTGATGTATTGCGCAGTCTCTTCTGAGCCTTTGCTGCCTGCATAACGTAGGTACAGTGGAGCCCCGCAAACACTAAGCTTGGATGTCGACAAAGACTCAGAACAAAATTTAGACCTCAAGCCCCGCTAGACACATCAGCACAGACATTTAAAGAAGGCCTTTGCATATGTGCAAAATCTCATGTGTTGGCCAATATGTTGTGGTTTTTATTATCAAAAATGGCATTTATCTATTAATATGTAATTTAGGAATGACAAAGGCAGCACATATTTTTTTGAAACCCATATACTTACTCCAATGTTCAATGATGATACCTTAACCCATTTCAGCCCAATGGACTTTCTCATCCTTTTCAGTTGAAGTCATTTCCAATTTAAGGGTTGTTGGCTGGTATTTCTCATTTTTATTTCAAATTTTGATAGAACATTATCTACAAGTGAACAATGAAGCCCCTGTTCAGACACCACCTTCGGCTATACACTGTTCGTCTATGTCCCATTAAACAGAGCTAGGCTTTAACAGGTTAACTTTTGTCCTGCTGAACTCAGATTTATTCTTTTTAGAAAACACTGTTGGCTTCTTCACAGGATCCACACTGCTTAACCCTTTTATTGCTGAATAAATTAATATGGCACATTTACTTCTGTTTTCCAGTGAGTTCAGTTCGGTGATTTCAAATAATGAAGTGGCATTTGAGGCTGCATGGAAAACAGTGCAGATCCTGATCAGATGGCTTCGTCAGAAGCCAGCTGATCTGGATCTACATAGTTTTCTAAAAAGGATATATCCAGGTTCAGCAGGACAAGTGTTAAATTTGCTTCTCCAAACCCCAAATATTTTGATTGTTTGTTTGTTTGATTTGTTTCTTTACATCCCATCAACAATCTTTCAGTTATAAAGGGACGAATCTTCCTGGGTTGAACCAGTACTAAGTTTGAATCAATGTTCTTGCTCAAGGACACAAGGCAGTGACGTCCTTGAGGCTCAAACCTGCGGCCCCTCAGTCTCGAGTCAAGCACTCTACCACACAGTCACTGCGCTCCCTATCAAATATTTTGAATTGGTTACAAGTCCACGTAACACTGGCTACCCATCATTCAATATTGAATCAAGCATTAGCTTTCAGAAAAGTACTTCTGTCATTAACATTCCCACTTTCCATATTAAAAAATGAATTTTACATTTTAACTATAAAACAACTTGTATTATCAATTACTCTGTACAACATATATAGTCAGCATTCATCTTTCAAGATATATCTATAGTAATAACATGTCTACCATGTAATATGCAACCATAACAAATCTCGAGCCTGCTCAGAGATCAACTAACTTGTTCAAACTTAATGAAAGCCCTGAGCAGAAAGCTGAATATAACATTCCTGTAAAAGGCAAAGCCAAACACATTAGTACTGTTGATATTCATAGAGTCGAACCTGTGTATGAAAATCACTGTTAACCCTTAAAGCGCCACCTATAATTTGCAGCAGACGTCCATTGCAAATTTTGCCGCTTTTTCAAAAATAACAAATAAGGCATGATACTTCATGAGAATCATCTGCTGGCAGACAATTCTCATGTAATATCATACCTTATTTTTGTCGAAAATTGAGAAGGTGTCACAAAATTTGTAGCCTGCTGCAGTCATGATTGGCGCTTTAAGGGTTATAAATCTGTATCTTCTGCTAATTCTTTTTCGCCATTGGTGACTTTTGTGGGCGGCTGATAACCTATTCAAACCGCTTGGGCCCAGGCCATGCCTGACAAAATGTCATACCTGATCTGGATCCAAACTGTTTGCCACTCTGAAAGACTGCCCTACTTACAAAAATCAGCTGATGATAAAAAGAATGCAAAATCACCCAACATGCAATGAGTTAAAAAGATTATTAATCAAAACTGCCATCTTTGCTTAGACAAAACACACATTTTTTCGCTTAGAAATTTTATATTTTTTTTTTCTATTTCTCTACAAAAACATTTGTTGTTGTACACTGGAAACATTTCAATTAGACGCTTCAAATGGATACTCACAACATTTGCTTTCACAGAGAAATAATATGATCATCGTCCCGAGAAAAACTGTCTACGGGTATTCCGACAAAGAGAGTTTCAAACCAGTCTCTTCAGCTACAGAGACTAACTAGAAAATTGAAATTTCAACTGTAGCATGATTACATATGATACTTTCCAAAAAGCAAATAACAAAGGCGCTGATCAGACTGCGCAGATGCACAGGCTGGTCTGGGCCTGTGTTGTTCGCAAACCTCTGACGACAGGTTTTCTCGTGTCCAGGCCCATATGATTGTGAAATGTCTCGTCTTGGTCTTTAAACCATGATATAAAAGTATTCAGCTTTGCCTCTTTAAAACTCTCCAAGTGCTGAATTTCTAAAATGGACTCTTCCAGTTGCTATGATCTGGACTAATCTATCTTAGCTACTAATAAATAATTTTGCTAAAGAAAGCAAATAAATAGTCCCAGATCAGACTGCTCCACAGGGAGCAGTCTGATCAGGGACTATTTTGTTTGCACATGCTTTTCCTGTCTGTGTAATTTGGTTCAGGCACTCAAAAAGTTAATCAAAATACTGACTTAATTTTCTCAGAACATTATCAAGTACAATATTTGTAAATCATCAAAAGTAGGTGAAGCAGTCACCTTTGTCATGCAAGGGTTATCAAACAGAAATTATTAATTTAAATGCTAATGATACAAAAATTATTGGATTGGTTCAATATGGCGTCAATCAACTATTATCACCCTTAACGTGCCTCCAGACATTAGAAACCAAAAGGGCTTCCCAGCAGCAGCAGGCATACAACCTTAAAACAACGTCATATCAACGTCAATGCTATGTCATGACGTCACACTGACGTAGATATAACATTGTTTTGATGTCATGTGCCTGCTGGCTTGATGTTTCATATGGTGTTATCACACCCGGTAGGCGGCAGTCGAAAATGTGCTTAACAATCAACTAACACGGATAAAAAATCACTAGAAACAGTGTTTCTGATTGCCATTTGTCACCAGTCAGGCGACAAATGGCAATCGAAAAATCAGTTTCTAACAAGTTTTGATCTATGTTCGCCGTTAGTATGGAACTTTTCGATTGCCGCCTACCCAGTGTGGTTATCTGGCAGGCGACTCTCATGAGATTTCAGACCTTATTTGGTTGGCCAAACAAACTGCAAAGCAGTAAAGAGCAGCCAGAAAATCTGTACTTGGTCTGTACTTACTAAGTCACTCTATATTACAATGTTATGTGTTTATGTTCAATGTCCCACCAACAGTTAACGTCATATGGAGATGGGGTCACATTCATGTTTGAAAATAGCTGAAGTTTTTGTTTGTTTTGTTGCTTTACGTCCCAAGTCAACAGCTTAGGTCATGGTGGGACGATCAGTTCGCCTAACCACACTTTTTTTTCCTGGGCATGCTTGAACAAGCAGTTAACCAGTACATCGTGCACATACTTTCGCTAGTAACTGACAACAACCCTTCTTAAATGATTCAGCAGAAGGGAGGAGAATGAACATAGAAATTATTTCAAGATCAATCTCCACGAAAGTATGGGACCGGGCCGGGATTAAACTAGCGACCCCTGGATCTGCAAGCAGACTCGCATATGTAGCCAGACACGTTACCGACTGCGCTACTCGGCCCGGTAAAATAGCTAAGGGCCTCTGCAATAAATGCAAAATTTCCACATAAGCTGGCCCACATCACTAAAATCTTTACAGCAGTCTGCTAGCTGAAAAACTCAACAATCTTTTGATCAACACAACGCTGCTCTTCACAAAAGGGTAGCAAACGAAACCCTTGTGAGAAAATCAGGAATCTTATTAAATCAACAAACGGAAGACAAGTCGCTAATCCTGAGCATTCTTTTATCACATTCAACATCAGTATACAATTATTTGGGCCACAATGCGAGAAACCTGTCTATGGCATTTCTGACCAAGTACTCAAGCAAATCTGTTCAGCAGAATATTGAAATATTGGATTGTAGCATGTTTACATGGGCGAAAGTTCAAAATTTCCAAAATCCTGAACTTTAGAAATTCAAATTTTTAAACTTGCAGGGTGCCTACATTAATTAATAATTTCATGTTTAAATGATTAAATGTGTTAAGATAATCTGAAAACTAATCAGAGAAGCTTTTATAATCTCCCTAATTCAGCATTTTGAGGCTGACTTTCTATGGAAAGTCAGCCTCAAAATCCTGAATTCAAGATTAATCCTGAAAACTTTCACCCATGTGTTTAGTAATTATACTTTCAGAAAGGTAATGACAAAGGCACTGATCAGTAGTCTGCATTTGTACAGACTGCAGACTGGTCTGCTCCTTTGTCGTCCAATGCAACAGTCAGGTTTTCTTTGGTCAAGGCCCATTTCATACTTGAGCAGGCAATTGTGCACAATTATCCCCCACCTTAGTGCACACACTGTTGCCTGGCCAAGCTTGAAATAACTTTCATTACATACTGTATTCCACCGAATAAGTGCACTGTGTACACAACTTTTTTCAAATTTTTATACAGTCAACCCTCTTTATAACGACACTGTTTGTTCCAAGGTATCTTTGACGTTAAAGTGAATTTGCTGTTATAAAGAATTTCTGACCAGAACCAGATTTCCATATCAAAATCATTTGGTAAAAGGAAATATTATACAAATGAATTAAAATGCTATTATTCCAAATGTATACATCAGTTCAATTTCATATTGTATCAAAATACACAACACTTTCATCTTATCAAGTGAGACAGAAACCTGTTCATGCAAAATACCTTGTCCTAATCACAAAATTGTCTGACACATGGTAAAAATTCTGTTATAATGAATTTATTTTCAATAGAAATTGTATATCTGTTCCCAGAAGTTACTGTTGGTGTCGCTAAGTGAATATTCTGTTATAAAGAGGGAATTTCAATGAAAACAGATCCGTTCCCATCAAATTTATGTCAGATATTGAATATTCTGTTATAACGAGTGATGTTATAAAGAGTTTTGACTGTACCTTCTTTTAAAAAAACAGTGTAGATCCTGGTCAGCTGGCTTCATGAAGCCAGCTGATCATGATCCACGTTTTCATCCACACCATGAATTCATAAAAATAATGAAATTGCAATACTGGATTGACTAGACTTGCTAGAGTACTCAGTAGGTGCTTATAACAACATGTACACTTATTAGGCTGAATATTTACCTTTAAGTATGGATTGTAAGAATTATATTTTAAAGATACATATAGATATTAGAATTATGATTACAGTTATTGTCTGGATATCAGCTTTTGCTCCATTACTAGTCATTTAATCATCATGTACTTATTAATTCAGAATTTACTGGTTTTTAAATAGTGGCTATTACACAAGTCATCATTTCATATGAACTTTATTAAACAACCCTTTAGCGAGTTTAATAAATTTAATAGTGTAAGATTTGTTTATCATATGACCATTTAAATTCGATTTGATCGCCTTCAAAGTTTGTTTATTTCAATGAAAATCTGCATTGTTGTCTCCGACGTTGTCATGACGTTACTTGTACCTGCCGAAAAAGTTATGCAATGTGTGGAGTTATCCTAGAGTCATGAGTTTTGACGCACTTAAGCACTATTTTATCACTTATGAAGTATATATGTAAAGACGGTTAAGTTGCACTGTGTATGTTACTAATTAACACATAGTTCATCAGCTCATGCTATTAATTTTTTTCTGTATTGACCATACTCCTGAAAATTTCAAAAGGAAACAGACCCCTGCGGTGCACAATATTTTTTTGAGAGTCATATGAAATGACGCATCTATGTTTATTCCATTTTTCTTACAGCTTATTTATAAAATCTTGAAAACCAGGTTGTGTATAAGGTGAGAAGGCACCTTATGTATGTTAGAATACAACAAAATAGAAGAATAACTGTTGTAGGGTATATGATCATACTTTAAAAATCAGACCTGATATTCTGAAAATGGCAGCCATTTTGTTTTTTTCAATTTTGGGGGTGGGGCACTTGGAGTGAATATTCCTCTCACTTACTTTCAGAAACATACCCAAATTGTGGATGAAAATGATCTTTAGACAGCATGCAGTAACAATAAAAACTAATTTGTTCAATTTATTAATATCACTTCTGTAAACGACTTGGGGAAAATATGCTAACATATTTTGTCACTTTCAAGTTTCTTAGTAAATTCATATAAGACATAGCACCACATCAAATGTAATTATTTTTTGTAAAGCATAAAAGCAATCATATGATTTGAAGGTGAATCACATGAGCAGATGCCAACGTAGGAGGGAAATAAAGTCTTTTATAACCGGAATAAAATTTGTCTACAAAAAATCTTGTTTTTTAATTGACAAAAAAGTGCTTTTAGAATTTGGTAAAAAACATGACCATTGTAGGTAAAGGGGCCATAATATTCAACGAAAATCAGAATTTTTACATTTGGCCGCCTGTATGTATGTTTCTAATGCCATTTTACCTCAGCAATGCTAGAAAACTGTAAATTAAATAATGTAGCTTCGTATGTTTGAAGAAAATGAAAGGTGCGTCAAAATAGATGTGCGTCAAAATACATTACTGGAGGATATTATTATTTATGACATGATGATATCCACTGAATAACAGTAACGTCATGCTTAATGCACACCATATTATATTTAACTTGTGCAATGCTCAGCTTATCAAAATCAATAAATTTTGAATTAATACCAAACAAGGATGTGATCTTTTTTACTTATAACATTGGCATTATGACCCATTAATATTCTAGCCAGATGTTAACTTTTAGAAAGTTTCTCACCTCATTCTTCGATTGTAATTCTCCTATTCCATATTTAAAGATTACTTTCGATTTTGTAAAAATCTTGTGTTAACTCTATATACATTGAAAAATACAATCAGTTCATACCCAGTCACATAAAGAGACCCTCATCAGCCTCAGTCAACCTGGCTTCTAGTCAGGATCTCTCTTACTTGCATAATGCTTTTCCATTACAATGTCTTGCAAAATCTCTAACAAGTAATCTGCCTTACCAACAACAATTTGTTAACAAGATAAACACACTGCATACTAAATGGGCCACATCCATAGGTTTAGATAAACAAAAATTTTCAGCGTAAAATTGTAAAGATTTTCTTACCCATCAGTTTTAACATATGTTTTGGGTGCTCAAAAGAACCGTCTCATTGAGACGGTTCTTTTGAGTACCCACAACATATGTTTTGGTTGAGAAATAAGAAAATTAAATTTTCGTTACGCACTCTTAGCTAAAGTCCTGTTGGCTGAGGGACAAAGTGAATGTGCAGACAAACCTGTGCAGATAAGATTCAATCTGTGCTATTTTGTTGGATTTGATTCTTTACGTCCCATCAACAGTCTTTCAGTTATACAGGGACGGGTCTTCCTGGGTTGAACCAGTACTAAGCTAGGATAAATGTGTCTTGCTCAAGGACCACAACGCAGTGACGCCGGTGAGGCTCGAACCCACGGCCCTTCGGTCTCAATTCAAGCACACTACCACTGAGCCACTGCAATCCCTTTCAATCTGTGCTATACACAACTTTCCACATAACATTGTACTTTTACCCCTGAATATAGTTTTAATCTAAGCAAACAGTGTAGATCCTGTTAAGATATCTCATCTGGGTCGACACAATTTTATACTTATTTATAAGTTTCTAGTCTAAAATTAAACACAGAGTTTACAAAACAATCACTTCAAAGAAATAGTAATGAAAATAGATGAACAAAAAAACTCTTTATGACATTACAGGGTTCATATAGGGAGGTTTGAGTAAAATTCAAGGACTTTTCAAGGACTTCTCCAGACTATTTTATAGTTTTCAAGGACTAAAAGTTTAGGAAAAATACTGATCGAAGTGTTAAAATTCTTCTTACAAAATGCAAGACTGAGATAATGGAGAAATTAGTATTAGTAAATGAGTATGAAATTGTTGTGCCTTTATTTGCAGCACAACAATTTTATACAGATTCAGAAAATAGAAGAATTCAAGGACTTTTCAAGGCCTTTGAGTGATTTTCCAGTACTTTTAAGGCAGATCTGATTTTCAAGGACTTTTTAAGGTAGCCCTCTAAATTCAAGTATTTTTCAAGCCTGTGCGAACCCTGCATTACATGTATATGAAAATGGACATGACAAACGGCTATCTTAAACTAAAAAATATTATGCCTTACCATTAACTAAGCTTCATTTTCCCCACTGTGGTTCTCTTCTACATAATCAATAATATCACAGATTGAAGCTGACACCAAAATCACACTAGCATCACTTTTAACCCTTTGTATACTTATAGAATCCTCCAGGACCAGCAGGTTTGAGACGTTATAGCTTAGGATGGCTTATCTTAAGTATCAATTAGAGGATAACTGTATTCAAAATTTTCATTTGGGGAGACATATCGTCAGATATACGGTCAGCAATTTAGTTTATGGCAATTTAGCTATACCTCCCTAAATGAACATTTTGAATATGGTAATCCCCATTCTAATGCACTTCTGCACTTGTTTATTCTAAAATTGTCTCATACTGGAGTGTTGCAAGCCACAAAGCGCCACGTCATCCAATGAAATATGACATAATTTATGACAACAAATTTCAAATTACCTTATGATGTATTTCTATCTCTCAAGCTGGTTTCATCTTCGCAAACAGTTTGGACCTTAAATACTGCATTTTGTCGTACTTCATCAATGGTCTTTACTGTCATTTATCAGTTACCTCTCATATTAACTGCATTGTTGCACGTTGCCTGATAAACGTTGTCTATCTCACGGCATGTGCATTTATCAGGTCATGATGACGTTGCACTTTTTGAATTACGTCCCTAATGACACTGAATCAATACAAAAACAAAATTGGCGTCATAATCGCTACTTTGAAGAGTAAAACAATGGGTAAACTGATAAAAAGAATACCAGGGTCGGGTCTATTGATATCAAGTTTATCAGGTTCGGCTTTGAGAACGCATGTTGAATCGCTCGGCAAGCCTCGCGATGTCAACAAGCGTTCTCAAAGCCTTGCCTGGTAAACTTGATATCAAATGACACTCACCTAGCATTCCCTATTTATTGGTTTCTAGTACACAAAGGGTTAAATCTCTAGTTGCTGTTAACATATGTCATCTCATGACTATAATCATTTGTTTAATTTTTTGACAAACTTCAACAATAAATGCCCTATCATAAACTATTTAAAGTGCACTTTGATGTAACAAGGTAACTCATTAAATAACAAAATGTATCTAGGCTCCATAGTCAGACTTAGTTTATTCTAAACAAGTTATCAGCTGGTCAAGTCAACAATGCCTTAACAGACATGTCAATTAGTACTCATTTGTTTTAAGCATATACTGATCAAAGGAAATATAGTTTTGTATCTATTCATACCAACACTGAAAAGGAAGGCTTTATTATAAAATGGCATGTGATAAACCATGCGGACATGACCAAATCGCAAAATCTATTTGTAGTTTCAAAGGGCCATAATTCCAAAAATAGGGAATGTAGATATAAGATTCTTGCATTCTGCATGTCGTCTTATGTTTAATATTTGTATGAAGTTTCATGAAGATATCTAATGGGTTTTTTTAAGTTACAGAGGGGACAGGATCAAATTGCAATATCCACTATTTTCAATTTCAAAGAGCATTACTCTAAAATAGGCAATAAAGGGTTATGGTTCATGCATTATGCATGTCTTTTGATATGGGTTATTATTTGTATGAAGGTTTATGAAGATATCTTAAGTGGTTTTAAGTTATATAACGGACATGACTCAATCACTAAATCTACTATTTTCAGTTTAAAGGGCCTTAACTCCAAAAATAGGGAATCCAGCGCAGTTATGGTTCTTGTGTTCTGCATGTCATAAAATGTTGGTTAATATTTGTATGGAGTTTCATTAAAATATCTTAAACATTTTTAAGCTACAGAACGGACAACATTTTTTGGGAGGGACTGACTGACAGACCACCCGAGCGAAAGAATATGTCTCCCAACACTATAGGGTTAATTCATAATTAGTCATACATTTTAGGATGCATTTACCTTTCTCAACTTTTGCTGATCAGAGTTATATCACTTTGTTTATCAGATCAAGTTAAGTCTAGCAAAATTTTAAAAGCAGGCGTGACAACAGCAGCCATGTAACTCATAAATAGCCCTCAGTGAGCAGCAGAGCCATGCCATGACATAGATGAAGGACCACAAACAGTGCAGTCCCGTTTCTGATATGAAAAATCAGCTTTGAATCAAACAGGGACAATCTAGGTATTAACCCTATTAATTCTGATGGATTATCCCATACATATTCATACAATAAGTATGGAAGTATCCATTTTGTATTTTAAGGGATTGCTTTAAAATGATGTGTTTCTGCCCCTGAAGCTTATTTTTGTCTTTGCAAACATTCAATCCCCTGATATAAAGCCACCTTATGAGGCATTTTATCTGGGTCTTCACTGTTTGCCAAAGTACCTGGTAAAGTACCTAAGTAAATGCTTAGCTGTGTGTGGTTCTTTGTTTTGGTGTAGCTGTTAATGTATTTTCTAGTTCTGAGGAAGAAAGATCTGATCTATTTGCTCCAATAGTGTTCTTCTTGTCGTGTGGCTGTCAGTGGTCGGTCTTTTCCTTGTGGTGCAGAATGATAATTTTAAAATTAAAGTAATGTATATATAAAGTTTGAAGAAATCTTAAGAGAAATGCCTAATCCTGAGGATATACAGGTGGTTTTTATTTAAGTGGCTATCCTTAATAACTGTACAGTGGCCCAAACCTATATTTATAATCTTGTCCTCAGTATTGATAAAAGAAATGTATATTAAAAGTAATGTATATAAGAAATATGGAAGAAATTAGGTAACAAATGGCATAGCTGTAACCACAAAAAAAGGTGGACAGAGCGACTGACCAACACAATGAATGCTATAGAGCCTAATCATACACATTTTGACAGTTTATTATCTTGGGGACTTTAATTACTCATAACTCTATCCACAGACAGCTATTTGAAGATCCATTTGCATTTGTCATCCAATCCAAGTAGTCCAACAAGAAACTTAATATGCAGTTTATTCGAAATTCACCCCTCTTCAAACATGCATGGTGAAAGTAACACTTCCTGATTAACCTAATTGAACATGATATAACCTAATTGAACATGATATCTATAAACAATGTCAGCCATCACATAAAATCCACCATGGGTTGGCTATATTATTTATCTGTGTGATATAACATACACTGACCATCTTTCAATATCACACAATTGAAAAGTCAGTCATTCATTTAATCAAGTTCTTGATTAGCCACATGATGTCCACATAATATGGGCCTCGTCGCAAGAAAACCTGTCTTCGGGAGTTCCGCCAAAGCGAGTTTCAAACCAGTCTCCTCAGCTACAGAGACTACCTAGAAAATTGAAATTTTCCCTGCAGCAAGTTTATATATAATACTTTCCAAAAAGCGAATAACAAAGGCGCTGATCAGTCTGCGCCAATGCCCAGGCTGGTCTGCGCCTGTGTTGTTCACAAACCCCCGAAGACAGGTTTTGTCGCGACGAGGCCCATATGTTCTCCATCATTGGTCAGCTATCCATATCACGTTACATTTATCCAAAATGTTTACATATACAAAAAACATTTTCTCAAATTTAATCACTAGTTATCCATTATGCATGTCATTTATACCTATTATTCATCATGTTTACCCACTTTCTATCTTTCATTCCAGTTATACCTGTTATTTAGTCATTTATCCACCAATTATCATTTAGGAATATCATGTATCCATGATTTATCTTTTAGCCATATCATTTGTCACAAATGATTATCAGCCACACTATTTACTCTTCATATATTTCTCAATCATATGTCATTTATCCACCAGTTATCATTCAGGCATGTCACATATGCAGTGCATATTCTCCATTTGGACAAGCTCATGAGATTTTGGTAGAGATTGCATATGCGTAAAGTCACTATATAAACCTGCCTAGACAGTAATCTAGTGCAGCTATTAAACATTTTTCATGCTCAACTCAACTTAACATGAAATTTTAACTGCTGATAAAACTAAAATGTTGAAAAATAAAGACTTCTCTTGCTTTAAAACTGTCCGGTAATGTATTTATCATGCTGATAAATGTTAAAATGCCAACAATTGTTGGCATTTTAACATTTATGAGCATGATAAATTTTGTACTCAGGTGAGTTGAGCATGAAAAGTTTTATAACCTCGGGGCCTGTTTTGGTTTAAGCCAAGACAATTAAGTATTGAATGAGTATAAAATGATGGATCATGGAAAACCACTGGACCGAATTTCAAGGAATTTTGGCAATTTCATTCGGTATGTGACTTCAAAGTTCTGCAAAAAAAACACTGTTTGTTGGTTATCTCAAGATCTGCTCATCATGATCAGGTTTTTCATTTATCTATGGCTTAATATTTTAGGTAGGTGATCAGTAAAGATTCTGGCGAGACTTTGCAAATGCAAAGTAACAAAATCTCATGTGCTGGCTTTATTAGTCTTATTAGTTTTTTCACATAATTAGGCCACAGCATTTATCAGGGTTCATACAGGCAAGTATGAGTAAAATTCAAGGATTTTTCAATGACTTCTATAAGTCTCTCCAACAGTTTTCAAGGACTTAAAGTTAATGAAAAATACTGATCTAAGTGTTAAATTTCTACTTCAGAAATGCTAGACTGAGATAATGGAGACATTAGTACTTGAAAATTAGTATAAAACTGTTGTGCCTATATTTGGTGCAGCATATGCTGCACCAAATAAAGGCACAACAATTTTATCCTGATTTAGGTCTCTAAAAACAGTGCTAAGTCCTACAGAAAATAGTAGAATTCAAGGACTTTTCAAGACTTTTGAGTGATTTGCCAGTACTTTTCAAGGCAGATTTAATTTTCAAGGACTTTTCGAGAAGGCCCTCTTAATTCAAGTACTTTTCAAGCATGTGCATAACCTGTTAATTCATCATTTATCCATCAGGTCTCAATATAAATTATTGCTATGAATCATCATAGACCCAAAATTCACACCACTAATGCTCCTATCATGACAAAGTGAATAACCATATGCTCACAATACAACAAGATTCACATATAGCCACTTCATTTGTCCTTTAGGTAATTCAGGCTAAAGACAATAATCTATCAGTTATACTAGTTCAATCAATGTTTACATTTAAATAGGGCAAGATAATCATACCACAGGGCAAGATTATTATATAATAGAGCAAGATTATCCGTTAATTGTTCTATGCAGTTGGTCTTAATGATATACACGATTTGTCAACTAAGCTGTTCTGTTGTATTTCGTGAATGCAGAGTCTTGGAAGAGTCCACCATCATCTTCATTATCCAGCTCCTCACAGATTGGAATGAAGTGCTGCAAAGACACAAATGATCACAAATATAGTAGATTACCTTACATTTTGAACTGTATTTGCCTACCAAATTGTTTTGCCTAAAATTGTGAATTTTTTCTTATCCTTCAATTTTAACATTTGTTTTGGGTGCTCAAAAGAACCGTCTCATTGAGATGGTTCTTTCGAGTACCAACAACATATGTTTTGGTTGAGTAATAAGAAAAAAATATTTTTTTATTACACACTGCTATCTGGAGGCCTGGAAATTGATATTTTTGCAAACAACTAGCATTAGCAAGAGCTGAATGTGATCCCTGGATTACAGTATATCCTTTAACTAGTTTTTCCAGACGGCTGTAAAAAATGACATAAGATGAAAACGTATTGAAGATACACTCTGACATGCCAACAAAGGGGAGTGAACTCTTATACCTAAGTGGTACTCAAGAGTAAATGAACCTATAAACTTGTCTGCCATATGTTTTATTGTACAAACAAACAGCATGCCTGACCTCATCAAGGTACAAGTTCAAAGTGGTAAGTACTGAGATGATAGGTGAAAAAGCAAGTGTTTGAGTAGTTTCATGCAAAATGGGATATATATGTGCGTGAAAGCAACACAGAAAACATTTAAAACCCAATCATGGTATATAGCTTAGTCTGATTTCCTTTTTAACACTTTACTCCATAATGGCACTTTTTGGCGCCTTTGAAATGTCATGTATATGAAAATATTATGGAAAATGGAGCATTTTTCAAAAGTATTCAAAACTTAACTTAAATTTTTCTCGAACTTTTCAATGTTGTCTAAAAATAGAAATGATGTCATTATCTAAAAATAGCCTATGGAGTAAAGGTTAATTGCACTATGGAGGGACAGGCCTAGGACTCAATGACAACTCTGACCTAAAACTTTCATCGGTTTGTTGGTGCCTGATGCTTATCTTTGGCTGGGCCTATTGTGGCCTAGCTAGAGGTGTTTTTTTTAAAATACTGAATGTCTGTCAGCTAAGAGCCATTTTCTTTGTTTCCTCATAGTATATCAATTTGATTTGATTGTATTGTTTCTCTGTGCTGATGCATTGCATAAGTCAGGAAACATACATGGGTGCTTCACAATATTTGCATTTTAACAACAGCAGAATCTAGGCCAAAGATTTTGCCAGTAAAATACATTTGTACATTTATTAAAGCTGTGTCCTAGGCTGCTGTCTGTTCTAAGGTGGTGATTCTGTTGTTGTTTATTAATTGTTTGTTGTTACTACCATGATGTGTGGGTTTTTGAGTTGGGTCCTTGTTTTGAGGTGTGATTCTTGGTGAGCTGGTTGCTTTACTTTAATAGTGCTGTGCTCTGTGTTCTGTGTCTCTTCCCCCGAGCTGGTCTGCAGTCTGTGATTGTTGCATTTCCTGGTCATACTCACTTTTTTTTTTTACATAATATACGCCTTTTCATCAAAACTTTTAACACTTTTGTTAAAACTTTAGGACAAGGAATTGTGAGAAGATAAGATTAGTTTGCTTTTTATGCACCATATTTACCCCAGATCAAATATTGCAAACCCAGATCAGACTGCTACAGGGTTTACATAATTTGTCATTCCATCAGGGTTCATACAGGCAAGATTGTGTAAAATTCAAGGACTTTTCAAGGACTTCTAAAAGACTTTCCTACTGTTTTCATGGACTGAAAACTAAAGAAAAATACTGATTTACATGTTAAAATTCTACTTCCCGAATGCAAGAGCCCATTACTAAATATATTAGTTTAAGAAACTTAGTATAAAATTGTGGTGCCTTTATTCAGTGCAGAATATGCTGCACCAAATAAAGGCACCACAGTTTGATACTGATTTAGGTCTCCAAAAACACTGTTGAATCCTCCTGTAAATGGTAAAATTCAAGGACTTTTCAAGGCCTTTGAGTGTTTTTCAAGTACTTTTCAAGGCATTTTAATTTTCAAGGACTTTTCAAGACAGTCCTGTATATTCAAGTACTTTTCAAGCCTGTGCGAGCCCTGTCCATTCTGTTCTGTTCTGACTTTTTATAATTCTCATAAGATTGTAAAATGAATTTGTTAGAATTTTAGAAGAAGTATTGTGAGGGGATGAAGAGTCTAAAATATTTAGTATAAACAAGGTACATGTCAAGATAAACAATTTTTTTAAGTGTAAAATTGTGAATATTTTCTTATCCTTTAATTTTAACATGCATTTTGAGTATCCACAGCATAGGTTTTGTATGGTATGGGAAATAAAAAGAAACTTTTTAATTTCATTCTATTATCTAGAGGTCTGAAGGGATTTTTTTTGCGTATGAATACAGAACTTTTATTTCCTTAAAGTGAGTCTCAAGAGATGGAGTGGCACAAGATATAAGTGGTTATGAAACTTCAAAAACCAATCAAGACAATTACTGCCAAGTTGAACTGGGGATTATTGTGTCAGATATCTTATCTTTAAATATGGGGGAAGTTGTCTTTATTGCAGCTCAATTGAAATCAAGATTCTTTTTTGTGCCAGCTAATTGTCTGTTATTTTACTTTCATCAATTTGATGGGTTCTGCAAGTATCCATTGCAATTACACCTACTATGGCTGCCAACAGGTAGTTTAACTCTTTGCATGCTGGGTCATTTTTTTCTAGCTTTTTTTTGGCGGTCCAAATTCAACTTTTCTAAAAATTCTTTCAGCGATGTAACCATCAGTAACGAAAAGTTTGGATCCTGATCAGGCCTGATGTTATATCAGGCCTGATCTGGGTCCAAACTGTTTGCAAAGGTTATCAGCAGATGACACTAGTAGGTAAAGAGTTTAAAGATCAATTTGCTATTTGTCTTTAACTCTCTGCACAAAACAATCAATATAGCAAGAAGTGAGCGAAGCTCACATACCCCCGGCGGTAGCCATCAGAGGTTGTAACACTTTCAGAGAAAAGACAAAATTGTCAAAGATTCATAATCCTAAATCAAGTAGTTTCTGAGAAAACTTTGATGAAAAATGTCCATATGTGTTATATAAGAGTGACAGAAGGAAAATTTGAAAATTTGAAAAAAGAAGGCAAAATGAGGACTAGCACCTTAGTTTTCATTTACACAATACACTTCTCCTACCTGAAAGTACACAAATAATTTCATAATCCTAAATCAAGTAGTTGCTGAGAAAACTCTGACAAAAAACGTCCATATGTGTTATATAGGAGTGACAGAAGGAAAAATTGAAAAAGAAGCCAAAATGAGCTTTAGCATCTTTATTTTCATTTACACAATACACTTAGCCTACTTGAAGGTGTACACTAAATTTGAAAACACTGGCTCCAATAAGAGCCGAGAGATCTGCGACAGAAATTTTCATTGGAGAGAAAGAAAAATGAATAAATAAAAGGATTATATGTGGCTGTTCTTTTGTTACACAATACAACTCATCACTATCAAGCTTTGTACCAAATTTCAGAGTCCTAACTCAAGTGGTTGCTGAGAAATCTTTGACAGAAAAAATGTCCATATGTGTTATATAAGAGAGAGAGAAGGAAAAAATGAAAATTTGAAAGAAGAAGGCAAAATGAGGATTAGCATTTTAATTTCCATTTACACAGTACTCTTTGCCATCCTGAAGATGTAAACAAAATTTGAAAACACTGGCTCCAATAGGAGCTGAGAAATCTGTGACAGAAATTTTCATTGGAGAGAAAGAAAAATGAACAAATCAAGGGACTGATAAGCAATATGTGGCTCATCTTTTGTTACACAATACAACTCATCACTATCAAGCTTTGTACCAAATTTCAGAATCCTAACCCAAGTAGTTGCTGAGAAATCTTTGACGAATTTTTTTTCCATTGGAGAGAAAGAAAAATGAACAAATAAAGGGACTGATAAGCAATATGTGGCTGTTCTTTTGTTACACAATACAACTCATCACTATCAAGCCTTGTACCGAATTTCAGAATCCTAGCCCAAGTAGTTGCTGAGAAATCTTTGACGAAAAAAAAAGTTTACAGACAAACAGACAAACAGACAAACAGACAAACAAACAAACATAATTACAGAAAAGGCAAAAACTATATACCCCCTATATACTTCGTACCGGGGGTATAATAAGTAATCCAAACTGACCAAAACATAAATAGTAATACTCTTTAATTGCAAAAATATCTCTTGTAGTTTGCACCCTAAACAGACTGCTTGTAAATTAGGCTTCTAACAATATAAGCTACCAAGGTGAAACCGTTGGGCCATAAATACATAAGGCAGAAATTAATGGACCATAAAATATAGGTCAAAGTCACCTGCTTTTATTCTGGTCATATAGATTGGGTCAAACTGACTCATTATCCAAATATGAACTGTTCATCAAATGGTCTTCCATTCACTGAACTTATATGAAATGCCAGTCATAATGTCCTTCATGACTGGCAAATCTATATCACAAGGTTGAGTTATGTTCACCCCTGCGAAATTTTGTTCTACAAATTGGAGGTGTTCTAGAACTGTTCTAGAACATTTAGAACTGTTCTAGAACTGTTCTAAACAGGTAAATATGTTCATTCTAGAACTCTTGTTCTACAACTGTTCTAGAACGTTGTTATAGAACAAATCAAACACATTCTAGAACTGATTTCCATTCTATAAGTGTTCTTGAAATATTCTAGAACATTTTTAGAACAAATCAAGAACCAGTAAGTTCTACAAATGTTCTAATAATATTCTAGAACATTTTTAGAACTTTTCAAGAACAAAATAAGTTGACAGAAACTTCTAAAAAATGATTCAAATTAAGTTCTAGAACATTTGTCTTACTTTTTAGAACTAGTTAATTCTACAAATATACTAATAAATTCTAGAACATTTTTGAAACTTCTCAAGAGCAGAAAGCATCAGGTAGCTCAGTGGTTGGGCAATGAGACGGTTCTTTTGAGTATCCAAAACATAAAACATGTTTTGGGTGAGAAATAAAGAAAATAATTTTCCAATATGCACTCTTATCTGGAGGCCTAGTCCTTTGGATGGGGACGTTAACTGGATGTCCCCTTTGCAGGGAAGGTCACCCCTTGTGCAGGTTAAAGAACCCTTCGGTAATTTAGATATGGTTTAAATTACTTGTAGGCTTTCATCCTGCAACCTGGAGTGCACAAAGTACACTTGCCCATAATACTGGCAAGCGAGGGTCTAGCAGTATATAGAGAAAGAAAGAAAAAAAGGGCAATATAAGTAAAAGAAAATTCAAATTAAGTTCTAGAACTCATTTAGTACTTTTATAGAACCAGCAAGTTCTAGAAATGTTCTAAAAAGTTCTAGAACATTTTTAGAACATTTAAAGAGGAAACATGTCATAACCAGATGGATGATGGGAAAAACATGGCTGCCAGAATTGGAGGGAAAATGTGGAGGCTCTTCAAAAACATTTGTTTGGGAATTTCTAGATGGCAAACATGATAGTAGTATTGACTGAGACAGTGAGTAGACCTGAGAAACAGTTTCTCTAAGGTTTTTAATGTTGATTAATGGTGGGGTTGTTGTTTGTAAGTTTTTTTTAGCAAATGCAAGACAATGTTTTGAAATGGGTGGGGTAATACAGGGTGGCATGTTACCACAATGAGAAGCTGATCATGGCTTAATTACTATAAACAGAGGTTGAGCAGTTAACATCCAATAAGTTTTTCAAAAACTACAATGTTACAGTTTTCCAATGAATGTTATTTATTTTTCAATTCACTGATAATTCAGGAGAAATATTTTACTGAATTTACTAAATCAGCAAGTCCTACAAAAGTTAAAAAATGTTCTAGAACATTTTTAGAACAGTTCTAGAACAAGCATGTCATTATCATAAATTTAATCAAAAACATGGCTGCCAGAATTGGAGGGATTATGAAGGCTCCCCAAAAAGCACTTGTGGCAGTTTCTAGATGGCAAATTTGACAGTATTATATAGTCTGGGACAGTGAGTAGGCTTGAGACACAATTTCTTAAGTATTAATGTTAATTGTTGCTGTAGTTGCTGTTTTTCCAAGGTCAAATGCATGACAATGTTTTGAAATGGGTGGGGTAACAGGGTGGCAATTACTAACAACATTTAGGCCAACTTAGGGCCCCTATAATAATTCTCCTCCAGTTGATGTTTATTTATTTATTGTGTCACCTGCATTTGGGGATTACTTATTGGGGTTTTAAACCAATGTCAACAGTTTTCCAGATATATAAAGGTAACATTCGATGGAATCTTATTTCCAAACCCTATATGGGACATTTTTGGGGAGGTGTTCTACAACTGTTTTAGAAAAGTTCAGATTTTTTAGAACAGTTGCAGAACAAACCACTAGAACATTCCTGAAATTGTTCTTAAACTATTCTAAAATGCTCTAAAATAATTCAGGGGCATTAATAGAATGCTTTATATGACATTTTTGAAGAGTTGTTCAGAGTACAGTCTTTCCAGAAAATTTCTAAAGGTTTGTTCTGGATCAGTTCTAGAAAAAGCCAATGTTTATTCTAGAACAGTTCTAGAACAAACCATTAGAACATTTCTGGAATTGTTCTGGAACCATTCTAAAAATGTTCTAGAATGATTCAGAGACATTTTTAGAACGTTAAATGGAACATTTCTAGGGGTGTTCTACAATTGTTCCAGAAAAATTCTAAAGGTATGCTCTAGATCATTTCTAGAACAAACCAAGGTTAGTTCTAGAACAGTTCTAGAACAAACCATTAGAACATTTCTGGAATAGTTCTGGAACCATTCTACAGATGTTCTAGAACTATTCAGAGACATTTATAGAACGTTAAATGGGACAATTTATGAGGGGTGTTCTACAACTGTTCCATAAACATTCTAAAGATTTGATCTGGAACTGTTCTAGAACAAACCAAGGTTAATTCTAGAACAGTTCTAGAACAAACATTAGAACATTTCTGGAATAGTTCTGGAACCATTCTACAGATGTTCTAGAACTATTCAGAGACATTTATAGAACATTAAATGGGACATTTTATGAGGGGTGTTCTACAATTGTTCCATAAACGTTCTAAAGATTTGTTCTCGAACTGTTCTAGAACAAAATTGATTTGTTCTAGAACTGTTCTAGGAAAAACTTTTAGAATTTTCTGGAACTTTTCTAGAACAAATTTTTTGACCTCGGCTAGAACAATTGTAGAAAAAAAATTGTCCCATTTAACGTTCTACATCTGTCCCATAAACATTCTAGAACATATCTAGAACAGTTCTAGAACAAAGTTCTAGAAAATTCTAGAATAATTTTAGAACATTCTAGAACAGTCCTAGACCATTTCGCAGGGGCAACCAACTAAACAAAAAAGTAAAAAAAAAACTTTTTAAAGAAGCCTTAGCCATGCACTTGGACATGGACCCAGAAGCCAAATATTTATTGAATGTTAGCAGACACTCCCTAGACATTATTCATGTATTCGGTCACTGTGTTGCGATTTGGAGTGCATCTTGTAAAGCTAATGGAGATAGGAATCAGTTGGGGGCAGGGCTAGACAGTGACCTAATATCTGAATAATACTGTTCTCTTGAGTATCCACATTATGTTTGGGTTGAGAAATAAGAAAAAAATTAATTGATAAATCAGGATCAGGGTTCAAGCTTGGCCCTGACAGTAGGGAGAAGTGACTTCTCTCCTCAGGAAAAATAGGGAGAAGTGACAGTCAGATAGGAAGAAGTTGCAGCGCAAAATTACGGCATTTTCTGTCAGTTTAGAAGCAAGTTAGCCATTACACAAACTATTGCCATTAATTGGAAGTAGAAATATGATGCAGTGGTAGAAGATTGTCACCACAGCTTGCATTTGTGTGGTGACAGAATGCAAATGAGTCTCCCTAAAAAAAAATACTTTTTTTAGGGAGACTCCCACTTCTCCCTGGATCACATTAAGGGCGAAGTTTCGGCCTCTAGACTAGTAGTGCTACTATTTCACCCTAGTCGCCCCTAGCTTATTCCCTGTAAATGCACATTTTTATCTTACAAATTTTTCTGATGAGTGATTGCTGAGATTAACTCCATTGCAACTTTTTTTGACAGTGTGGGAATGCGTCATCATCATTGTGATGTACCGCTATCTGTGCACTTTGTCGAGAGCTGTACACTAAAGCTCACTTTGTCATTTTTACAAAGTGTACAGTAAAAATGTTTGTTGTTGTTTTTTTCAACTTTTTTCTTGTTTTTGTCACAAACCCTTCTGCAACTGTGTCAACTTGTTCAGGGCTCATACAGGCAAGTTTGTGTAAAATTCAAGGATTTTTCAAGGACTTCTAAATGTCTTTCTACTGTTTTCAAGGACTGAAAACTTATGAAATAACCTGATTTACACATTAAAATTTTACTTCTGAAATGCTTGACTGCATTACTGAAGATATTAGTTAAAGAAAATTAGTATAAAATTGTGGTGCCTTATTTGGTGCAGCGTATGCTGCACCAAATAAAGACACCACAATTTTATTCTGATTTAGATCTCCAAAGACAGTGTTGAATCCTTCTGTATGTGGTAAAATTCAAGGACTTTTCAAGGCCTTCGAGTCTTTTTCAAGTACTTTTCAAGGCAAATTTAATGTTCAAGGACTTTTCAAGACAGTCCTATACAGGGCTTCCATTAACTTTCAAATCCAGGAAGTCCAGACTTCCTACCCTTGAAATTTGGAAGTCCCATTGATTTATTTTGGAAGTCCCACTTTTTTTCTGTGATACCGTCGCGGTGTGGCGGATTGTCAAACTGGCTTTGAAAAATAAGATATATATTTCAGAGATCATTCTTTGTTCCTTGCAAGATGGGTAGGGTAGGGTAGGGTAGGGTAGGGTAGGGTAGGGTAGGGTAGGGTAGGGTAGGGTAGGGTAGGGTAGGGTAGGGTAGGGTAGATAGATAGATTTGTTTGGGGGGTGTTTGTGTAGCAATTTTTATTTTAAAAGCTTGTTCTTATTTGTGTTACAATTATTTTTTTTAAGCTTGTACTAATACAGAATGAGATCATTCTTTGTTCCTTACAATGCATAGATAGGTAGGGTAGGGTATGGTAGGGTTAGGTAGGGTAGAGTAAGGTAAGGTAAGGTAAGGTAAGGTAAGGTAAGGTAAGGTAGGGTCGGGTTAGATAGGGTAGGGAAGGGTAGGGTAGATAGAAAGATTTGTTTGGGAGAGTGTTTGTGTAGCAATTTTTATTTTAAAGCTTGTACTTATTTTGTGTAACAATTATTTTTTATAAGCTTGTACTTGTACAGCGTAAACATTGCAACAAAACAACATTCGTTTTTAATATGTTGTATGTTCGTTGGTGTAGTGCCTGTGTAGAAGGAGCTTTCAAGTACTAAATTATCGCATGCGCGGGATCTACACAATTAATTACGACGTAGACGTGAAGAGTTTATAAAAGTTATTTCACAAGCGTGCAAAGTGTCAAGTCGGCACTTCAAACAAAACGGATAGTGATTGGGCTGTTGGCCGTTTCGCTTTATTGCCCAGGGACTGGACGTCCGTCTCGCAGGAATGGTTTCTAAGGCCGTTGTCAAGATATGTCGATGTAAAATTTCACACCTGTTGGATGACACGCTTTTATAATTACCCTTCCGACTGAAGCCTACACGTGACACTGGCTGTCAATAAAACTCTCGAAATCAGTCAAGTGGGACGTCCTAGCATGGTCAATAAACAAAATAAATACGTTTCCAATACGAAGGCAGGACATATATCACATAATCTGGTAAATGTGGGCGGGTTTTTTCTGCCGACAGGATGTCTCGATATCCATTTTCGGCCGTACTAAGGAATTTTCAGAAGTCCGCGGTACGTCTTTGATGTGTAATTTCGGCGTACGCAGCCGATTTTTGGACGTAATATACGGCGTACGTCCGCCTAACGGAAGCCCTGCCTATATATTCAAGTACTTTTCAAGCAAGTGTGAACCCTGTTGATTTAAAAATCTGAAAATTGCAGATTCTTCTCAATTTAAAAGAAACTCATCCTGAGTGAAAGTGATTTGCGGAAGAAATGTGAGTTTTAGATAAGTTAAGTGATATACTGCCTTCACAGATGGTTATTGACAAAATACTTAGTGTCACACCCTCCAAGAGACCAGAATTCAAACCAAGAAAATAAATTGAAAAAGAAGAAATTCACATTGTACGCTCATCACAAAATTTGTACAGGATTGCAACTTTGCCAGAGTACAGGGATATACTGTACGTTCTATTGGTGTACTTTTCTTAAACCTTATTACGGTCGGCCGTGGCCGGCCGAATATATAAACTTTGAGCAAAACATACATCAAATTCAGGTTTTGACTGAACCTTTATGTCGTGCTCAGGCTAATTTTTAAGCGCTGCCGAACAAAGAGCAGGGTACCAAATATCGTGGGTTGACCTACATGGCGAAGCAAATTGTTCGTGAAATCTGTAGGGCTACCTATAGCGCGAGACAAACTTGATTCACTTAAGTGTAAGCATAACCGTCATGCGGTCCATTGAAACACCCCAAACCACCCAAAAACACCCCAAACCACCCAAAATGTTCACCAAAATCCAAATCATTACCGAATATACTCACAATATCATATAATACGCAATTTTAGGACATTAACAGCCTTTTTTGAGGGGGGGGGATGGGGGGCCCTGGGACTGGCACTGGCATTGTGCAAGAATGCAAGAATATATACAGCGATAGGGCTAAACGACCCACAGCTTTTTTGAAAAGCTAATACTTGTAGTACAATAAACTTCAGGTATTCTGAGGACTTACAGTACAATGACATCATTGTCATACAGAATAAAATCTGGTCTCCAAAATAGGCACGTGAGTGTCAACAAAAGATGGTTGAATAGGTGTGGAGCCAGACAGATGGGCAGATAACCACACTGAACATCTATGGATGGCACATCTAATTTGTATGTTTCCCATCAGACACCGTTTCTGGAAATGGTTTTGCCACCTGGGATTAGGTGTTGCTTCGACAAACCGCATTTTTATTGCTCCCTGACTCACACCTGATCACAGACTGGTGCCAAACATCTTCAATATAGAGTACAGACCATCAGAATCGTGGGAAATTGCTGCAGATATTACAGGTAAGGCTATCAGAGGAAAATGTACCTTACCTGGTACAACCACAGGTTTAGATAAAGCGTAAAATTGTAAATATACTACCCAAAAGTTCTAACCGGCCAACTGCATTTTATTAATTTTCCTCAAAACTTGAAATGCTGTGACAAGTCTTTTTGCATCTCAAAATAGCAAGACGTGTCATGTACCCTACACAGTAAAGATATTGACAAAATGTTTAACAGTACAAGCAGGATGCCAATTTGAATAGTGGTACCCCCATTTTCAAAATTCGCATTTTGGAACAATTTGCGAGTTGTGACTTTGTTAAATAACCCCCTTTCACACGCAAAACGTTTTCATTTCAAAAGCCGAACTCATATTGAACACTAAAATGTTGAAAAACACTCCATCTGCATGATACTCGCTGCTATTGGCCAATATGTAAAAAATTACCCCACGGGCCATTCTTGTGAATTTTAAAATTGAGGGTACACATGTTCGGCAAAGCCTCCCGGATACAACTTAATGAATTTCGCTTAGCCGTTTTCTGCTATCATTTACTGATAAGCTGACCGATTCGGTAATGCAAATGAAATTGGTATAGTGCTTGCAACTTTTCAGAAAATCTTTAAAAACACATGTGGCCGATTAGAACTTTTGACTAGTATATTTTCTTACCCATCAGATTTAACTCATTGAGACGGTTCTTTTGAGTACCCACAACATATGTTTTGGTGGAGATATAAGAAAATTAATTTTCTGTTCAACACTCTTAACTAAAGGTCTGTCAGACCACATGAAATGATTACCCCACTATTCCTAATTGGAACCTACCATAAGCACTAGATTTTACACATGTACAGTAAAACCTTGATAATTCGGGACGTTAAACACAATCTCACTCTCTCACATTATTGAAGCATCACATGAAATATCATGAGGTCTCAGGGCTATTGATCACCCGATTTTGGGGCTGAAATTCGGCCCCATTCCCAAGGCCAAAAAGTATGCTTTTTCCCAATTCCAGACAAAAAATTCCCAATTTGAAATTTTCTTTTTTTGGTTCTCCATCTTTATATACTTTTTATATACTTATTGTTACATATTTACAATTTCACAGAATAATAGAATACAATCACACAAGTTTGCTTCTTTCTCTCCATTTTCTCATAATACACTACGGTAAGTTTAATTATTGGAATCAATCTAGCAATGGAAACGTCATACATAAGGACGATGTCAAATTTCCCAATTTTAGTCAAAACGCCGCTAATTTTCCCATTTCCATGGGCCCCGGCCCTATTCCCAAAAAGGGCTGTGAGAGCCCTGGGTCTTAAAAACGACTTTAATTAGCTTATCACCTACACAAAGGCTTTATTATTGGCGTTCAATGTAAAGTTTAAGACAAGGTCGAGTACATGCATCATAAGAATCTTTCTAATGGTTTAGAAAAGCTAGGCTCTTAAAAAACTTGACATAAATCATAAACTTTAACATTGATATGGAATTTGATGTTGATTTTGTTTTTGTTTTGTTTGATTTGATTCTTTACGTCCACTCAACAATCTTTCAGTTATGTGGGACGGTCTTCCTGGGTTGAACCAGTACTAAGCTAGGATAAATGTGTCTTGCTCAAGGACCACAACACAGTGACGCCGGTGAGGCTCGAACCCGCGGCCCTTCGGTCTCGAGTCAAGCACTCTACCACTGAGCCACTGCGCTCCCTGAATTTGATGTTGAGGTAATAGTTTCTTTACCTGTAATTTCATACATGACAGCAAAAAAAAAGGTCCCAACATCTACAAGGACTTTAGTTAAGAGTGCGTAGTGAAAATTTAATTTTCTTATTTCTCAACCAAAACATATGTTGTGGGTACTAAAAAAGAACCGTCTCAATGAGACGGTTCTTGTGGGTACTCTTGAGCAATAAAAATACCTGCCTAATTTAAGTGTTCAATAGCGCCAAATAAAAATACCTGCCAAATTTAAGTGTCCAATAGCGCCAAATAAAAAATACCTGCCTAATTTAAGTGTTCAATAGTGCCAAATAAAAATACCTGCCTAGTTTAAGTGTTCATTATCGCCAAATAAAAATACCTGCCTAATTTAAGTGTTCAATAGCACCAAATAAAAAATACCTGCCTAATTTAAGTGTTCAATAGCGCCAAATAAAAATACCTGCCAAATTTAAATGTTCAATAGCGCCAAATGAAAAATACCTGCCAAATTTAAAGTTTTTTACAGCAACAACAAAATATGTTTTGATTGGGAAATACAAGAAAAGAAAAGTTTAACTACATGCTCTTATTTAGGGGCCTGATTATATTTTCAACTTTATATGTTCCTATATTTAACTGCTTTGTATATAGTAAAAGGATATGATTAACTTATGCAATAGACTAGCAGAACTTGACAGTATCAATCAGCCAAGAAAGGCTTATAGCAGGTGTTCACTTAAGAGACCGCTTTATCTAATTATGGAACCGCAAAACTCTCCAATATTTATCTCCTATTACATAAGCTCATTTAATTTGTATCCGCTTTCTGGAGGGCTGCTGTTCGCGTAACTAGAAATCTTTTAGCCGACTTTTCTCACTAAATCAGCAGTATTTTGATGGCATTGAATTACTTTGGTTCTGACACAATTGGCATTTCTCCATTTTCTTGGTGACTCACACTGCCAGAAGGCAATATATTAGATAGATTTTTTTCTCCAGAGTATTATCAATTATTACCAGTAATGGAAAAGATAGAGAATGCCATGAAACCTTTCTTTATATAAGCTAAGCTAGCTCAGGAGATTTTGGAACTTTTTGCAGAATTGCAGAGACGACCAGGGACAGCAAAAATGTTCATTGTGTAATCTGGCAGAAAATTATAAGGCCAGAATTTTTTTATAAGTTGATTTACAAACCCTCCTACTGTAATTTTCCAGAAATAAGAACAAAATAAAATTTAATTTTAAAATTATTTTTTTATGTTATCTGCCAACTCTAAATATTATTTGTTTTGTTGAAAAAAATAATAAATTTTTGAGGTTCTGTTTGTGTATTTTTGAAGGTGACACTGTTAAAAGTGATTGTCCTATGCAGGAATATTAAGAAAAATTTAAAGATCTAATACGGACTGTTGCTTTACTTTACTAGTTTAACTGTTTGTTCTGGAGATATTAAAAACAAAAAAAAAAAAAAAAAAAAGCTCTGAAAATGAAAAAAAAAGAGCTCTGAAAATGACCAGTCAACTGGTCATTTTCAGAGCTTTTTTTCTTTTTTTTTTTCCGTCCCCCCGACCCTAAATCTGAAAACAAATTCCCGTAAATCAACTATTACAAAAAGATAGAGAATGGCATTTAACCTTTCTTTATATAAGCTAGCTCAGGAAATTTTGGAACTTTTTGCAGAATTGCAGAGAGGACCAGCGACAGTATAGACAGAGTTCGCACAGGCTTGAAAAGTATTTGAATATACAGGACTGTCTTGAAAAGTCCTTAAAATTGAACTTTGCCTTGAAAAGTACTTGAAAAACACTCAAAGGCCTAGAAGAGTCCTTGAATTTTACCATTTACAGGAGGATTCAACAATGTTTTTGGAGACCTAAATCAGTATAAAATTGTGGTGCCTTTATTTGGTGCAACATATGCTGCACCAAATAAAGGCACCACCATTTTATATTAGGCCTAAATGAAGTGTATGTGTGGTTCCTGTTGGCCTATCTACCCTAATTTTTTTAACCCTACCCTAAACATTAAAATGGTACCTAAAATGGACACTTTTTCAGATTTTGTCACTATTTTCTTTGTTAAATGTTTTAACAAAATTTAATAATTTCCCTACCTACCTACCCTAAATGTTGTTGCACAGCAACAGGAACCACGAATATATTTCATTTAGGCCCTATTTATCTTAAACTGATATCTTAGTAATGTTCTCTAGCATTTCAGAAGTAGAATTTTAACGTGTAAATCAGTATTTTTTTTAAAGTTTTCAGTCCTTGAAAACAATAGGAAAGTCTTTGAGAAGTCCTTGAAAAGTCCTTGAATTTTACACAATCTTGCCTGTATGAACCCTGATAGATGTTCATTCCACAATCTCACAAACAACTAGAACTGTAATCAAAAAGATAATCTCACAAACAATTATAACTGTAATCAAGAAGATAGTGAATGGCATTAAACCTTTCTTTATATAAGCTGGCTCAGTTTTTGCAGAGATGACCAGCAGCGGCATAGATGTTTATTGAGCAGTCTCACAAATGCCTCAACTGTCAATATAACCAGAATTTTCAGACAATTTTTGCACCTGACCAGGCAGTCTGACCACTATTTGCACTGTTTGCTGTTCCACCACTAACAAAAAGTTTGAAGCAGAAGGCTCAGACTAAATCGTGGAAGGATATGGTAGACTCCATATTTTTAAGGTAAATTCCATATTTTAAGATAAATTCCATATTTCTAAGGTAAATTCCATATCCTGTACGAAAAGGTCCAGATGTAAACCAGATGTATTTAAACACATGGAATCTTAAAAAAAACACTGGTGGATTTTTTTCTCCCTCACATGAGATGGAATACAGGTGGAAAGCTATATATAGTAACAAAATGAGGTGAAATATGCAAATTTTTCCAGGTGGAAATTTTTTTCCAGGTGGAAATTTTGCCAAAAATCTATATGGATTTGCAGCAAAATTCCATCTGAAATTTACCTGGAAAAATTCCACCTGGAAAAAAATAATCCAACTGGAATATATACAAACCATTGGGTCACCCATCCAACTACTAACCATGATATTGTTGCTTAATTTCACAGATTTTCCGTCTGCTTGATCCACTGCACCACACCATCAGTTATTAAAATGGTACAGAAATAAGATTTATATTATTAGATTTCTTTCCCTAAAATTATTACTAAATGCTATGCCAAATTACAGAGTGCCAAATTCACAGAGTGAATGATGTCCTTTGTTTGGGTCAAATGTTTGAGTTTAGATAACATGTTTAGGTATCACAACTTACGTGCCATAAATTAAGTTAGACACAATGTATTCAAGATATTAATCAAGAACACATTTAGGAACAGTTCAAGAACACATTTAATAATGTTGATGGACTGTCTCCGAAATAACCAAGAACAAATTGTAAGAACAGTTCAAGAACACATTATGTTCAAGAAAAGGCTTTGAAATAATCAAGGACAAATGACTAAGAGCAGTTCAAGAACACATAATATTCAAGAAAAGTCTGAAATAATCAAGAACAAATGTAAGAACAGTTCAAGAACATATTATGTTCAAGAAATGAAAAGTCTTTGAAGTAATCAAGAACAAATGAAAGAACAGTAAAGCAAATCATGTTCAAGAAGTCTTTGAAAGAGTCAAGAACAAATTTAAGAACAGTTCAAGAAAATATTTTGTTCATGAAATATCATCAAAAAATCAAGAACACATTTAAGAACAGTTCAAGAACACCAGAGTCAACACAGCATTTAAGAAAAGTCATTAAAATGTCAAGAACAGTTTATGAAAAATTCAAGAACATCAGGAATCCTTAAAAAGTTTTTGAATTGTTCCTAATTTATGTTCTTGAACAGTTTAAGTACAAATCTTATTGAACAGTACAAGAATTCTTGCTAAATTTCAAGAACTGTTCTTGAACTTCTCTCAAGTTAAGAACTCTATTTCGCAGGGGGTCACAAAGTGAAAGTCGTAAAATGCAAGGCCGAAACGAAGTGGATTTGTGCAACAGGCTTGGGTTAATTTTGCCATCAATCGGGAGAAAACAGAGACAAAAGAGCATTCAATCATCAGATGTTTGTGGTTAGTTATTTTTAATCAGCCGCCATTTTTGCTTACTAGAATCCTAAAAATGGACCAATCAAATTTAAATTCGTAATCATGTGTCGGCTATATTGAATTAACTAGACAAGTATAAGCTTTCTTAAGTGTAGAGAAACATCCCTGATTTGTGACTGACCTTTTGGTCCGAAATTGTCCAGCCCTCTAAGCCTGACAAGATAATTAGGGTGAAAGGGAGGGGTATATATGCTCTTTGGTCATCAGGATGGGGGGGTCTAGGTCCAACTGATAAGTCAACATTTTGTAAGTCTTCAATTTATTTCAGAGCAGGTCCAAGTGTATTTCTTAGAAAGCCTAAAGCACTTTGGAAGCTAGTTAGATCTTGTGATTTCCATTGGGGCCCATCTTGATCTGCGCAAAAGCAGACAGTATAGCATATAATATGCAGCAGATGACTCAAGCAGACAACTTTTTCAGATGCAATTTCTGCTGTTACTCTTAATGGTTTATAGTTACTGCAGATAAAATATCTTGGTAACTAATGTTCCCAGGTACAGATCAGATTTACAAATTTGTTTAAAAAGAGTCTATGCTTCAACTAAGAAAAATTCTGTTTCTCACGCTAGAGAACCTTTGTACTCGAAAAGCGCAGTCATCGCGTGGTGGTCACAGTCGACGGGTGGAATAAATGGCGTGATAATGTGCACCTTGCTGTTGAAAAATGCAATAAATTTCTTAATATTTTACTTCTGAGAGTATTTTTTGCTGATTATTGTCAGTAATATATACAGCTTTGTATCTACGTAACAATACGTGTGTGGGTTAAGTGATAGTCAATACAGTGCCTTATTTATACGAAGTATGTGATTTTTCTCCGAAAAAAGGATGAAAGATTTGTTTTGTTTATATTCTGAAATTTATGCTTGCTTTAGATAAAACGCTAAATACCAGGGCTTTAATGTACAAAAGTTTTAAATCTGTGGGTAGAGCATTTTCAAAGTTATTGAAGTATTTAATACTGTACGCACAGTTCTCTATATCGGGTGTTCTGGCCCAATGATCAGGTGCTCCTGTACACAGTCGTCTGGATTAGATAAATGAAAACTGTACGCATATGTCGCGGGTTGTCCATGCCATATTTGAGCCAGCACATGTGTTTTGGGATACGTGTTGCATTTTCGACCACGAAAACCCAGGCAAGCCTGTGTAGACTCGCATTAGCCTTTGTTACGAATTTACACGAGTATGCATGAAGATAAAGACTCAAAACAAAATTTGAACCTCTAGTCCAACTAGATGCGTCGAAAGTCTTTAACTGACCAACGCAACGACACCTTAGCAGGTGACATGCCCACATTAACAAATTCAGACGTGTTCAATCTTCCAATCAAACCCATGGCCAGTGGATTTAACTCGTTGCATGCTGGGATATTTTCTATGCTTTTTGCCATCTGCTGATTTTACCTGATCTGGATCCAAACTGTTTTACTTAGGTTATCAGCAGGCGGCACTTGTATATAAAGAGTGTGGTCAGGCGCCCTTATCAACTAGCTCCCCGGGCAGTCCAAAAACACTTTCATGGTATTGACCAATTCGCGCCGATTCGACACGGAGATGACAAGTCAATAGCTATTTAAAATTGTAGGTATAATTTCCAGTCACATGATCTCACTTCTGGAAAACGGAACAACCCTGAGATAGTCCACGCATCAGGACACGTTGAACTAAACATTTTTCACATTTTGGTAAATTTGTGGCATTCCATTGCTAATTTACAGCCACAAAGCGATCACGGTCCACAAGGGGGGGGGGGGGGGGGGGGGGGGGGCACTCTGATACTGTTGGATACATGCGTAGGGTCGGGGCATTTTTTTTTTGCTTAAATTTTTGAATTACATTTTTTTTGGGGGGGGGGGGGGGGTCAGAAAATTTTATATTTTTGGGGGTTTGAAGATTTTGTGGATATTTTTGGGGGGTCACGACAAAATTGGACTAGTTTTGTGTCTCTTCTATGTATTTTAGGGTCTTTTCTTATAGTTAATGTACAGAGTGAGAATATTTTTGCGTGGCAAAAATTTCAAATATTTTTTGGGGTGCTTGATATTCCCGATATTTTCTGGCGGCAAACGGTAGATGCTGGGCCCAATCCTACGAATGAAGAAAAAATGAGATTACCCCCCCCCCCCTCACACACTCCCCCTGGGTCAAAGTCTATGATGAGAAGTTGCTAGCAAAGTGATCTGTGATTAGCGGATTGAGCTTTTTCTGGCGATTTTATAGGGGATGCTTCTTGTTAATCGTACATGTATTAAATCTGAAAATATGTTGATATATGCTCTACAGGAGTTCGGCTTATTCTACATTCTGGAGCTCCTAATGGTCCGTGATCGTAGTAAAATTATTGGTTAATCCCGCAATAATTTTTAACCCCGTAAGGCCAAGCTTCCCACATCATACTCTTATATTCACACGCAGAACCGGTTTCATCCCAATAATGTTACATGGCAATGTATACAATATATAATTTTCAACCCCGCAAGGCCAAGCTACCCACATCATAATCTTATATTCACACGCAGAAACGGTTTCATCCCCATAATGTAACATGGCAATATATCAGCGGATGGACAACGCTAATGTGTCCCCAAATTTTTCAGAGGATAAAATAAAGAAGACTATTTAACAATGAACTTTAAAACACATACAATGTAACATATTTTCTTTTTTCAGTATAAATGGGTTAGCACACGAATTCTTGGCTTTAATGCATGCATGTCTAGCTCTCTAATGAAAATAGGCCTGTATTTGGGATAAAAGTTGCATCTTCATACCTGCTTTGAGTATGCGAGCAGCGAATTTATGCTCGGATACACAGGCTCGCATAAGCCTCTGTTGTTCGTCCACAATATCCTGTGCTGTCCTTGTCTTTGTAATTAGCCTGCAAATACCCAGTCAGCACGTAAAATTGGGCCACTATCGGCCCGCAAGCAAAACGCCATTCGAATGGCGTTTTGCTGGCGGCCGATAGTGGCCCGAGATTGGATACTGGCTGGGCATATCATCTGACGAGGTCGACCGATAAAAATTTTGCTGTCCATAGAGCGGCAAACAGTATTGACCGAGATCAGACTGAGCATACACTGTTTTCAAAAATATTTCTAAAATGTTCCAGCAGAAGACACAACAGACACGTTTTATTGTGATTAGCGTTTTTTCGGCCATAGAGATTTTGTTTATTTCCAAAATGTAATGCTTTTCTCTCTAAAAAGCATACAGACCCTGATGAAAAGTCGTATTATGCTTGCGGCAATTCATCGCGGCCTCACTGTTTGCCAAAGTTCCTCTTTTAGGAGAAATAAAATAAATTACTTTGTTATATGACTGGAGAGAATCCTATCTCCTGATTGACCCAATTTGTCTTCCTAAATCTCTATGTCTACCTGGAAACTGGTCTAAACCGATTCACAAGTTAATATTGCATGAAAACCAGCTCGAACTAGTTTCCAGAAGTTAATATTTTTGACACTTCTGCAATATTACCCTCCAGAGAGCTAAAAATAGCATGATGAGTATAAAACTAGCATGTGCTGCATGAAATTGACATGATTTGCTGTTTCACCTCCAAACAGGTAAATTAAAGACTTTCATGAACTTTTACAACAGTTTTGTTTTGTTTTGTTTGCTTTTTTATCTTTGTTTGAATAAACAAGCTGTGAAAACAGTTTAATGATAACATTTTACATTCCCCATTAAGAGAATTAATATACATTTGAAAATGCAAAATACTACATTAAAATATTTTAATAACAGTTGCTAAAACTTGTGAGAAGTCCTTAGATGTCTTAGACTGAAGCAAAATTTTAATTCTTAAATGAAAAGGCATATAACAAAACAGTTATTGACTTCAATTTCGGTAGACATAATGATTTATCTACCCTTAAAAGTGATATTCACCTCAGCCTAGCGGCCTCGGTGAATTATCACTTTTTCGGGTAGATAAATCCTTATGTCTTCCTCATTGAAGTCAATAATTGTATATTGTTGCTTGCTGTAGACTGCAAAAGTTGTCGTTAGTTACGTCATATACCCAACACGTATCGTCGTGTTCCAAATATATCAATGTTTTTTTGTCTTAAAACGCTTTGCATGCTGAGCTGAGATGCTGAGTAACGTGTTTTTGTCCTGAACATTTCTTAAATCTTACGGACCTTTCTCTTTCGGATCCTGCCAGACGTTTTGCTGAGCCTGATCTGGGTCTTAACTGTTGTATGACCAATCTCACACATTTTCATTTTAAAATGCTTACAGAAACACACTATCAACGTTTTGCATGCTGATTCTTTTTACCTCATACTATTTTGTCATCATAGCCAGATTACAGCTATATCGAGCCAACATCCCATCACGGGCCACTATTGGCCCGCCAGCGAAACGCCAGTTGCCTGATTTCTAATATAATAGGTGCTTACTGAGTACAGGCTCGAACAGTTTGGATCCAGACCAGGCTCCAAGTTTTGTCAAAAATAGTAAATAAGTATGATCAGAAAATACAACAATCACAAACCGAAGACAAACCCATGGCACCGCGAGGAAGAGCCACACAACCTTCACGAGACACAAGGAAGACAAACTAGATGATTGCAAAACTAGAATGGACATAAAGCCTGGTCTCAAAGCCCCCCGGAGCAATCTGATACCAAAATCGACTCGTCCCCACTAGTGTCAAATAGTTTGATCCAGATCGGGTTGACATTTCAAGCTTTTGTCCGACCATCCGTTTATTCGCAGAACGGCCATCCATTGGCCTCTTTTTTATTCTACATGGTAAGCATATCACTAAATATGACATCCACATAACGTAATCCCTCCCAGGGGTTTCGGGAAACAGGGGAAATGACATTTATTCCAGGGGAATAGGGAACAAAGGTCAAATTTTGAGTGGAACGGGGTACAAAGGCAATATTTGGAACATGGAACGTAAGAAAACATTTTTTTGATTCTTTAGGAACACAGGAAACAAGCCTATTTATTTCAGGGGAACAAGGGAACGGTTATGCCCCTAGGAGGGTCTTATAGGAGGGTTCCAATTTTCAAACCATCCACCAGCTAGTTTGTCTGTTCATCCGTCTGTCAACACGTCATATTGAATCGTGTCTCTGATGCACTGACACCTGTGAACGTCAAAACATGCATATTAATTGTCCTTTGCATGCTCTTTACACGTACACTGTAATTTGTGACCCCATACCATGATCAACGTAGTGTATGCAGCAGAGATATATGAAGTGTCATTGTTGTCCTGGGCATACTCCTCAAGAACGCACTATGCCATAAATCGCACGTTTCATTGATTTTTATGATTCTGTAAAGCGCATATATCTTTTTTTTATGAAATCAGTAAAATTTTAACCTTAATCTACGTATCACTCGCCAGTGACCCTGGTTATTTTATGTACTAAAATGCATGTCTTGCCCAGCAGTGATAGATTAAGTAGCAAATCTTGCAATGGTTATATGAGAGTGTGGCACAGCTTGTTTTATGTATTGGCATTGCTTTGAAATTGTTGCCGAGACGGTTTGGCATCGCTGGAGACAAATAAACAGCAGTTCGATCGATCTGGCTTTGTTAAAACCGCTCGTGCTCCCATCGACTGCGTCCAGATACAGCTTGACGAATGTGTACAAATTAAATATTTAGGCACTCGACATATGGGACAGTCCACTTGACTACTCAAAATTTGCGTACAGAAGAAAAATGGCTTGCAGCTTCGCAAATAATAAACAGAAACATTTCAAACTTTCTAGTCCTCCACTTATACGTATTCTTTATTATTTGATGACATAACATGATAATTGATTACTTTAAAAACACCTTTATTAGTCATTGAACACATTTCAGGCACATAAAATCCAATTGGCTAGCCAGAAACTGACTGGTACTCTGCTGGTTTTAAAATTTTAAGGCTCTTATTGGGCCAGAATGGACTACAATACCTAAGCAATAATTTCAAATGAAAAAAAAATCGAGAAAATTAAAAGCTGTAAAGTACTGGCTCATAGAATGGATCACAGTAAACCAAAAAAGTATATTTTGTGCACCCGTCGACTGCGAACACCACGCGATGACTGCGCTGTTCGAGTACAGAGGTTCTCTAGCGTGTTTCTGTGTAACTGCTAAGGAAAAAAATTCAGCTGAGAAAAAATACTGGTTGAAAGAAATTTTGTAAGTCCTAAAATTCCTTGTCCGTAAGAGTTTCCAGGTGGATTTTTAAATACTACAGTCAACCCTCTTTACAACGACACTGTTTGTCCCCAAATAATTTGACGTTAAACTGAATATTCTGTTGTAATGAATACAAATCCAAGCTAAACTGGTACATTTGTGCTAATACAATTAACGTTGTAAAGAATTTTGCTGTTATAAAGAATGTCACTAAAAAGAGTTTTCACTGTATTAGGAAATATTCCAGGTGGATAAATCCTGAGAAAGAAATTCTATGTGCTTGAAAGTTTCCAGCTGGAATCAGAAAAATCCACATGGAATCTTTCAGTAATCCCACCTGGATTTTTGCAAGTATTCCATCTCCTTGTCAATCCAGCTGGAAAATTGAAATTCCATGTCAGTTTTGCCTGTAATCCACCTGTAGTCCAGGTGGATTTTGGTTAGAATTTTCGTACAGGATTTTAAAGGTAAATCCCATATACTAAGGTAAATTCCATATATTTTTTAACCCTTAATGCGCCAATCACAACAAAAGTCGTCTGCTTTTCTCGCCTGCTGAAATGTTTAAGAAGCCTCTATGGCAAACAGTGTAGACCCAGATCAGACTGCTCCTATAGGAGCAGTCTGTTCTGGGTCCACACTGTTTGCTTCTATACTTAATTCGTCAGTAATGTTAGGCAATTATTTGCAGTAGACAACTTCAGCAGACGACATTTTCAGATGCATTTTTTTTCTTGGCACTTTAAGGGTTAAAAGATAAATTCATATTTCAAGGTATATTCCATATTATTCTAAGGTATATTCCATATTTTATTGTAATTTTTATATCTTTTTAAGGTGCATTCCATATTTTTAAGGTAAATCTCATATGTTCAAGGTAAATTTAATATTTCTAGGGTTAATTTAATGTTTTAAGGTAAATTTCATATTTTTTTTAAGGTGAATTCCATATTTTAAGGTAAATTCTAGAATTCTTAAGGTAAATTTCATATTTTTAAGCTAAAATCCATATATTTTCAGATAATTTCCATATTTTAAAGACCTTTATTCTTGTCCAATAGAGATCATTAAAGGATTAACTGATAAGGGACAGTTTCAGTATCTCACAGGATTAAAGGGGCCTCAAGAGAGAACTTACCTGTTTACATCACAATTTCTTTCACTAGGATAAATATTAATATTTTATCAGAAAATACCTAAACCCTTTATGGGACCACTTTATAGCCACCTGTAAGGAAGTCATTATCACCTCATAAAGATCAGTGAAATCACTTTTATTGTCTAGAATTTAGGGCTTAAGGTAAATTCCATATCTTTAAGATAAATTCCATATTTTTAAGGTAAAATTCCATGTTTCTAAGGTAAATTCCATATTTTAAAGGTAAATTTCATATTCTTAGGTAAAGATTATATTTTTTACTAGGTAATTTCCATATTTTTCAAGTAAATTTTATATTTTTAAGGTAAATTCCAATTCTATATTTTAAAGCTAAATTCCATATTTGGAAGGTATAACCCCATTTTTTAATGGTAATTTTCATCTTTAACTTAACCTGTCAATAATTTTTATCCTGAAAATGCCGTCGGCTTATTATGTCTGCTGCATACATCCAGCGCCCTAGATAAGCTTTTGGGTCAATTGGGTATTTACGCAACCTGGTTATCCTCAATTGCGTACTTGCAAAAACAATTGCGTGTTTTCATATTTTTTTTCGCCACGTTTTTTTTCTGTGATTACATGTTTTCTTATTGCATGAAGCCATCGGAAATGTGCTTGCATATTTATTCACTTCCATCGTCTGCCTTTCTAAAGTATCAAACTAGTGGATTTTATTGTACCTGAAGCAAATCTCATCCCCATGTTGACATTCGAGTGTGTACACTTTGCAAAGTTTCACTTTCATCATAGTATTTTTTCGCAAAATACTGGACTGGGCACCGATATTTTATCCATAAACTGGAGTGATTTTGCGAGCTCGCTAGTAAAAAAAAAATCAATACCCGACTGGCCATTCGGCAAACCTTGTATGACTACTGTAATGGTAGAGTTACGGACGTGACAGAAACATCCGAGTTTTGACGAATGCCGACTGGCATTTGTTTATTACCGGGATGGAAACAAAATGGACAAAATGGTACGCAATGACATCGCATGTAATTGCATACCGCTCGTTAGAATTGCTTTTCGGTACACACACATTTCATTTTAATTGCTTCTTCGAGGATTTTAATTGTGTATTTACGCAAATACGCTGCTTATCTAGGGTGCTGTATATCACAGCCAAAAGTTGTCTTTCAGAAGACTTTTCATATCCCTGTAATGAACAAATTCCATAGTTACAGGTAAATCTCATATTTAAAAATTATTGTTATATCAGATCAGGCCTTTAGTTTAGAGAGTGTGTACCAATAAATTCATTTTCTCCCACCTTTGCCCATGTAAGATAGGCTGTCAGCTCATGTAAGAAATTTCTATCTTACATGACCACGTGACTGCTTTCTTACATGGGCAGAGTTAAATATTATTTTATTTCAAAAAAGGATACTTAAAGGACCAATATGTTGCGCCTAGGTAACCCAAAGGCACCAAGCAAGGGTAAGCGTTACTTACTGACGTCATACAACGTTAATGACGTCACCGAACGTGCACCGCGTGACGAAAACGGCAATGCGACGCTAATGGCACAGGGAGCCAAGCAGGATTTTATTTTGCATTTTGCAACTCAACTAATGCTCCAATCGTGGTTTCCACTGACAAACAAGGTGCAAACTACGTTTACACCCATTTTAATACCCAATAAAAACACTCGTGAACTCAGAAATAATATTTATCCAAGGATTAAAAAGTTTGAATTTTCACGTTTTTTGGACTTTTTATGCTCGGACAAAAAACCTTCGAAAAAGTGGGAGAAAAACAATCCACCATGAGCCTGTCCATGTAGGATAGAGATATCTCACCCTCGGGGTCGGAATTTAACCAGGGACTCGGCAAGCCTCGTCCCTGGTTTAAATTCCGACCCCTCGGGTGAGATATCTCTATCCTACATGGGCACTCATGGTGGATTGTTATATTCTTACATATGTTGGGCCAGAATTTTTTTATTATTTGATTTACGCACCCTCCTACTGTAATTTTCCGTAAAGTATAAAAAAAATAAAATTTAATTTCTAAAATTATTTTTATATTTAACCTGCCGACTCTAAATATTATTTGTTTCGTTGAAAAAAATTAGATATTTTTTAGGTTTTGTCTGTGTATTTTTGAGAGTGACACTGTTAAAATTGATTTTCGCTGTCCAGATTTTTTAGGAAAATGATAAAATATTTAAAGATTTAATACAGACTGTTGGTTTACCTATAACTAGTTTTACTGTTTCTGGATATATTAAAAAAAAAAAAAAAAAAAAAAATGAAAATCAAACTGGGCCCTGTCAGCAGGGAGAAGTGACTTCTCAGAAGTGACTTCTCCCTCCAGCAAAATTAGGGAGAAGTGCCAGTCAGGTAGGGAGATGTTATAGCATAAAATTATGACATTTTCTGTCAGTTTAGAAGCAAATTAGCTATTACACATACTATCGCCATTAAATGGAAGGAGAAATACATTGCAGTGGTAGTAGATTGTCACCACAGCTTGCGTTTGCATGGTGACAGAATGATTTTTTTTTTGATTTTTTTTAGGGAGACTCCCACTTCTCCCTGGGTCCCATTTAGGGCAAAATTTTGGCCCCTAGGGCGACCATTTTGCCCTAGTTGCCCCCTAGCTTAGTCCCTGCTATGGGTGATCAAAAAGAACCGTCTCGATGAGATGGTTCTTTTGAACACCCAAAATAAATGTTAAAACCGATGGGTAAGAAAATATTTACAATTTAACGCTCAAAAATTTTGTTTAACTAAACCTGTGCAGATATTTTTTTCTTCTCACAATGTACCCTCTATGGTGCAGGACTTTAGTTAAGAGTGCGTAACAGAAAAATAATTTTCTTACATATGCTGTGGGTACTCAAAAGAACCGTTTCATTGAGACGGTTCTTTTGAGCACCCAAAACATATGCTGAAAATTATTGGTAAGAAAATATTTAGAATTTACGCTGAAAATGTTTGTTTATCTAAACCTGTGATGGTGGCTGGACAACCTGAACACTGAACACCATGACCAAGCCCTCCCTTAGCTTTCCTTTTGACTTTTTGCATACTTGGTAATTTGCATGCTTTTTGTTGTCGTCTGTTGATTTGATTTTACAAAATAAATTTTTTTAGCATGTCAAACAATCTGGATCTAGATCAGACCAGACGTTTTGTCGAGCCTGATATGGGTCCAGATTGTTTGCAAAAGTAATCAGCAGATGACAAAAGGATGGCCACTAGCATGTAAAGAGTTGTTTGTGTTGATGCTTTATGTCCCAGTCAACAATATTTCAGCCATGTCAGTATGATTTCCCGTCTTCCTGGTCTGAACCAGTACTATACAGCGAATAAGTGTCTTGCTCAGTAACACAACACAGTGACTCCGCTGGGCTCTAACTAGCAACTCCTCGATCCCCAGTCTAACTCTCTACCAAATGAGCCACTGTGCTCCACAGTGCAGCTTTAGTTTTCTTTTTCCCCTAGACTGGCTCCAGTCCTTAAAACAATTTTTCATCGATGTGTCATATCATATACTTGTAGCCAGTCTTACTCTGATGGCTCTGTTTTAAGGACCTTAAAACAGAGCCATCAGAGTAAGACTGGCTACAAGTATATGATATGACACATTGATAAAAAATTGCTTTAAGGACTGGAGCCAGTCTATTTTTCCCCCTGAAAGATTTGTTTTGCTGATGATATTGGGATAATAATCATATTGACAAGAGGGTGTCTCAAATCTGCTTTTCATCATATAATATTTGTAAATGATTGAGTACTGGCAGTGTGCATGTTTATTTCCCATAGGTCGAAAATTAATTAACCCTTAAAGCTCCACAAAAAAATTCCAGAAGACTTTCTTAAATATTGGGACTTCTTTTAAAAGACAAATAAAGCTGGATGATTCGTGTGAATCCACTGCCAGCAGATGATTCACAAGAAATATCAAACTTCACTGGCCTGGAAAAATATAGAAGATATGGGTTGTAAAATTGGTTTTCTGCTACAGTTGTGATCAGCACTTTAAGTTTTCATTAAAACCTTTTTGAAAACAGTAAAGGATCCTAGTCAGCCTGTTGACTAGGACACTTGTTTAGATAAACAAAATTTTTGAGCGTAAAATTGTAAATATTTTCTTACCCATCAGTTTTAACATATTTTTTGGGTGCTCAAAAGAACCGTCTCATTGAGACGGTTCTTTTGAGTACCCACAACATATGTTTTGGTTGAGAAATAAGAAAATTAGTTTTTCGATACATACTCTTAACTAAAGTCCTGCTAGGATATACGCTATTTACTCTAATTTTTGAATATACAAAAACAATTTTATCATATGTTTGTTCGTTTTGTTTGATTTGATTCTTTACGTCCCATCAACAATCTTTCAGTTATAAAGGGACGGGTCTTCCTGGGTTGAACCAGTACTAAGCCAGGATTAATGTTCTTGCTCAAGGGCACAACGCAGTGATGCCGGTGAGGCTCGAACCCGCGGCCTCTCGGTCTCGAGTCAAGCACTCTACCACTGAGCCACTGCACTCCCTTTTATCATTTGAAATCTACAGGTGTTAACCCATATATTATAAGCCTAGCATCCTGGGACACAGGCAAACTGTGCAGACCCAGATCAGACGCCTCAGAAGGCGGCATCTGATCAGGGTCTCCACTCTATGCTTACAGAATGTTCTATTAATATTTGAATAAAAATGAAAAATACTACCCATGGAAATGGATTTGTCCAAATGATAAGGGTAGGCATAAATGGCTGAAGCAAGCCAGGGAGCTAAGCTTCTGTTTCTATTACAGTAAAACCTATCTAAAACGGCCACTCTCAAAAAGACCAAAAAATTGGTTTTCAGGAGCAATTATCGCTTAATGCAGGTCAAAAGTATTGCTGAATGCTTGAAGGGGAGCATTCTGCAATACTTTTGACCTACATTAAGCTACCATTTGTCATTAAGATCTTTGTTTTGTCTATTTTTGAGTGACCGTTTTACACTGGTTTTACTGTAAAACAAACCCCCAAGATAACAATCGAGGGAATCTTCTACAAGAGGGGATAACTCTCAAAAGTTAACCCTTTTCATTCTGGATATGGGTATACAGGTACTTTGGCAAACAGTGAAGACTCAGAAGAAATACCACATAAAGCAGCATTTCATCAGGGTCTGCACTGTTTGCTTTGATAGATAAAAACAATTTTCATGGACAGAAAATTTAAATACTTCATTTTATATTAATTTTGACTGGTGACCCCTTTAAATACATAATGGACTATTCCACGCCAATTGTATCAATGTGTATGGGATAACCCATCAGCATGAAAAGGGTTAAATACTTACCATATCATCTCCGTCCAAGAGTGTCTTAGCAACTGGATTGTCACATCGTTGAACTGGCGATCTCGCATCTAAAAGCCCCAATCTTAAAAATCTCAACACTTCATCATCAAGCATAGCCTCCAAGTAACGAGTATTAGCAACAGTATAATCATTAGCAATATGTACGTCTGATCTCAAACTTCTATATTCTTCCATATTGGCCCGTAAAGACAGGGGTCCAACATCCTCGGTCAATCTCGATCTTAGAACTTGATGAAATGCTGACCTCAAACACGGTGACTGTGGACTGTTCACTTCTGTTGCCAGTCTAGAAACAGGTGGATTATCACCGGGAGTATGCTTGTTTGTTTGTCTTGTTTTCTTTGCAGATTTGGACAGATCAACTGCACCAAACTGGTCAACAATATCGGAGTCAGGACTTTGTAGACCACTTGTAACAGCCCCCTTGCTGAAAGGAGTCTTATGCTTCAATATAAATGGGGTATCATCAGATAATTTCAACTTTGTATTACGTTCATAGAAAATGGTTTGGCTTGGTCTTAAATTTTCTTGATCATGTCTCATTTTTGTATAATTGTTGCAAGTATTTTGTCTCCTAGCAATGTCTTTTGCAGCTAGAGGTGTCATGATTGGAGGGTCAAATCTGTTGGAATTATCTGCCTGGTCTTCCAGACTAACCACACTCTGGTTCAGTGGGGTTGGTGCAAATAATGTCCAGCCAGAGTTATCAGTTTCCATAGTAACACCGGGTACACCATGTCGGCCAGCCTGACCGGAATTATTCCAAGGGAATTCACAGAAGGACGTGCTTGTTTGGTTTGCATTACTTACAACCCTGAGTGGCTTAAGATTTGGAGTGTAATCACAGACAAACTGGTTGGGAGCTACCACATTTGACATCATAACATTTTCACAGGTAGCGGGCGTGTCTTTCTCAATATTTATACCTATATTACTATCACAATTAGCTACATTGTTGTTCACAGATTTTCCTTCCCATGGTTCTATTTCCAAATGGACATTATCTTTCTTGTCTTCACTATAGAACCTTGCCTGAGTAATTCCCTGAGTAAATGGAGCGGTGGGTATGAGGTCTGAAGCTGATTGAAGGAACAATTCATTCTGGTTAGTGTGTAACACACGTTCTGTCAGCTCAGAAACCACTTTAATATTCCCATTGCTGTCCACCACAGTTCTTTCCAGCGATGCTTGCCCCTTATCCAAAGTGTCAGGTAGCGATGCGGTTTCATTATTCAAAGAATTATCATACATGCTCTTCAACGCTTCGGCATTATCAACAATTATATTTTCAGTCTGACTTTTGGATACAGCGCAAGGAAAACCGGAGAAATCTTGAACACTTTTGCCCTGTGTGAAATACTTTGTGAACATTTGTGATTCATGACTTGGAATTTGTTGAACTCGATCCAAACTGGTTGCACTTGTTCTTGCATTGCCACTGTTTTGCTGCTGCTGCTGGGAGTATTCAGAATGACTCTCATGGCCCTGTACTGGGTATTTTGAAAGTTGAGTCATGGTCTGTGATGTTTGTGAGTCATTTACCGAATCTGTTGTCGATAAAGTGTGACTCAGTCCACCTACATTTCCAGAATTAGGTCGACTCTGAGCATTGTCTTGAATTTGCACAATGTTTTCTGTGCCAAATGATAATGTCCTTATGTCAGCGGAAAGTTGGGATGCATTCTGCGGTGGTCTAAATTGCGTAATCCTTGTCTCCTGAGTTTGGTCACGCTGCATTTCATTTTGTTTGATTTCTATTTCCCTCTGAGCCCTCGATTCTTCATTGGTATTGACCTGTAACAGAGCATAACAACAATTTTGTTATTTCTCAAAAAATAATGCTCAAAAAATAAAAATGCTGTGATACAGTATTCCTTGGAACAATCTTGAAATGAGCTCCCCAATTTTTTTCCCTTCCATAGAGAAATACCACATTTGAGCAGTGACATGAGATTTCCAACAATGTGGCATGTGCGACCAGCAAAAATTCAGATCAGCCTGCGCATACCCGCAGTCTGATCAGAGCCTTTGCTAGTCACTTGAATTTTCTATGACTATTTGAGCTACTGATCAAATATTATTTGGAGTTTCTAACCTTAAAGGGGGGCTGCACAGGCTTGTTTGGGTCTACACTTGTCAAACTGCCACATTGTTGGAAATCCCATGTTGCAGCTCATGTGAACATACTTCTATAAGAGCACACTGAAACACTGTAACTGTCACAACACGGTAAATGTTCTAAAATTTGGAACACTTTTCTCTTTCTGTTCTCAAATAAAATGCTGGTTTTCAGGGCTGGAATTCATAAAATGATTGTCAGAATAGCAAACAGGGATGACTCTGATCAGACTGCTTCTTCAGAAGCAGGCTGATCTGGGTCTGCCCTGTTTGTCTAAACTTTTTGGTAATTTTAGAACATAAATTTTGAACATTTTTCCCTTTCTGTTCTCAAATAAAATGTTGGTAATCAGAGCTGGAATTCACAAAATGATTGTCAGAATAGCAAACAGGGAAGACCCTCAGATCAGATTGCTTCTTCAGAAGCAGGCTGATCTGGGTCTACCCTGTTTTTCTAAACTTTTTTGCAATTTTAGAACATTAATTTTGAACACTTTTCCCTTTCTGTTCTCAGATAAAATGTTGGTCATCAGGGCTGAAATTCACAAAATGATTGCCAGAATAGCAAACAGGGAAGACCCTGATCAGACTGCTTCTTCAGAAGCAGGCTGATCTGGGTCTAACCTGTTTGTCTGTTTTTTTGGCAATTTCAGAACATAAACTTTGAACACTTTTCCCTTTCTGTTCTCAAATAAAATGTTGGTAGCAGGGCTGTAATTGGGAAAATGATTGTCAGAATAACAAACAGGGAAGACCCTGATAAGACTGCTTCTTAAGAAGCAGGCTGATTTGGGTCTGCCCTGTTTGTCTATACTTTTTGACCAGCAACTAGAGTTCAAAATTTTAGAACATTTGCAGTACTTTAACCCTTTCATACCTGTGATGAATTAGCCCATATAATAGATAAAATAAGTATGGAATTGTCCACATTTGTTTTTTTAACCCTAATGCACTCAGAATGACCAAAACTCTTAAGTGCATTAGGGTTCAGGGATTGATGTTCAAAATTTCTAAGAAATGATGCATTTCTGTTCCTGAAGATTGTTTTTATCTTAGCAAACATAGCAGACCCTGATGAAATGCCGCAAGTTATGCGGCATTTCAACTGGGTCTTCACTGTTTGCCAAAGTACCTGTATATTAACCAGGTATCCAGAATGAAACGGGTTGTTTATACCAGCTTCTGACCTTAGCCAATTTTTAGGAGTGCAATTTCATCTTCAATTTGGATTTATCATGTAGATGAAAAACAGTGTGTATTCAGATCAAATGCCTTCACAAGGTTCATACAGGCAAGTTTGTGTAAAATTCAAGGACTTTTCAAGGACTTCTAAAAGACTTTCCTACTGTTTTCAAGGACTGAAAAAATAATGAAAATACAGATTAACACATTAAAATTATACTTCGGAAATGCTAGACTGCATAATACTCAAGATATTAGTTTTAAAAAATTAGTATAAAATTGTGGTGCCTTTATTTGGTGCAGCATAGGCTGCACCAAATAAAGGCACCACAATTTTATACTGATTTAGATCTCCAAAGACAGTGTTGGATCCTCCTGTAAATGGTAAAATTCAAGGACTTTTCAAGGCCTTTTTGAGTGTTTTTCCAGTATTTTTCAAGGAAAATTTAATTTTCAAGGACTTTTCAAGACAGTCCTGTATATCAAGTACTTTTCAAGCCTGTGCGAACCCTGCTTCATCAGAAGTCAACTGATATGGATCTATGCTGTTTTCAACAGAAGGTATAGAATTTTAAAAAAGTAAAGCAAACAGTGCTCTTATTAGCTATGGTCAGATACTTTGTTGTGATGCTTAATGTCCCGCTATTTTTTGGTATATACTAAGCAGTGGATGAAGTGTGTTGTTCAAGGACACAACACATTGATTCCACCAGCAGTGAGTCTCCAACTAGCAACCCTTTGATCCCCAGTCTAACCCTCAACCATTAAGCTACTGCCCTGCGCCAGGTCAGATACGATAAGGAAAATTCTTCATTTTAAAGGGAACGATGCAAACCAGGCCTCCAGATAAGAGTGCATACTGGAAAATTATTTTTCTTATTTCTCAACCAAAACATATGATGTGGATACTCAAAAGAACCGTCTCTATGAGACGGTTCTTTTGAGCACCCAAAACACACGTTTAAATTGATGGGTAAGGAAATAAATGCAATTTTAGGTGTACAAACTATCCTTATCTGGACCTATGGCAAATGCTACTTTTCATTGCTGTTGGCCTGTAACAGAAAACAAGATTATTTTTTATTTCTGACAAAAGCAAAAATAAAATGGTGCTCATAAGAAGCATCTTGAAATAGCGATTCTCACGAGTTCCACATTTTTTTCCTGGAAAAAAAGCGTTGTTCCTTTGACTAGACTAAAACAAAGTTTATCATGACGTTACTGTTATTCAGTGGATAACGTCATGTGTCATAAATAATGATATGACCACACGTTACATAACATTTTCGGCTGGAACAAGTATTGTCATGACGACGTCCTTTACGACAATGCAAAATTTCATTGAAATGAACAAACTTTGAAGGTGTTAAAATCGCATTTAAAACGTCATATGATAAACAGAATCTTACATTCCTGATCATTTCATATCAAATTTATTAAACTCGCCATAGGCTCGTTTCATAAATTTCATATGAAATGATCACTCCTGTAAGATCCTCTATCAGGGTTCATACAGGCAAGTATGAGTAAAATTTCAGGACTTTTCAAGAACTTCTAAACAACTTTCCTACTGTTTTCAAGGACTGAAAACTTATGAAAAATACGGATTTACACACTAAAATTCTACTTCGGAAATGCTAGACTGCATTACTGAAGATACTAGTTCAAGAAAATTAGTATAAAATTGTGGTGCCTTTTTTTTGGTGCAGCATAAGGCACCACAATTTTATACTGATTTAGGTCTCCAAAGACAGTGTTGAATCTTCCTTTAAATGGTAAAATTCAAGGACTTTTCAAGGCCTTCAGGTGTGGTACTTGATTGTATAATTTCCTGATCTTTGCCATCTTCCTTACTTTCAAGTACTATTCAGGGCAAATGTAATTTTTAAGGGCTTTTCAAGACAGTCTTGTATATTCAAGTACTTTTCAAGCCTGTACGAAGCCTGATGGATGCTGGCAGAAAAGGCTCTTGCAAGATTGCAGGCTCTTCTAAGCCTTTGCTGCTCACCTATGCAATATATATATATATATATATATATAGGCACCAAACTCTCATGCGCTGGCTCTTATAGATATCAGCATCGATAAAATATACTCAGTCAGTGGAAAGTAATTTCGATATTTTGCAAATATATAATATAACTCTATGGCTACTTTTACTGTCAAGTTTCTGGTCAACAACAGACTGGTTTCGAAAGATAAAACAGTTCCATGAGCCCTGGAACTTAATGGTGCATGTGATGCACATGCTTTTCATGTTTTTGGCAGTTTTTAAGAATTTGAAATCATCATTTTCAGAAGACAACATGCAAGTTCATGCCCTGGACATTTTCATTGATAACACCACCAAATTGATTTGAATTATCCCATTAAGCACAAAAAATCAGGAAGCACCAAAACTTTGCATTTTCCTATACAATGCAATGGAAACTACTGGGGTCGGTCACGGAATGGGTATAATGCATTCGGATGAGATGGATCCCTTTTCCATAGTGGTGATGCATGGGACTCTATGCCATAAAATTGAGGGCTGAAGTATCCACAGTTCTTCATTCAGAATGAACTAAATATTGTCCAATGTTAAGTGTATGGGACTTACTGGTAACTTTTCACTGACGCTGAGTATATTTTTCAAAGTGGACTTCAGAAGTTTATGCAGATCAACCATAAATTCAGTTGGCCTAATTCAATATTTTGAGGTTGATTTTCTATCATGATGGTACATAAACTGTTAGCAAAGTTTATCAGCAGATGACAAATATGGTGCAAGAAAGGAGAGTTAAATGTGCACTTATACAGTCACATAGAAGTCTATCTGCACAGGCTGATCAGCACCTGTTATTCCTATTTTGGAAAGTATCATATCTAAACTCGCTACAAACGAAACTTCAATTTTCTAGCTAGCCTCTGTAGCTGAGGAAACTGGTTTGAGTCTCGCTTTGTCAGATACCCCGAAGACAGGTATTGTCGCGTTGAGTCCCATATTAAAGTATGTAAATCTCATGTGTTGGCTAATGTGATAAAAGAGCAGACGGAACAAAGATGTCATTTTCTTTCCTTCTAGGAAGCAATCTGTCACACTTCCAAGCGTATGCAGTTAATTGTCAATAAATTCGTGCAGAATCTATCGTCACCAGCAAGAATCAATAGATTCTTTATTTTCTGTGACACATTATTTGAGAAGAAATAGATGGGATCTTTGATAAAACAACCTAGGGATATATGAGACATAACGATGTAAGAAAAAAATACCGTATTCTACTTTATAAGCACACCTTCTGCATAACTTTATCAACATTTTGTACCCTTGTTTGAAAACAGTGTAGATCCAGATCAGCTGGCTTCCAAGGAAGCCAGCTGATCAGGATCAACACAGTTTTTTTTTATCTTTCCACATATTGAATCCATAAGAACAGTAAAATTGCATGGAAGTTATGGAGCACACATGCTTTCATATACTGAGTGATTTGAAACGTCAAGTACTGCATAATGATGGCATTTTTGTTCTTGCAAAATATCGAAGCCTTGTATGATGACGTTTAAACTCAGCTATTTACTCCATACTAATAGGTTATTTTTAGATCATGACATCATTTTCTATTTTTAGACAACATTGAAGACAAAATTCAAGAAAAATTTAAGTAAAGTTTTGAATACTTTTGAAAATATTATGGAAAATGGAAGATTTGCTCCAAAGGAATAAATGCTTCTTTTCCAAAATGTTGTCAAAAGGCGATATTATCAGGTAAAGGGTTTTAGAAATCTACATTTTTATCCCCTGAAATAAGTTTGTAATATAGTCAGCCAGACAACTCCATTAGACAAACAAGAAATGTCACAGTAACATGAGGCATGCCCCCAAAGGTATTGCCATTGGTCTAGCATAATACACATTTGAGGAGGGAGCGCAGTGGCTCAGTGGTGGCTCAGTGGTAGAGTGCTTGACTCAAGACCGAGGGGCCGCTGGTTCGAGCCTCACTGCGTCACTGCGTTGTAGTCCTTGAGCAAGACACATTTATCCTAGCTTAGTACTGGTTCAACCCAGGAAGACCCGTCCCTGTTTAACTGAAAGATTGTTGATGGGACGTAAAGAATCAAATCAAACAAAACAAAAAAACACATTTGAGGAAAGTAATTTGTAATAAAGGAGATATGCTTTAGATATGAAAAACCTAGAAATGAGATCAGAAGTCAATGTCAAGGTCAAAGTGACCCAAAATGGTATGCACCACTCCACCGTCCCAAGAGGAATCCGCACACCAAATTTGGGATTCCTACCTCAATATAGAAAATATGCTCCAGACACGCTTTTTCTAGAAACTAGGTCATAGGTTAAGGTAACAGTAACCTAAAAATGGCCCGCAACATATCACCATCCAAAGATGCATCCATACACCAAATTTGGGATTCCTACCTCAAATAATATAGGAGATATGCTCCTGACATGATTATTCTAGAATATAGGTCAAGGGTCATAGTCACCCCAAAACTGGTACATGACACTCTGTCATGCCAAGAAGCAACCACACACCAAATTTGGGATTCCTAGCTCAAATAATATAGGAGATATGCTCCGGACACAATTATTCTGAAAAGTAGGTCAGAGGTCAAGGTCACAGTTACCCCAAAATGGTACATGGTACATGACATATCACCATCCAAAGATACATCCATACACCAAATTTGGGACTCCTACCTCAAAGAATATAGAGGATATGAACCAGACTTGATGCTGATTCTAGAAACTAGGTCAAGGTCAATTAGACGAACACTCCTTAATCCAAAGATCCATTCACACACACCAAATTTGGGATTCCTACCTCAAATAACATAAGAGCTATGCTCCGGACATGATTATTCTAAAACCGAGGTCAGATGTCAGGTTTAAGGTCACAGTGACCCGTAAATAGTACACAACACTCCACCATCCAAAGATGCATCCACACACCAAATTTATGATTCCTATCTCAAATAATACAAGAGATACGCTCCAGACACGATTATTCTAAAAACTAGGTCAGAGGTCAAGGTCATAGTGACCGCAAAATAGTATGTGACATTCCACCATCCCAAGATACATTCACTCACCAACTTTGGAATTCCTACCTCAGAGAATATATGAGATATGCACCAGATTCAATGCCGATTATAGAAACTAGGGCAGAGGTCAAGGTCACAGTGACCCAAGGATGGTATGCAACACTTCATTAGGGTGTTTCATTTTTTGGACTTTTTCTCTGATCACCTATATAATTAAACCAACTGTTCTCTAGTATAAACAATATACCTAGACCAAATTTCAGCTCAATCCATCAATGTTTGAACCTCCCCCTACCTGTTTGAATTTTTGACCCTACAGCCATCTGTAGGCAATTTTCACTACAATAAGGGTATCATTTTGAACATATTCCACCTACAATCTTTTGTTGTAATTGTGCAATACCAATAATTTGAAGTAGTTGTGACTCATTTATGCCCATATTTTATAATAGAAATACTGAATTAATATAATGATTCAGTTAATTAACATTGTCAAAAAGGTGAGTTTTTCCTAAAAAATTGAAAATAAGACAATTTTGGATTTTTTTTCAATTTGCAGTCTCAAGAAGGCTCTTATCAGAGTCATCTGGTCATGGTCTCAACTGTAATATTTTTTAATACCTAATGATGTACCAATTTGATTTTACAGAGATCATTATAACAATACTTTACCATATATTTCTAAGATATTTTTGTCTTAGTGATGTACTCATGATGGCTCATATGATACTGTATTGGTCTAAAAGGTATAAAGTGATTGGTTGAGTGATAGTGACATTCAAAGACATCAAAGAGTAAGTTTTGATATTACAAGTCATCCAAATAAAAACCAAACACTCAGCATGCTCAGAAGAAGCATCCCCATGGATCTTGAGAGCATCAGATATTGAAGGATACAAATGAACTTGTGTACTGTGTCTGTGTAGCATTCAAACCAGGAAAACCAGACTCATAAAAAGGCAGGGATAAGAAGTTGCTCAGTAAGGTATCATAGGTGTTGTATAAGAGACTGTCTAACTACCTGTACAATTGTAGAATCAATGTCCTGGTATGTACACATCTGCTCCCATACAATGTAACTCGAAGTCCAATCATGGTGCATCAGCAACCAACTCTTGGGTTGAAGGAACCCTGGTCCTATAATCATGGTCATATATTTTGGCAAGCATGTTTGGTGTGAGAAGTCCTGGGGTGTTACATTGAACAACAACCTAACAAGCTTCATGATATACAAGCAAGAGCCAAGATATCTGGCATGGTGTAATGCACCAAGAGTCTCATTAAAAGTCTCAGACAAATAACCTGTCCACACAAGTTCACTGTTCTCTGCAGACGTCTCTTCTGAAGTCATCTTCAGATAGGTGCTGCTGTAAGCAGTTATGCACATCTAATGCATGCTCTTGCTATCAGAAAGGCGTAAGGGCAAGAAACTTCTTGCTCATATCTGTCTAAGCTGTAGTGGTTCAACTTTTGTGTGCGGGAACCTCTTTCAAACCGCCCAGAGTCTGTCTGAATTTCATGAATATGGTGTTTGTAAGGTATATGTAGCTGATGGATAGAGTTGTAAACAATGAACTAAACAAAGCACCCAGTTAAGTTCCAATATCTGTCACGGGACCAGGAGCTTCAAGAATGTTAAATATGCAACTCCCCATGATCACATGCTAGCCACCTGATGCCTTTACCAAGCTCTTATTCGAAAAGTGTTGTGGAGCCATGACTCTGTCCAGTGTTAAACGCTTTTGTGTCGTAACACATATAAATAATGATGTTCACGGGTTTGCATGTGCCTTACACTGAGATTGGTCATCAAAGTACTTTTCTCACTTGGTTGCCAGACACTGTATGTGATGTTCCAGTTATCACCAGCTGCTCATCAGCTTCTTGGTCGTTTGCATACTTTGTCTTTCCGTCCTAGTGAAAAACATTGACCTGAGGAAGTTGAATGGCCTGGAACTACACTTAAAGATGAACCAATCGTATTCTCCCATATATTAGCCTGTTGGGAGGATTCTCTGAGTCTTTGATTGTATTCCTATTTGATGACTATTTGTTGATGCTGAGTCCCATCCATTGTGGGTGTTTTGTGTAAGGTCCTTCTTATGTTTTGCAGAACTTTGTGTCCTTTCTAGTTTTGTGATCATTGCGCTGCGGAAGAGAGAGTTGGTTGCTTAACATTTATTGTTCTGAATGTCAATTCTCTGTCATTGTTCTTTGCCTCTTCCTCACGGTCAATGGGTTGGTCTGTAGTGTGTGATTGTGGCATTTCCTGCTCATACTCACTTACTTTTTGGCATATCCAAAATAACACAGTGATGTCTCACTTAACAAATCACTTTATATCTATTGGAACAATACAGTGAGTATTGCATTAAGACTAAACAATCTGAAATATATGGTATTGTTATAATTACAATCAAATTAGTACATGCACATCATTAAGTACTAAAACAGAACAGTTAAGATCCAGACCAGATGACTGATAAGAGCCTCTGCTTTTTGCCTTGAACGCTTGAAAATTAGAAAAACAATCCAAAATAATCTGTTTTTTTCAATTTTCAGGAAAAACACACCTTTTTGACACTGTTATTCAGTATTTCTATTATAAAATATGGGCATAAATGAGTCGAAACTACTTCAAATTATTGGTATTGCACAATTACAACAAAAGATTGAAGGTGGAATATGTTCAAAATGATACCCTTATTGTAGTGAAAATCGCCTACAGATGGCCGTAGGGTCAAAAATTCAAACAGGTAGGGGGAGGTCCAAACATTGATGGATTTAGCTGAAATTTGGTCTAGGTATATTGTTTATGCTAGAGAACAGTTGGTTTAATTATATAGGTGATTAGAGAAAAAGTCCAAAATATGAAACACCCTACACTTCATCATCCCAAGATGCATGCACACAACAAATTTGGGATTCCTACCTCAAATAATACAAGAGATATGCTCCAGACACGAATAGTCTAATAACATAAGAAATATACACCAGACTCAATGCCGAGGTTAGTGGTCAAGGTCAAAGTATGCCAAGGATGGTATGCAACACCGTCATCCCAAGATGCATGCACATACCAATTTGGGATTCCTACCTCAAATAATATAAGAGATATGCTCTGGACACAAATATTCTAAAAACAAGGTCAGAGGTCAAGGTCACAGTGACCCAAAAATAGTATGTGACACTCTGTCATCCCAAGATGCACCAAATTTGGGATTCCTATCTCATATAATTCAAGAGATATGCTTCAGATACGATTATTCTAAGAACTAGGTCAGGTCAAGGTCACAGAGACCCAAAAATGGTACGTGAAACTCCGTGATCCAAGATGCATTCACACACTAAATTTGGAATTCCTACCTCAAAGAATATAGGAGATATGCACCAGACTCAATGCCGATTCTAGAAACTAGGTCAGAGATCAAGGTCACAGTGACCCAAGGATGGTATGCGACACTTCGTCATCCCAAGATATGCACCGGACACAAAGCGGGACGGACAGACGGACGGTTGGGGGATAGTGTGATTATTATATGCCTCCCAAAGTAAAAATTCCAAGACAGATGACAATAATTTTCATGCTGCCCCTTTCAGGTACCTGGGTCTAAGAATTAGAAAACGGTAAAGCTATTATAACCATTTGCTATAAATATCAACTTGCTGAAGGTGTTAATCAACTTGCTGAAGGTGTTGGTCATCTTGCTGAGATGCGACATACATATGACATGGTGACATCATTTTAACATAACAATGATGTCACGGATTGACATGCGGCCAGCGTGCAGCTGTTTGTTTTTTATCTTTCCCAGGGGTTGGTACTGGGTATGTGAGATTAAGAGTATCCTTCATATGTATAAATGTGGGACAAGAAAATCCCACCCAAAGGACCGGAATAATTCGTCAGAAACGAGGCTCTGCCGAGTTTCTGACGAAATTATTCAGGTCCGAGGGTGGGATTTCCTTGTCCTACAGCAATACATCATGATGGATACTTTTTCTCGCCACCTTTGTGAATTTTTAAGGTTTTATATGAATTTTGTCAGTTCCACATATTTTTTTAGATTCTTTGCGTTTGTTCCAATCACCAACCAATTTTCCAGATGCAGGAATGGGTGTAAACATAGTTTAGCACCTAAAAACGGAAGCGAAATAGCATTTCAAGCGTCGGTTTGGTTATTATTGGGGTTTGAAACTAACGTTGGTATCAGTATCTATTGACAAAGACGTCTTGGCGCCATACTGTGTCAATAACGTGCGTCATATTGTTGTTGCATTTTAGTGACGTAAGAAGTGTTTTGACAACATTCAACAATGTGCAAATGGCGGACGCACTAAATATTGTCATTTTGATATTTCTACATAATATCTAGGCGTGAATTGCTCTGAAAACAGCCTAAATTGTTATAATTTGAAGTCACATGGATGGGATAAGCAGGTCATGTGGACGGGATAAGCAGGTCACGTGGATGGGATAAGGAAATTCTGCACAACGTTTTGCCTATGGAACAGCTTGTCTTGAGCGATAAGTGGGCGAGAAAGAATTATCTCACATGGGTAAAAACAGCGGAAACCCCGATCTGGTGTGCAAGAAATGCATTGACTTGCATAAATGATCATGTTGGGAAAATTACTACCTGATTAAATCTTTCGGTAAAGCTGTTATATTCGAGCAAGAATCCTAAGTCCCAGTAACATATACATACAATTCTCACTTTCATGACTATCTATTTATTTTCAAAAGTATGTCAAAGGTCAAGGTCATATACTCTGGTATATTTTTTAAAAGCTCTTCCTACAATGTGCCCCTGACCTTTCATATGGGGGCATTAAAAGCAGGCCTCCTCGCATGCATGAAAAAACTTTACTCCCCCATGCACAAGTTTCCCTTTCCATCTTTGTATTTCCAGCTGTGCTTTATCTTAATCAGTTGGTTAGATGATGTCACACTAAAGCATTTGAGCACAGTTGGCTAGATGATGTCACGCTCAAGCATTTGAGCACAGTTGGCTAGATGACTTCACACTGAACAGCAAATACTGTGTAATGACAAAACAAATTTGTTACATCGTTAAAAACAAATCAAAGCACTCTAATGAAGGGGCTGGCTGAATACAGAAATTTAAGACTTTTGTATAAATATCATAAAATTGAGTATTAAAATAAAAGGTTGATTAAATACAGTTATCTCTAGGCTGTATTAAGAAATAAATTCGATTTTTGGAATGTTCATGGAATCATGAATACTTAGAGTCTCTTGCAAAGTAAGTGAAGCCCCTATGGGCTTCACATTAACTAAGGGGCTTCATGTTAACTTTGCAACAGACTCAAAGTATTCATGATTCCATGAATAGACCAAAAATTTAATTTATTGCTTATATTTACATTTTATTATAAATATCTAAAATATAATAAATAATTTAGGAAAAAAAAACAGTTATGTATTTAATATGTAATCATATATAACAGTTTTGTTGGCATGTAAAGCTGAAAAGCGGAACAGCCAGTGTGAACACGGACAGCCAATGGAGCAATAAAGAGGCTTGTTTCGCATGTGTGACTCACGTGTGGCTCGCTGTCAATTAAAACACCAGTGTCACTTCTGGCGAATGAATTTGATGTTCGAAGTGTATTGCACCTGCAAGTGAGCTTGGCAGCTGTCAATCAAATTTATGTCTTTCATGAGGCTATGAATGGTTGCAAAAAATATAGAAATTATAAATAATTTAGGAAAAAAGATTCATTAAAGGCTTGCTTTGAAAATGTAAATTTTCAGTTCGGACACCGTCTCATTCTGCTTTGGTACAACTCAGACTAAACTGTGCTTTAGTTTATCGATAGATTTGAGAAAAGCTACAAAATATTTCCTTTTTAGCGTGTAAGCTTTCGTGATCCTTATTGTCTCATAAACAATTTGCGTAATAATCAATTTCAAATTAAGACATCCTGTAACTAAAATTTGTCTAATCAGTAAATGACACTAATTGACACAACTGATACTAATTTATTCAATTGACAACTCAATTTACCAATTGAGCCGATGCATGTGATTTCCAACAATGTGGCATTTTGACAAGTGTAGACTCAGAGGAGCCTGTGCAGCCTAAACTCCAAATGATGTTTAGTAAGTAGCTTAACACTCATAAAATATTCAAGCGACTGGCAAAGGCTCTGATTAGACTGTGCGCATGCGCAGGCTGATCTGAGGCTTTGCTGGTTGCACATACCACATTGTTGGAAATACCATGCCATGGCTCAATTATCAATACAATCTCTCCTAACCATTAAACATAAAGACCTCAAATTATTGCTGCATGCACATACCATTAAATATACATTGAATCATCATTAAAACACCATTCAAGTGACCGAACCCTTTTATTATTGCCATTAATTTTTGTTGGAATATTTTTTGGGGATTATGCAATACCATGAAAACAGCAGGATATTAAAGGATGAACTTGATTAAAACAAACCATAAGTTCTGATCTAACTTAAATCCAAACTTATTAATACCCTGTCAATACTTGTGAAGAGCTGTTCTGATGCCCTATTAATGTGAATTTTATTAATGGTAAACTTTATAACAACATTTAAAGTAATCATCATAAATTTTAATCCCCATTAATGAAAAGTAAAACTATTTGAATCCCCTTGATTGTAATTGTACAGTTAATTTAATTGTTTAATTTAAGTTAATTGAAGAGGTCTACTGTAGTTTTTGACCAATTTAATGGTAGTTAATTAAATGGTAGTTAGTTTAAAGATATTTCTTATCTAGAGCTCTGGCAGCCCTTCTGTTTAGTGGAGCAGAACCATTTTTGTAATTTTGGTAGAGGGCATTATGAGGAAGGAACATAATAGTTACATTTCTGTGAAATTATTTTTAATCTGGACCAGTGGTCCAGGAGATGCCGTTTAAAAGATTTCTTATCTAGAGCTCTGGTGGCTCTCTTGCTTGATGGACCAGAACCATTTATGCCATTCTGGTAGAGGGCATTATGGGGAATATTCACGTGAAATTATTTTAAATTTGGACCAGTAGTTCAGGAGGTGTTGTCGTTTAAAGAAAAAGTTTACGGACGACACACGATGGGCGACGCATAACAGAAGAAGACAGATCACAGAATAGCTCACCTGGAGCCAAAGCCTTCAGCTCTGGCCAGCTAAAAAAGCCAGGGCTGTTCAGTGAAATTTGCAAGTTTAGTTTCCCATTGAAATAATGGCACAATTAAAACAACCAAGAAATGATCCCATTAAAACAGTTCCTATTAAGTTAATGACAATCACTTACGGTGAAATTCATGGAAAACCCAAAAACTGCACTGACTATTAAAAGAAAGAAGCCAATAAAATGTTAATGCCTACCATTGACATTAAAATCCTTAAAAGTTTTTTAATAAATTATAGCATGTTAATGACACCCAATAACATTTTAATATGATTTAAATGGGATTTTAATTGCCCTTAATACCTCATACAGGAACTTAATGGTGATGAAAATACCATTACAATGTATCTGATTAAAAAGTAAGTCTTGTGAGTCGTAAATAAATGTTTTTTTCTTAATTTAATGTCATTTAATATGAGCATTTTAATGATGGTACTTTTAATCACCATTAATGTATAGCATTTTAGTTGGGTAATCTAATACACATTAAATGAGGTTTTCATGGCAAGAATCTTAGAAAATGCTTTAAATTCAACAGATTTTTAATGCTTATTTTAATTGATCTTTAATGGCAATGTATGTAGTAGTGAATTTTTGGGGAGTTTTTTTTTAATATGAAAAGAACAACATCATACAGTAGGCTTGTAAAGGTCAACCTAGCTATGATCAAGCTTGTTTGAACTGGTATACCTCATGCAACATACCAAGGCCCCATAAGGTCGCTCACTGGCATTTAAGCTGTACATATAATATTTGGGCATTGTCACTTAGAGCTGGCATTCAGCAACTTAATCATGCCCTGTATTTCTAAAAGTCCTTTAATTAACTAATATTTTATGATTTTCTTGTCATCTGCTTGGTTTATTTTCTTTCAAAATTTATAATACGATTACTGTCAGCGTGTCAAATAGTTTGTATCCAGATCAGAGTGAGGCCTGATGTTTTGTCATGTCAAATCTGGATTCAAACTGTTTGCAAAGATGATCAGCAGATGAGACACTAACAGGCAGAGAGTTATAAAGTAAATTATATCTTAAAGGTGTGCAGCTATATAAATTGTACAAAATATGAAACCTGTGCAATGTTTCATATTTTATATACTGACGGACTTTAAAAACGCAACACTTGGATAACAGCCTTAATTTATGTCTCAGAAAAGAAGGTAGAACAATAATTTTGATTGTATGTTAAAGAGCAATCATTTGTAAGTAAACCATGGAGAACTTGTCCAACTAAGATGAATTTAATGCATCAAAATGTAAAATTTTTGAGATAGGGGCCAACTGTTTTATGTGACCAAATGTTATGAATGATAGATTCCCTACTTCTTTAAACCAAGAAACACTAGAAGCACCAAGTTTGTATCATGGACTTTGTTAGTCACGGAGGAATCAATCTCATATTGATTGGCAGGTCTGCGATACAGCTTATTTACGTATACGACGTTTATCTGTGTGTACCCTTTCATTCAATAGCTTAAAATCTCCTCTACTTAAGAAAAGTTTAAATGGCTAAATTCATACGGAGCAAATAACCTCGTCCAGCTTAGTTGTACAATTAAAACTTAAGTGTTTGCTGAAGAAGTCAACTCATGATGGCATTATCGAAGCGAAGGAAGTTTACATTCAACAGTCTTTTTAAGATATAAGGGGAAGTTAGTGTTGCCTAATTAAAGTCCGCAAGTATATATTTCCTTGCTGTTTTTGCATTGCACAAGTTTCATATTTTATATATTTCCTTGCTGTTTTTGCATTGCACAGGTTTCATATTTCATATATTTTCTTGCTGTTTTTGCATTGCACAGGTTTCATATTTTAAATATTTCCTTGCTGTTTTTGCATTGCACAGGTTTCATATTTCATATATTTCCTTGCTGTTTTTGCATTGCACAGGTTTCATATTTTATATATTTCCTTGCTGTTTTTGCATTGCACAGGTTTCATATTTCATATATTTCCTTGCTGTTTTTGCATTGCACAGGTTTCATATTTTATATATTTCCTTGCTGTTTTTGCATTGCACAGGTTTCATATTTTATATATTTCCTTGCTGCTTTTGCATTGCACAGGTTTCATATTTTATATATTTCCTTGCTGTTTTTGCATTGCACAGGTTTCATATTTCATATATTTCCTTGCTGTTTTTGCATTGCACAGGTTTCATATTTCATATATTTCCTTGCTGTTTTTGCATTGCACAAGTTTTATATTTTATATATTTCCTTGCTGTTTTTGCATTGCACAGGTTTCATATTTTATATATTTCCTTGCTGTTTTTGCATTGCACAGGTTTCATATTTTATATATTTCCTTGCTGTTTTTGCATTGCACAGGTTTCATATTTCATATATTTCCTTGCTGTTTTTGCATTGCACAGGTTTCATATTTCATATATTTCCTTGCTGTTTTTGCATTGCACAGGTTTCATATTTTATATATTTCCTTGCTGTTTTTGCATTGCACAGGTTTCATATTTCATATATTTCCTTGCTGTTTTTGCATTGCACAAGTTTTATATTTTATAGATTTCCTTGCTGTTTTTACATTGCACAGGTTTCATATTTCATATATTTCCTTGCTGTTTTTGCATTCAATAGGTTTCATATTTTATATATTTCCTTGCTGTTTATTAGAACATGTTTTCAGCCCATATTCCTGACAGTAGTGGAACAAACCATCGGGCCTGATCTGGATCCAAACTGTTTTCAAAAAAGTTTAGGTCCAGATGATCATAATCTGTACTGCTTTCCATTCACACGGGTGGGCATCAGCGGAACTACCGCAAAATCGCGTCAACGTAAATTTGTTCCTTCGTCACATCCGGGATCTTTCGCGTTAGTGGCATCGTCACACAAAAGCCAAACAAAGGTAGGTATTCTCGCTTGTTTTGATTTTTTGTAAAAGAATGAGCAAATTATGTAAAAATCCGGCAATGCTATTCCATGTAGATATGATTTACCTTGCTAAACAGGCCAAACGCGATGTTGAAAAAAGCTTTGCTCTGAGATAAGGACCGTAACCAATTCGAACCCAGTACGGGATTTCCTCAGTTTTATGTCAAAACGAAGAAAGTTTGCAGATGTTTTGCCAGTTTTAGCTCAGAGCACGAGCATTTTACACATGACATGTACATAACAGTCCTTATTCGTCCTTCGGACGTAAAAAAATCGAACCGATCATGTATTATGAAGGAATGATGCCAACGTTTTCAGGCGCGGAGGCTCCTTCGCCATCGCGTTAGTTGTAACGTCACGCTCTAGTTCCTTGGAGGATACCATGTCAGTACATGCAGGCGCGCAGAGAAATGTGTGTATTATTAAAGTATCTGCTGAAACACCCCAAACGACCGCCAATCCATCTCAAACTCTGCTCCCCATGTACAAACTAGCACACTTACCCCTGTCTCACCCCCCCCCCCCCCCCCCCCAAAGACTCCCACAGTCTTTAGCTCAGCCTTTTGCGCAGATGTGCTACAGATGCAAGTATCAGGTATCGTCCACTGGTCCAAATAGACTTGAAGCGTGTTTTACTTTATATAACTTATCTCAAGTGCCACGAATCCAAATAAGCCTGTCCTTTTTTAAAATTTCCCCAGAGCTTTCGCTGCTCGCACACACAAAGTTTGGATGTAGATAAAGACAAGATCAACTTTTAGACCGCCAGCTGGATACGTCAGCATAAGCGTATAAAGAAGGCTTTTGCGATACGTACCGAAATATTGTGAGCTGAACATACCCTTTTGGGATTGGTTTGGGTTGTGTTGGGGTGTATATTAAAGAGCTATTCAGTCACTGCAAAGGCGGCAACTTTCATATCTCGTCGTGGTTCAGGTTCTATCTATTTGGTAGAGTTAATACCTTGTTTGAGCTGCGCAAACGTGCGTGCGTTCAATGGAAATACTGACCGTACATTTATTTACCCTTAGAGTGCCAATGCAATAAATATCGTCTGCTTGTGTCGTTTGAAGCCACTCGACAAACAATGTAGACCCAGATAAGGTGGCTCCTGTTGGAGCCGTCTGATCTGGGTCCACACTGTTTGCCTCTATTCTTTCGTTAACCAATAATCAGACATTTTCTGATGCAGTCACTTTGCTGGCGTTTTAAGGATTAAATAATATGTTTTGGGTCTTAACTGAAGTAATGGCGCAAGATGATACAGTTACTTTTGAATAAAACCGCGCCTCATTTTCAGCTTCATTACCATTACGATCTTTGTAAGGGTAAATCAGTGTAACGGTCAGGATTTCCATTGAACGCATATGGCGTTTGCGCAGCTCAAACAACTTATTAACTGTACCAAATAGATAAACCGGATTTTCCTACATAGCCATATGAAAGTTGCCGCCGCTGCAGTGACTGAATAGCCCTTTAATATACACCCCAACACAACCCAAACCAATCCTTAAAGGGTATGGGTCAGCTCACAATATTTCGGTATGTATCGCAAAAGCCGTCTTTATACGCTTATGATGACGTATCCAGCTGGTGGTCTAAAAGTTGGTCTTGTCTTTATCTCCATCCATACTTTGTGTGTGCGAGCAGCGAAAGCTCTGGTGAAACTTTAAAAATGCGCAGGCTTATTGGATTCGTGGTGACAAACTCGCATATACTGACAGATAAATTATATAAACACACTTCATGTCTATTTGGACCAGTGGATGGTACCTGATACTTGCATCTGTAGCACATCCGCGCAAAAGGCTGAGCTAAAGGTTGTGGGAGTCTTGGGGGGGGGGGGGGGGGGGGGGGGTGAGACAGGGGTAAGTGTGCTAGTTTGTACATGGGGAGCAGAGTTTGAGATGGATTGGCGGTCGTTTGGGGTGTTTCAGCAGATACTTTAATAATACAAACATTTCTCTCCGCGCCTGCATGTACTGACATGGTAATCTCCAAGGAACTAGAGCGTGACGTTACAACTAACGCGATGGCGAAGGAGCCTCCGCGCCTGAAAACATTGGCATCATTCCTTCATAGTACATGATCGGTTCGATTTTTTTACGTCCGAATGACGAATAAGGACTGTTATGTACATGCCATGTGTAAAATGCTCGTGCTCTGAGCTAAAACTGGCAAAACATTGCAAACTTTCTTCGTTTTGACATAAAACTGAAGAAATCCCGTACTGGGTTCGAATTGGTTACGGTCCTCATCTCAGAGCAAAGCTATCTTTAACATCGCGTTTGGCCTGTTTAGCAAGGTAAATCATATCTACATGGAATAGCATTGCCGGATTTTTACATAGTTTGCTCATTCTTTTACAAAAAATCAAAACAAGCGAGAGTACCTACCTTTGTTTGGCTTTTGTGTGACGATGCCACTAACGCGAAAGGTCCCGGATGTGATGAAGGAACAAATTTACGTTGACGCGATTTCGCGGTAGTTCCGCTGATGCCCACCCGTGATTCAGTCTGCTATTATTTAATTAATGATTGTTGTTGTTGTTGTGCTGGCATTGGTGTAGATAATTAAATGTAACAACTCTAGACATGATTGTATGTTAGGACTTCATGTATGCTAACTGATTAAAGAAGACAGTGTGTACTCAGATCAGACTGCTCATATCTACAGAAGCCATCTGATCTGAGTTCACTCTATCATCTTTATATTCTATTAGCATACCTGGAGTCCTTTCATACGGTGGAGTTGTTACATTTGGCGTTTATGGTTGCTTATAACAAGTTGTTTTGTAATATCACAGCAGCCAATTTTCTTATCATACTGTTATAGTAAAACCTGTGTAAAACGGCCACTCTCAAAAAGACAAAAAAATGGTTTTCAAGACCAATTATCGCTTAATGCAGGTCAAAAGTATTGCAGAATGCGCCAAGGAGAGCATTTCAAAGGGAGCATTCTGCAATACTTTCAACCTTCATTAAGCTACCATTTGTCATTAAGACCTTTGTTTTGCCTATTTTTAAGGGTCCGTTTTACACAGGTTTTACTGTACTGTGCAGGCTCCTCAGCAATTTTTTAAAGTCTTTGCATGCTAAGTTATGGTTCTTGCTTTTTTGTCATCGGCTGATTTTTTTTCCAGAATTATAGTTTTTTTAAAAAATTCTTTCAGGAACCCTATCAGAATGTCAAAAGTTTGGTTCCAAATCAGGCCTGACATAGGTCCAAATTGTTTTCAAAGGTAATCAGCAGACATTACAGGCAGGTAAATATTGAAACATTTTTTAGTGCATTCATACTTTTGTCAGTGCAACTGCTCTCAATAGATCATAAAATTCTACAGAAAAACATAAGGGTCCACAGAAGTCAGATAGGGAGCCCAATGGCTTAGTGGTAGAGTGCTTGACTCGAGACAGAGGGGCAGCGGGTTCGAGCCTCACCGGCATCACTGCGTTGTGTCCTTGAGCAAGACACTTTAATCCTAGCTTAGTACTGGTTCAACCCAGGAAGACCCATTCCTTTACAACTGAAAGATTGTTGATGGGACGTAAAGAATCAAATCAAACAAACAGAACTCAGATTAGTAGTTCAACTTGCCACTGACTGTGCGAGGGCGGGGCCTGCTCAATCAAGTGATGATGCCTCGAATCAGGTAAAGCAAATAAATGAATCAAACGTCTGCCCAAAACTGCACTCTTAGTGCTATATTCATTATACACACCCTATACCCGGGATGAAACATTATTATTTACAGCGCAGATGAGATGCAAGCACACACGTCGCATGATTTTATGGATTGTCGCAAGTTGACATTATTTTTACTTTTACAGACAATTATACGAGGAGTTGCCAGTTAAGTCTTTGCAGAGGAACACAGAGTACCTACCTTTATATTTCGCAATATATTGTAGTTAATTTGCAACAGAAATAATATGTTTTTAATGGGATTATTCAACCAAAGACATGAAAATTGATTACACTTTCTAAATGCTAGAGTTCTGTTTGTCCAATTGTCCTTGTCAAATGTTCAAGGTATACTAGAATTTTTCTTTGTTACGTATCAGCAAGAGAAAATGAATAGCAAGGTACACTATTTTGTGCACTCGTCGACTGCAACCACCACACGATGACTGTGCTGTTCAAGTACAGTGGTTCTCTAGCGTGACGTTTAGCTATACATGTATAAAATATTACTTTAGAGCAAACAACAAAGGCACTGATAAGATTTAACTGGTCTGCACCTTTGTTCTTTTTTGTCTCCAACAAAAGAAGGTTTCTCACAATGAGGCTAAATTAGTATATTCATGCAGCATGACAATGGTCAAATTATGTGTCAATATAAAAATATGGAATGTATTTCTTCAAAAAAGTTTCAATTTTCGCAAACACTATTTTACCTGTTAACTCTCTTATACGTAGCTAAATAAGTAAAAAAAACAAACTACAATAATTCAGGAATATTTTTAACACTGGTGTCATCTGCTGATAACCTTTGCGCACAGTTTGGACCCAGATCAGGCCCGACAAAATGTTGGGCCTGATCAGTGTCCAAACTGTATGACACTCAGATGGTATTCCTGAAAGAATTTTTGGAAAAAAATTATTTTGAAAAAAAAAATCAGCAGACAACAAAAATTCAGTAGGCAAAGTCAGTTAAAATAATAATCGTTTTTTTTATCATCAAAATATTGCACTCACATGAGTTTCACACTATTGCATAAGCTGGTTTTGGCACCCTTCAAGTTTTGACCATTCTGTGTGCAAAAGGGTAACACTTAAACTCTCTCGCTATGATCTTAACTGGGAAAGTAAGCCTCGATCTACTTATAAAACACAATATAAACAAAGCTTACACATCAAAGGGGGAATTTATTCCTAGTTAAACTATAATATTACCCCTACAACAACATTACCGTTCCATTAATAATAATATCACTGACATCATTCAAACTCCAATACCACTGGCATTCCTCCCTGCTTTCTGCCGCTCTAGCACTATCCTATCAGTTTTCTGCCCAGAGAAGCAGAAAATTGTGCTGAATATGGTATTACAGAGAGCACTGCTTTATCTGACTATATACCTGGCTACTAATTAAAGCACTGCTTTATCTGACTATATACTTGGCTACTAATTGAAGCACTGCTTTATCTGACTATATACCTGGCTACTAATTGAAAGACTGCTTTATCTGACTATATACCTGGTTACTGATTAAAGTACTGCATTACATGACACTATACCTGGTTTTGGATTAAAGTACTGTCTTACATGACAACATACCTGATTACTGATTAAAGTACTGCCTTACATGACAATATACCTGGTTAATAATTAAAGTACTGCCTTACATGACAATATACCTGGTAACTGATTAAAGTACTGCCTTATATGAAAATACACCTGGTCACTGATTAAACAACTGCCTTACATGACAATATACCTGGTCACTGATTAAAGGACTGCCTTATGTGACAATATACCAGGGCCCAGAATTACAATGCCTCCTTAAAGTAAAGCAAGACTTAAGTTAAGAATTGATATTTCAACATGCTATATTAAATGCTAAACAAATTGCCTGGATCGATGTTGTATTTGTGGTCAAAGATATCATTGTAATCTTCAGAGAAGTTCAATCTATTTTGATTTCAAACAGTTTTAAAAGTTATTTTTTGCATCCTGAAAAAGCAATACTTAACTTAAATCTTCCTTAACTCTAAGGAGGCATTGTAATTCCGGGCCCTGGTCACTGATTAAAGTACTGCCTTACATGACAATTTACCTTGTCACTGATTAAACAACTGCCTTACATGACAATATACCTGGTTTTTGATTAAAGACCTGCCTTAAATGACAATATACCTGGTCACTGATAAAAGTACTGCCTTACATGACAATATACCTGGTTACTGATTAAAGTACTGCCTTATATGACAATATACCTGGTTACTGATTAAAGTACTGCCTTACATGACAATATACCTGGTAACTGATTAAAGTACTGCCTTACATGACATTATACCTGGTAACTGATTAAAGTACTGCCTTACATGACAATATACCTGGTCACTAATTAAAGTACTGTCTTACATGGCAATATATCTGGTAACTGATTAAAGTACTGTCTTACATGACAATATACCTGGTCACTAATTAAAGTACTGTCTTACATGGCAATATACCTGGTAACTGATTAAAGTACTGCCTTAAGTGACATAATACCTGGTAACTGATTAAAGTACTGCCTTACATGACAATATACTAGGTCACTAATTAAAGTACTGTCCTACGTGACAATATACCTGGTTACTGATTAAAGTACTGCCTTACATGACAATATAAATGGTCATTGATTAAAGTACTGCCTTACATGACAATATACCTGATTACTGATTAAACAACTGCCTTACATGACAATATACCTGGTAACTGATTAAAGTACTGCCTTATGTGACAATATACCTGGTTACTGATTAAAGTACTGTCCTACGTGACAATATACCTGGTTACTGATTAAAGTACTGCCTTACATGACAATATACCTGGTCATTGATTAAAGTACTGTCTTACATGACAATATACCTGGTAACTGATTAAAGTACTGCCTTATGTGACAATATACCTGGTTACTGATTAAAGTACTGCCTTACATGACAATATACCTGGTCACTGATTAAAGTACTGCCTTACATGACAATATACCTGGTCACTAATTAAAGTACTACCTTACGTGACATTATACCCACGCTTAGGGATGTCTGTTACAACGCAAGGTGGTTCTGGACGACAGTACGTTACGGGTTCCAGACGAAATATTTCTAAATATAGGTTTGTGCTATTGAATGTGTATCGTTTTCGGGAGACTTAAGACACAATAAACCGCAAGCATCTTATTTTGTCTTTGTATATTTGTCCGCGACACTTATCTAAACTTAATGAATCATGTAGAGCATGGCAACTGTATCCAGTTAACGCGTATATGATACATTATTATTCTTGAAACTGTATTTTACTACTACACATATCCTCATATCCTTATTTAGTACTTTCACTTTCGTTTTCTTTGAACATTTTATGACTTGATGTGATTAAACATTGCATTGTCCATCACATAGACCAAGAAAGAACTTTCTTATAAATCTGCTTACTTTAGACGAACGCGTTTTTAAAACCAAAACGAATGTACTGCAGTCATTTTTCCATGTTACAGATGTGTAACGACTGCAAATATTTTGTTACAGGTTATTGTCGACAGCGTAGCAGGTGGAGACGACAGTGATGAATTTATTAAATATATCTTACACCAAAGAATCTTCTGTTTTGACCGAGGGTGAAATGTCATTTACCCTGTATGAGAATACGAATATGGCCAATACTCAGATTATGTACTGTTATTTCGAGACGCACATGACTTGACATCGTGGCCTTGTGCTTAGCGTGTCAGACTTTGGAACCAGAAGACCAGGGTCGATTCCAGGGTGGGCACTTATAACATTTTTTTTATTTTTTTTTCTTTTCCCCTTTTCCCTCTTGTAATGCAAAATTACTTCATACAAGAAATATGGAATTATATAAATGACAAAAATTACACTCCTTAAATTTTTTAATTGAATTACCCTCGAAATTTGTGGGGGTGGGGATAACTTTCGCCCTCCCACAATATAATTAGTCTGGTGACCCCATTTTTTCTTTTTTCTTAAATGTCAAATGATAGTCCATGAAATAATAACAATAAATAATATTTTTCATGTCAGCATTTTTTATATAAAATTTACTCCAAAAATCGAAATCCTTTTATGGGGGAATAACCAAAATATATCATGCAGTATCTTGACATGCTTGGGAAAAACAAATACATTTTCACATTTTCTAGAAAGCTTGAGGTCATGAGCAATAATTAAAATAAGGAAGCTGGATGGCGATTACAAATGTATTAGCTTAATATTAAGGACTTGGATTTTTTCAGAAAATTTGTAAAATGCTGAAAACTTCCATGTGAGATTATGAAAAAATTGAGTGTAGTGACATATCCTTTTTATTTCATAAATTGACAGTCCATACATAAAGCAAACTGTATGCAAACAATTAAAAAGATGTTAAAGTGGGAAGTATTACCCGTAATTGCCCTAAATAAGCTCCAGGTCTGACAAAGTGTAAGTCACATATCATACATGGTTGAATAAAAGAACGTTTTAAGCGTACCAAAGCTGAAGGCTCCGAGGTGAGCTAATAGTATACAAATAACTCCAGCCCCCATTCGTCTGTCTGTTCGTCAACATTTTCAAACATCTCCTTTGAAACCACAATGTCAATCGAATTTCATATGGAGACTCCTTAAGATGGAGGGAAGATAGTTATTCGAATGATCTTAAAATGCATTTAGGCCCCGACCCCCGTTGCTTAGGCTGCTGTCCATTCTGAGGCGGTGATTCTCTTGTTGTTGATCTATTGTTTAATTTACTTATCATTATGGGGGTTCTGTGTTTGTCTTTGTTTTGGTATGCATTATTTTGCGCCCTTCCTAGTTTTGCAATCATCTTGAAGAGAAAGAGAGAGCTGGTAGCTTTGCTTTTATTGTCTTACGGATATCTTGTTACTGTAAAGGTTCAGTGGCTTTTCCTCATGATGTAGTGGGTTGGTCTGGAGATTATGATTGTTGTATTTCCTGATCATACTCACTAACGTCTTGGTCTTGTGACCAAGATGCCGCCATGCTCAAATAAGGTAAAGCACCTTTTGAATATTCTCTGGAACCAGAAGACTAAAATGCCACCAATCCCATATATGGAATAAACCTTTAAATTCTTCTGATTAACTTGGTATGCACATTCAAAGGGAGGTCGCACAATGTTGAACTACTTCTTCAGGAGTTGAATAGGCTTCAGAGCAGTATTTTCATCTACTCGAGTGTTCGTGAAAGGAAGAAAATGTCGTCTCACATCTGTTACAGAAAAACTGACGTCGTCTATTGCCTGTTACACAGTCGTCTCTAACCAGTAACATTAGAAAATGAATTTTTTGAGGTTTTCAGTTTTCTTTTAAGAAGGACATGGTACAATTGACTGAAAAATCATGTGAGATCTATTGTCTGACCATTTATGCTTATTTCATGACGAGAACGCAAGTAATGAATCACAAATTACACATTTCTGAAGTTTCTTTTCCAGACCAGAGTTTTACAATTTAACTACAAATATCTACAGTGTTTGTACTTCTAATGTCAAACTTACAAACACTAATATGACAGGAATTATTTAAAATAGCCAAACACACTATATTATCATTTTCTACGACGTCTGTGTGAGTTGCCCCTCTCCACTGTCGTCCAAAACCCTAAATCTGTCATCTAAAACCCGTTTCCTGTCGTCCAGCACGAGTAAACAGTCGTCATAGGCCCGTAACGAATTGTCGTCCAGAACCACCTTGCGTTGTAACTGACATCCCTAAGCGTGATACCTGGTCACTGATTAAAGTACTGCCTTACGTGACAATATACCTGGTTACTGATTAAAGTATTGTCTTACATGACAATATACCTGGTAACTGATTAAAGTACTGCCTTACGTGACAATATACCTGGTCACTAATTAAAGTACTGCCTTACGTGACATTATACCTGGTCAGTGATTAAAGTACTGCCTTACGTGACAATATACCTGGGTACTGATTAAAGTACTGCCTTACCTGACAATATACCCAGTCAATGATTAAAGTACTGCCTTACGTGACATTATACCTGGTCACTGATTAAAGTACTGCCTTGTGTGACAATATACCTGGTAAATGACTAAAGTACTGCCTTACATAACAATATACCTGGTTACTGATTATTGTACGGCCTTACAGTGACAATATATCTGGTCACTGATTAAAATACTGCCTTACATGACAATATACCTTGTCACTGATTAAAGTACTGCCTTATATGACAATATACCTTGTCACTGATTAAAGTACGGCCTTACATGACAATATACCTTGTCACTGATTAAAGTACGGCCTTACATGACAATATACCTTGTCACTGATTAAACTACTGCCTTACATAACAATATACCTGTTTTTTGATTAAAGTACTGCCTTACATGATAATATACCTGGTCAAAATGATTAAAGTACTGCCTTACTTGACAATATACCTGGTCACTGATTAAAGTACTGCCTTACATGACAATATACCTGGTCACCAGGGCTGTGGAAATACCCTGCCCGACTTGTCCGACCTGGTCCCATTTCATTCAGGACAAGTTGACAATTTCAATCTACTTGTCCTTGGACAAGTACAAAATTTGTATAAAGTTAATAAAATTTTATATTAAATATTTTGATTAATCATTATGAGTTCACATGTTGCATTGAAAACAGTGTGGATCCTGATCAAGTGGCTTCTGAAGAAGTCAGCTGATCTGGATCTACACTGTTTACAAGAGAGTTGATATCTGCATGGTTTCATACTGTTTTCGAAAGTGAAAATTGTTTAAGCAGCTATTCTGTACTATCTGACAAGTAAATTTTTCTTTGGACAAGTACATTACGGCCATTTACTTGTCCTTGGACAAGTAGAAAATTTTACTATTTCCACACCCCTGCTGGTCACTGATTAAAGTACTGCCTTACATGACAATATACCTGATTACTGATTAAAGTACTGCCTTACATGACAAAATACCTGGTTGCTGATTGAAGTATTGCCTTACATGACTATATACCTGGTCACTGATTAAAGTACTGCCTTACATGACAATATACCTGGTCACTGATTATGGTATTTAATAGAGAGCATTGCTTTATCCAACAATATTCCTGGTTACTGATTTAAGTTCTGCCTTATGTGACCAATATATCAGTACTGCCTTACATGACAACTGGCCACTGATTAAAGTACTGCTTTATGTGACAAAATACATGGTTACTGATAAAAGTACTGCCTTAAGTGACAATATACCTGGTCACTGATTAAAGTATTCCTTACGTGACAATATACCTGGTCACTGATTAAAGTATTCCTTACGTGACAATATACCTGGTCACTGATTAAAGCACTGCCTTAAGTGACAATATACCAGGTTACTTACAGTTCTGCCTTATGTGACAATATACCTGGTTACTGATTAACGTACAACTTTATCTGACAATATACCTGATTACCGTATAAAGTACTGCCTTACGTGGCAATATACCTGGCTACTGATTAAAGTACTGCCTTACTTGATAATTGAACTGGTTATATGAATACATACATTTTCAAAGAGTGCAGCCTTAGATCGCATTGTCTTTATATGATGATATACCAGGTGACTGGATAGAATAATGTTCTGTCAAATAGCACTGTCTTACGTGGCAATATAAATGGTTACTGAATGCTATATCAAAGAGCACTTGACTTATGTGCCAATAAATCTGGTTAGTTAATAAATGTTTTATTAGATACTATTGACTTCCTTATTACAATATACCTGGTTACTGCATAAATGCTATATCAGATAGCATTGCCTTACTTGACAATATACCGGGTTACCGAATGTATGATACACCAGATAGCATTGCCATATGTGACAATATACTGATGCTATATATGTGTAAAGCACTGCTTTAAATTACATTATACCTATTTACTGAATAGATACTATATAAGTACACTGTTTTGTGACAATATGCCTATTTATTGAATAAATGCTATATATAATAATAAGAGAAAATAGATACTTTCATTTTTGCCAGCCCTGCATAAAAGTAAAGTTTATACCCACTTTATTAAGACATACCTGTGTTGGAGGTATCTGGGTAAACTGTGTGTTAATTTGATATGCAACAAAAAAAAATGTTAAATTTTGACCCCATCTGGGGGTTCAGGGTGTGTGTAAGGACCGAATACGTAAGGACAGATATTCAACATGACTATTTTCAGAATAAAAAAAAAATGTTTTGACCTTTTGACCCCGCCCCAGGGGTCAAGGGTGTGTGTAAGGACAGAATATGTGCTTGCATGGTGCTCTATGCTCCAGTCCCATTAATTTGATATGCAACATGACTACTTTCATAATAAAATTGTTTTGACCTTTGATCCCACCCCAGGGTTCGAAGGTGTGTGAAAGGACAGAATATGTGCTTGCATGTTATTGCATTCATAATTCCCTTAATTTTATGTGCAACATGACCATGTTCTGAAAAAGTTGAATTTCGACCTTTTGGCCCAATCCCCGGGGGTTGAAGCTTTAAAAAAACTTTTTCTATTTCCTATATGTTGAATAGCAATAAGTTTTCAACCCATATTTCTAAATTGCTCCCTGTCAAACGAGAAAAGCATTTTTGCTGATAATTTGAGGGCTGAACCTACTATTCTTTCCATGGAAAACAAATTATCACTTTTCTGGCCATTTTTCTGGGCAATTCTTCATTAAGACTGTGGGTGGTCCTTTTCTTTTCAAGATTGCCCTACATTTAAAGTCTTTTTTATGCTGTATGAACCTAAAGAAGGCTGGTCAAAACATATAACTCTTTGCATGCTGTGCTTATATTGTCATCTGCTAGCTTTTTCCAAAATTAACTGCTTCAAAACTTTCTTTCAGGAACACTATCAGAGCGTCAAATGATTTGGATCCAGATCAGGATCGACTTTCTGTTGGTTCCGATTTTGGTCAAGCATATCAGCAGATTATAAAATTTAAAGTTGCCAGTTAATCAATACAGAACTTGAGAGGCAAAACAGTCCTTTTCCCCCTAATCAGCCTCCAATTAATTTACTTAAGTCACTGACGCAATTGATTTCAAGCATAAATCCCAACACATGCCTCTGGATAGCGTAGCATAAATAAAAATTACTTTTCTTATTTCTCACCCAAAACATATGTTGTGGGTACTCAAAAGAACCGTCTCATTGAGACCGTTCTTTTGAGCACCCAAAACACATGATTTAACTGATGGATAAGAAAATAATTGCAATCTCATGTTCAAAACATTTTCCTTATCTGAGCTGCTGCCAATACTTATTATTATTGATAGAAGCTGCAATTTTGAACCATCATTTGAAAGACTAAAGGAGATCAGAGCTTCGTGACTCACCGTATGTGACTCATCCTCGATGGCTTTCGATGTTAGATCATTACAGGGACTTGAAGCACTGCAGAAAAGATTTCTCGATGCAATAGCGGTATCTCTCTCATTGGCTTGACCAAAGTGGATAGGCTTCTGAATCTGCAAAGAGATGTTTTAGCAAAATTTAAACATAATGTTCATGCACCTATCCAGAGGGGGGGACAGGGGGTCTGGACCCCCCTGAAAAATCACAAAAATATAGTGTTTCTTAGCAATACTGGTCCGGATCCCCTGGAAAATCTCAAAGCTACCAAGCCAGCATTCAATGTTGGGCCATCATCGGCCCACCAGCGAAATGCCATTTAAATGGTGTTTCGCTGGCGGACCGATAATGGCCCGCTTTTATTGGTATTTGGATCCTCTCTCCCCTTATAAAAAAAAAAATATATATATATATATATATATCAGAGTTGGACCCTCTCTGACAAAACTTTCTGGATCCGTGCATGATGTTTGTATAGTTTCAGGACCTATACAGAAACAAAGATGCAGTGAAGGACATGGACTGCTCACCTGAGTCTCCTGTTCTAGGTCGGGTTCAACATTTTAACAAAAATCTTGAAATACGGACAGAGAAACAAATGATATTGAAACACTTATAACAGGATTTTAGTTTGAATGCTTAGGTCCGATCCGCTTGGTGGATAAGATAGTTGGGCAGAGGCCAAAAATCAACTTTCAGCATATGATCATGTTGCATATCAAATTAAAGGGAATGAAGCATAGAACAAAATGAAAGTGCACATTTTTCACTTACACACATCCTTAACACCTGGGGTGGGGTCAAGGTCTGAAAATAAAAAATCGGAAAGGGGTGATACCTGTATTGTATATCAAATTTAAGAGAGAATGGAGAGTAAAACAAAATACAAGCAACATGACTACTTTCAGAATAAAAATGTTTTGACCTTTTGACCCAGTCCCAGAGGCCGAAGGTGTGTGCTTGCATGGTGGTCTATGCTCCATTCCCTTTAATTTGATATGCAACATGACTACTTTCAGAACATAAAAAGTTTTGACATGTAAGGACATAATGTGCTTGCATGGTGTTTTATGCTCCATTCCCTTAAATTTGATATGCAGCATGACTACTTTCAGAAAAAAAATGTTTTGACAGAATGTGTGCTTGTGTGGTGTTCTATGCTCCATTCCCTTTAATTTGACTACTTTCAGAAAAAATTCTTTTTGACCCCACCCCCGGGGTTAAGGGTGTGTCTATGGGCAAAATATTTGCTATCATATTGCTGCATCCTTCCCTTTAATTTGAATGCAACATGACCATATTCTAAAAACAGTTTTCTGCCCTACCTCCTAAGTACACCCAGGGGGCTGGACCCAGGCCTTTAAACTAAAATTATGTTTGATTTGTTTTGCATCTATTGTACCTATGTCTGCATGCGAAATTTCGGTAAAAAGTATTGACAACTGACTTAGTTATTGTGTAATTTAAATATTTGACCTTTGACCCCACCTAAGGGGTCATGGGGGTGGGGTCGAATTTTGGCACCATCATGCTCATCTACAGGCACTAGATAATCATGGCCTATAGAGAGAAGTTATCAGATAATGTGAAGTTTATCACACAAAAAAGCCAATACTGCTTAAAAATTAAATTACACAAAACCTAAGACAAAATAGGGCCATAACTCAGTAAAAATTTTGTGGATTATCTCTAATTTCAAACTTGACCTGTATTTAATGATGCTTTACCCTTCTTTTAACTTTGAATGAAACTGATGAATACTTTCAAACATTTTTGATCGGAAACAAAAATTTAGCCAAAACCTAAGTCAAACAAGAGGGCCCTAGGGCCCTGGATTGCTCACCTGAGTCCAGGCACATGAGTAGATGATGTATTGGCCTGTGGCTAAGGAGATATGATATGATTCAAAGATATTTCTAATTTAGCTCTGGTAGCCAAACTGAACCTTCTGATCAATTTGGTAGAAGACAACATGAGGACCATTTTGATTATGTCCCAGTAGTTCAGGAGATTTTGTTTGAAGCAGAGCAAACCCATTTGTGCAATTTTATTAGAGGGCATCATGAGGAACACTTTTGTGAAATTATTTTTAATTTGGACCAGTGGTTCAGGAGATGTCTTTAAAAGATATTTCATATCTGGAGCTCTGGAAGCCCTTTTGTTCAGCGGAGCAAAACCATTTGTGCAATTTTGGTAGAAGGTATCAAGAGGAACAATTCTGTGAAATTATTTTGAATTTGGACCAGTGTTTCAGCAGGAGATGTTGTTAAAAGATATTTCTTATCAGGAGCTCTAGTGGCCCTTTTGTTCAACAGAGCGGAACAATTTTGGTAAAGGGCACTATGAGGAACAATTCTGTGAAATTAATTTAAATAAGGACCAGTGGTTTAGGAGGGAATGTCATTTAAAGATTTCTTATCTAGAGCTCTGGCAGCCCATTTGTTCTGTGTAACGAAACCATTTGCGCATTTTTGGTATAGGGCATCATGAGAAACAATTCTGTGAAATTATTTTGAATTTGGACCAGTGGTTCAGATGTCATTTTAAAAAATTTCTTATCTGGAGCTCTGGCAGCCCTTTTGTTCAGTGGAGCAGAACCATCTGTGCAATTTTGGTAGAGGGTATTATAAGGAACAATTCTTTGAATTACTTTGAATTTGGACAAATGGTTCAGGAGATGTCTTTAAAAGATATTTCATATCTGGAGCTCTGGAAGCCATTTTGTTCAGCGGAGCAAAACCATTTGTGCAATTTTGGTAGAAGGTATCAAGAGGAACAATTCTGTGAAATTATTTTAAATTTGGACCTGTGGTTCAGGAGATGTCATTTAAAAGATTTCTTATCTGGAGCTCTGGCAGCCCTCCTGGTCGACGGAGTGGAACCATTTGTGCAATTTTCAAAGGGGGCATCATGGGAAACATTCATATGGAATTTGGATCAGTGGTTTAGTAGGATAAATTGTTTAAAGATATGCCTTACCTGGAGCTCTGGAGGCCATTTTGTTTAGCGGAGCGGAACCATTTGTGCAATTTAGTAGAGGGTATTATGAGAAACAATTGCGAAATTATTTTGATTTTGGACCAGTGGTTCAGGAGATGTCTTTTTAAGATATTTCTTATCTGGAGCTCTGGTGGCCCTTTTGTTCAGCGGAGCAGAACCATTTGTGCCATTTTGGTAGATGGTATCAAGAGAAACAATTCTGTGAAATTATTTTTGATTTGGACCAGTGGTTCAGGAGATGTCATTTAAAAGATTTTTTATCTGGAGCTCTGGCAGCCCTCCCGTTTGGTGGAGTGGAACCATTTGTGCAATTTTGAAAGAGGGCATCATGGGGAACATTCATGTGAAGTTATATGAAATTTGGACCAGTGGTTTAAAGAAAAAGTTTACAGAGGGACGGAGCACGACGGAAGAAGACCGATCACAATAGCTCACCTTGAGTCTTCGGCTCAGGTGATCTAAAAAGCTAATCTCTGTGACTAAGCAACCAAGATGACATGCTCTCCATTGGAACTTTCTTACAAAAAAACTTACAAGTATTCCTTACTGAAAATATGCATATATACATGTACATCTAAATCAAGCTAGTCTTGGTAACTGAGCACGATGGCTTAAACCTCACCTGGTCGCAAGCCCAGATGACAGGCTCTCCTATGGAGTTTTCTCACAATAAATCTTACATTTTATGGGAGTGCAGTCATTGTCTGTGCAGGCGCGATACTTTCTTACAAAAAAACTTACAAGTATTCCTTACTGAAAATATGCATATACAGTCAACCCTCTTTATAACGACACTGTTTGTTCCAAGCTATCTTTGACGTTAAAGTGAATTTGCTGTTATAAAGAAATTCTGACCAATACCAGATTTCCATATGATAATCATTTGGTAAAAGAAAATATTATACAAATGAATTAAAATGCTAGTATTCCAAATGTATACATCAGTTCAATTTCATATTGCATCAAAATGCACAAAGCTTCCCAATTATTTAGTGAGACAGAAACCTGTTCATGCAAAAAGACCTTGTTCTGACGAGAAAGTTGTCTGGCACATGGTAACAATTCTGTTATAATGAATTTATTTTCAATATAATTTGTATATCTGTTCCCAGAAGTTACTGTCGGTGTCGTTAAGTGAATATTCTGTTTTAAAGAGGGAAGTTTAATGGAAACAGATCCGTTCCCAGCAATTTTTTGTCGGATATTGAATATTCTGTTATAATGAGTGACGTTATAAAGAGTTTTGACTGTATACATGTACATCTAAAACAAGCTAGTCTTGGTAACTGAGCACAATGGCTTAAACCTCACCTGGTCGCAAGCCCAGATGACAGGCTCTCCTATGGAGTTTTCTCACAATAAATCTTACATTTTATGGGAGTGCAGTCATTGTCTGTGCAGGCGCGATACTAAACGGATCGACCTGTCTGCTTTGGGACATCACGACTGAAAAGTCGGGTTTGTGCTGTTACGCAGTATGCATTACTCAAAACACCTACGTTAAAAAGTAACAAGCGTTAAATGCCTATAGATAATCCTTCAATGGAGATATCTAGTCATTTAGGAAGCCAAATCATAACAATGATAGGTATTACGGTATTCAGCCATAGACTGATCATATTGTATGCACTAAAACATTTTTAAAAACATTCTCCACATGGCATTTTCAAAGAAACTGTTTCAGTGACATGTCATGACGCGCTTGATAAACAATATTGAATCAGCCAATCAAGCGAATCACATGACACTGTGACGCATTTAGTAAACAAATATGTCACATGTACCTACAGTGCTCAGGTCAGTATTTGATAAAATGCTTCCGGTCAATGACAATGGGAGCGCAGTGGCTCAGTGGTACAGTGCTTGACTAGAGACCGAAGGGCTGCGGGTTCGAGCCTTACCAAAATCACTGTCTTGTGTCCTTGAGCAAGACACATTAATCCTAGTTAAGTACTGGTTCAACCCAGGAAGACCTGTCCCAACGTAACTGAAAGATTGTTGAATGGGATGTAAAGAATCAAATCAAACATACAGCAAACCCAGATGACCAGCTCGCCTATGGAGTTTTCTCACAATAAATCTTATATTTTATAAACATATACATATAAATCAAAAAAAAACTGATCAGGATGGCTTAAACAGGACTTTAGTTAAGAGTGCGTAACGAAAATTTAATTTTCTTATTTCTCAACCAAAAAACAATGTTGTGGATACTCAAAAGAACCGTCTCAATGAGACAATTCTTTTGAGCACCCAAAACATATGTTAAAACTGATGGATAAGAAAATATTTACAATTTTATGCTGAAAATTTTTGTTTATCTAAACCTGTGCTTAAACCTCACCTGGTGGCATACCCAGATGACATGCACTCCCATGGAGCTTAATTTCTGACAATAAAACTTACTTTTTTATATATTTTCCATGGTGAATATTATAAAATACATCCACACAACGCAAAAAAATACTTTCAATAAATCTGCATTTCACTCCTGGATATGCAAATGTAATTTCAAATGACCCGTTTATAAATGATTAGTAGAGTGTTTTATTTTACCTTGCTAGCATTAATTGCTGGCAACAATCAATGAAGTTTTCGCTGGCTGCCAGTAAACAAAGAAAAAAATTGTTCCATAGCCAGAAATGAGACTTTTCTCCTAAAAATGACAATATTTTTCTTATTTTCTTATGAAAACATGTGTTGTGGTACTCATTTGAAGCATCTCTATGAGACCCTTCTAAAGAGTAGCTACAACATATGTTTTTGTTGAGGAATACGAAAACTATCGTTCCGGATATATTTCTTAGCTAGGGCAATGGAACATCATAGTATACCTCAGAAATTAAGTAAGCAGACCACATCAGAAGGTAAAGAGTTAAAAAGCCCAGATAGATACAGCCCTCAGACTTATCACATTCTGCACAAGGTCATACTGACAAAACTCATCCAAACAACTTTGGAAAAAGTTGACCACTAAAAGGTAATATGATGCACCCCATGATGAGATTTGCTACTTATGGCAAATGTGTAAGCCTCGATAAAATGCCCAAGCAAGACTAGAAGTCTAAATTTTGGTCTGAGCCCCATACTTTGTGTATGCGGCAGTAGTGAAGGCCCTGGCGCGTAAACTTGCTTGAACCTCCATTGCCCAACAATCCGATAAGTACCAATTTTTGTTCATTTCTTTCTCCCAGTAGTATAAATATAGTGAAACTGCTGGCAGCTGTTAGGTAATTTTTAAGCTTTTTATCAACCATTTCAGCTACAACTTGTGAAAAGAGATGTTTAAGCATAGAGGAACTCAAATCTTTGGATGCTGACGACAAAATTCTGACAACTTTTGTCATCTGCTGATTAGCTTTACACACAGTTCATTACAAGAGATATGGCGCTGTAGACTCTGCATTTTTTAACATTTAGACCTCATGTGACTTTGGAAATGGAGTCAAGGTAAACTAAACCTTACATCTCTCAGTGATATATCTGTGCAAGTTTAATTTAAATCCATTCATTCATTTGGGATCGAGCCATGATGTACATAAGCCATTTTTCAACATCAACCTTTTGTGACCTTGAAAATGAGGTCAAGGTCAGTAAAATCTATCATCAGTTTCAATCTCCTCATGCTACACACTCAAGACTATCCATCAGGAGATATGTTTCAGACAAGGAATTTTCTACTTATATGACCTCCAGTGACCTTGAACCGTGAAATTAGGGCTAAGGTCATCTAAATTCTAAACATTTATCTCACCGTACCTGATGATGTATATGTGAATGTTTGATCAAAATCCATCAATCCCTTCAGGAAAATGAGTGCAGACAAGAAGCTATGCCAACAGGACATGCGCATATCCAGAGGGGGAACAGGGGGTCTGGACCCCCCACCCCCTGATAAAAATCACAAAATATATAGGATTTCTTAGCAATACTGGTCCGGATCAATGTTAGGCCATCATCGCCATTTAAATCTGACAGGCAGATGATGGTCTGCTTGTAGTGGCATTTGGATTCTCCCTCCCCTCTTAAAAAAAAAAAAAAAAAAAATGTCGTCATAGTTGGACCCCCTCTGACAAAACTTTCTGTATCCCTGCATGCAGGATCAGCACCATAAAACAATGTCTCCATGCCCATCCCCGTACACCTTCTCATCAGAAGCCAACTGATCAGGATCTATGCACTTTTAGGTATAGGATATAGGATTTTGCAAAAAAAAGTTGTGTGGGTCAAATATGGTATATTGGAGTCCTTGCATGATAAACCAGCAAAATGAAAGGTGTACTCATTAACCCTTAACTCCATAATAACGCCTTTTGACGCCTTTGAAATAACACCTATTTGAAAACATTATGGAAAATGGAGCATTTGCTCTTTTGGAGCAAATACTCCATTTTCCATGTTTTCAAAAATATTCAAAACTTTTTTTTTTTTCTAGAATTATTTCAATGTTGTCTAAAAATAGGAAATGATGCCATAATCTAAAAATAGCCTATGGAGTAAAGGGTTAAAGATGGGTCAACCAGGGTATCTGTATCTAGTCAAATCAGTATTCACAAAGCACTCAGTGGGTTGCCACATCCTCCATTCTTTACATGGGCACAGCAAAGACAATGTCAAGTCATTCTGTTGGTTTTGTCCATACTGGACCCATAGGTATTGTAAACGTCCTTATTGCTAACTTGCTGCATAGCAGTTCCTATACTAGAATTGTGTTTTCCACACAAAAAAACAGATGTCTCCCTCCCTTTGGTGTCAGAAAGATCCAATATGTCATGAAATGCAATTTCAAACTGAAAAAATGGAGTGTGTTTTTTTTCTCCAGCAAACGATCAATTTCATATCCAGCAAAGATACCCTGCCAATGCAGTAAACTATTGCAAAATCATCATTTGGGGAAAAAGTAAATAAGCGCTAAATTAAAAATGCAATAAAAGTGAAAAAATCTGAGGATTACAGCCGAACATCTTGCACATCTTCAAACCTTAACCAAACCACCTGCAAAGTTTCAAAAAGATCTGGCTAAAATTTGTAGGAGGAGTTGCGTTCACAAAAGTCGAGCAAAAAAATGACTAAGTTCAAACTGCAAAAAAATTGTCAAAAATTAATCTCTGAGGATTACAGCTAAATGTCATGCACATCTTCAGACCTTGACAGAAACACCTGCAAAGTTTCAAAAAGTTCGGGCTAAAATTGTAGGAGGAGTTGAGTTCACAAGAAACTGAGTGTCTTTTTATGCTTAAGTAGAAGTTGAGGTTCAAACTGCAAAAAAAGTGACAAAAAATAATCTGAGGTTTACAGTCAAATTTCACACATGTCTTCAGACCTTGATAGAAACATCTGCAAAGTTTTAAAAATATCCGGATAAAATTGTAGGACAAGTTGCATTCACAAGATACCCAGGATCTATATGCTTTGGTAGAAGTTCAGCAAAAAAACTGCGAAAGAAGTGAATATATTATCTGAGGAATACAGCCAAATCTAATGCACATCTTCAGAAAATCATTGCTCTTCTCAGAGGTCTCCCTTTGATGTGCATGACCATTTCAGCGTTCAGGCTACGTTCTTGACTGTACTTTTGTTTGTTTGATTTTAGGTTTTACTTCCCAGTCAACAGCTATGGTCATGTCTAGACGGTATATCACCTAACCACACTTTTTCCTGGGCAAGCTTGACCAAGCGGTTCCTGTCCCCATGCAAAATTCTGGTCATTTTGATTTTTTGTCTGATTTGATTCTTTACGTCCCATCAACAATCTTTCAGTTAAACAGAGACGGGTCTTCCTGGGTTGAACCAGTACTAAGCTAGGATAAATAAGTCTTGCTCAAGGAACACAACGCAGTGACGCCGGTGAGGCTCGAACCCGCGACCCCTTGGTCTCGAGTCAAGCACTCTACCACTGAGCCACTGCATTCCCCAAAATCTGGTTAAAATTATTAGATAGTAATATGTGCACATACCTTCGCTTGTGACTGACAATAACCCTTTTCGAATCAGCGGAAAGACTAGAATGACCATAGAAATTATTTCATGAACCATCTCCACAAAGGTTGTATCAGGGACTGGGCCGGGAACGAACTTACGACCCATAAATCTGCAGTTGTACTCGCTACCGACTGCGCTACGGGGGCCCGGTGACTGTGAGTTCAATGACTTGTCTGAGAATACCCCTTGACATAAACAAACTAAGTAGTGTCTCTTTGCATGCTGGGTAATTTTCCATGCTTTTGTTGTCGTCTGCTGAATTTTTTCAAAATTAATGGTTTTTTTTAATTCTTTAAGGAAAGCTATCAGAGTGTCAAAACACTAACAGAGTGTCAAACAGTTTGGATCCAGATCAGGACCGACATTCCGTCGGCCCTGATCTGGGTCCAAACTGTTTACAAAGGTTCTCAGCAGACGACAAAAATTGCTGTTAGCAAAGAAAGAGTTAATAAACGAAAACAACTTGGCAGACAAAACAAGAAATATCTTTAAAAAAGATATTCGGCGGCTCTCAAATACTGACGATAAACGCAACCAAATTCGCTGGTTTAGACGAGGGCGCAACACCCTTGGGCCCTTATAGTGCAACGAGAGGATTTACATGGTAGTAGCACGACTAATATGCCGATAGTCGATCGGTTGAAAATGTCCGATAAACAAACAGTTTTAACACAATTTACTCGAAACAAAAAACGTTGATTTTTTCTTTGATATTTTCCGACTTGAAAATGGGATTTTTCATCCGAACATAGGAGAAAAGAAACGTTTTGGCATTGGGATTATAACCGTATAACGGCCAAAAAAGACTATTGTTGAAATATTTGAAACAGACTATAATCATGTCCAGATATAGGAATTGGAAAAGTTACAAATATCTTATTTAAATAACGTAATATTACTGTAAAGTCCTTTCGAATTTAGTGGGTTATTTTATAATGCACTTCTTTACTGTGTGCAAGGCATGTAAACAATGATAGTGACAGCAATTTACAAATACTGTACATCGGGGGTTGACCTATATTCGAGACGAGGTCGTTAATACATTTGCATTTTTAGACCAAGTGCACAGACTGGTTCTCTGCCATTTACATGTATGTTTTCAAGTTTAGTTTCATGTTTAATAAGATTGTAAGGACATTCTGAGTATCAACCAATGAGAGCATCTTTTTCCAGTCGGTGTGATGAATATTACAATTTAAAAATGCTTCTGATTGGTGAATAATTTAGAGCTAAAGCGATATTAGAACGGCGGCCTTTTGGCCGCCGTAAAAACAGGAACAAAACCTATCAATTTGATTAGCAGCTTAAGAAAGGCTTTTATTACATAATTCAGACATGTCACTCAGCAGAAAACCTACCTTAGGGGCATACAACCGGTTAGGACTCGGCCTGCCCTTCTCAGCTACGGAGACAAGCTGGCATCCTGACAATTTTGATTTAGCAAGATTGCTCTAATATTACTTTGGCATGAACAATAAAGGTAATGATCAGACTGTTCAATTTGCACTGGCTAATCTGCATTTTTATTCTTACATATGGAATAAAAGTTTTTCTTATCAACTTGTAATAATGGCACAACTCGTATTAACTACGGGAAATGTTCTAAAATTTCGAACACTAGTTGCCTGCCAAAAAGGCCTAGACAAACAGGGCATACCCTGATCAGACTGCTTCTTCAGATGCAGTCTGATCAGGGTATTCCCTGTTTGCTGTTCTGACAAGAAATTTGTGCATTCCAGCCCTGAAAACCAACATTTTATTTCAGAACAGAAAGAAAAACGTTTTAGAACATTTACCATAATAATAACTTTCTGTATTCTAGTAGACAATCAACATCAGCCAATATTTTCTGTCCTGAAAATGTTGTCTGCTTTATACTTCTGCTGCATATATTGAGTGCACATTACACTAGTTTTATCACTGAAGTTAAGACTATAAACCCTGATCAGACTGCTCCCAAGGGATCAGTATGATCTGGGTCTAAATTGTTCAAGAGAGCAGCAAACAAAAGTTGTGACTGGCTAGAAGAGGGACTTACTGATATAACCCTACATTTTTGGTTTTGTTTTGTTTGAGGTTTTTTGTCCCAGTCAACAGCTATGGTTATGCAGAGACAGTCAGTTCACCTAACCACACTTTTTTCTGGGCAAGCTTGATTAAGAGGTTAACCAGTACTTCATGCCCATTCTTTCAATTGTAACAACCCTTCTTGAATCAGCAGGAGGCAAATAACCTTAGAAATTATTTCGTAAGCAATCTCCACGAAAGCATAAAGCCAGGTCAAGATTGAACTTACAACCCCTGGATGAGCAATCGGACAATTGGACACACTTTCCATTGCACTGCAGGGTCCAGCAGCCCTTATTCTGTCAAAAAAATTCCTAAATGTTGTCTGCTATATATGTCTGCTGCATATTTTCAAGTGCATTTCAGACTAGTTTTTATTATGTAAGCAAACACTGAGAACCCTGATCAGACTGCTCCCTTGGGAGCAACCTGATCTGGGTCCATACAGTTTGCGATATTGGCTACCTAATAATATCTAAAATTTGATTTCTAGTGCCGGCTTTTGTCAACTGCTGATATTCTTTGCAATCAGTTAGGACAAAGATCAGAATGGACAGAATGTCTGTCCTGATCTTGACACTCTGATATTGTTCTTGAAAGCTTTTGAAAAAAAGGTTAACTTTAAAGACAAATGCCACCAAAGGAATGGGTCTAGCAGGGACACTGTTAGTAGAAAAGTTATTTGACAATGCTGGGCAGACCATTTTTAATGATTTTTTTAACTGATGCCAGAGGTCAAGGTCAGTGACCCCGAAACAAAAAGTGACACTCCGAGACTCCAAGAGGTATCCACACACAAAATTTGGGATTCCAGTACCTCAAATATTCTAGGAGATATGTTCAGGACACAATTATTCTAGAAAAGGTGGCCAGGGGTCAAGGTCACAGTGAACCGAAAATGGTATGAATCACCCGAGACCACAAGATGCATCTATATATCAAATTTGGGATTCCATACTCAAATAATATAGGAGATATGCTCTGGACACATTTATTCTTGAAACAAACTGTGAGGTCAAGGTCACAGTGACCATGAAATGGTAAGCAATACTCCACCACCCCAAGATGTACCCACAAACCAAACTTGGGATTCCTACCGTAATAATATAGGAGATATGCTTAGGACATAATTATTCTAGAAATGAGGCCAGAGAGGCCCAAACATGGTATGCAACATTCATACATCAATTTTGGGATTTCTATCCCAAATAATATAGGATATATGCCATGGAAAAGATTATTCTAGAAACAAGGTCAAGTGCCCACAAAATGGCATGCAACACTCCACCACCCAAGGTTGCATCCACACACCAAATTTGGTATTTCTACCTTGAATAATACAGGAGATATGCTTCAGACAAGATTGTTCTACAAATGAGGTCAAAGGTCACAGTGATGCAAAAATGGTATGCGACACTCAGCCACCCCAAGATCCATCCACACACCAAATTTGGAATTCCTACAGGTAATAATATTGGAGATATGCTCTGGACAAGCTTATTCTAGAAACACGGTCAGGTCAAGGTCACAGTGACCCAAAAATAGTATGCCACACAATGCAACCACAAGATGAATCCACACACCTAATTTGGAAATCCTACCTCAAATAATATAGAATATGCTTCCGACAAGCATTCTAGAAACAAGGTCAGGTCAAGGTCACAGTGACCTGAAAATAGATATGCAACACTTGGCAACCCCAAGATACATCCACACACCAAATTTGGGTTTCCTATCTCAAATAATATAAGAGATATTCTCTGAACAAGATTATTCTAGAAACAAGGTCAGAGGTCATAGTGATTGTCACAGTGACCCCAAAATGGTATGCATCATTCAATCACCGAAGATGCATCCACACACCAGATTTGGGATTCCTACCACAAATAATATAAGATATATGCGCCGGACATGATTATTCTAGAAATGAGGTCAGAGGTCAAGGTCACAGTGACCCAAAATGGCATGCGACACTCCACAACCTGAAAATACATCCACACACAAAATTTGAAAATCCTACCTCAAATAAAATGGGAGATACAAAAATGAATGCTCCTTACACAATTATTCTAGAACTGTGGTTAGAGGTCAAGGTCGCAGTGGCCTAAAATAGTATTTGACACTCCTTCACCCCAAGATGCATCAAATTTGGAATTCCTCCGGGATATGAACCTGACACAATGCGGAGAGATTATTCAAGAAACAAGGTCAAGGTCACACAGACTCAAAAATGGTATGCGACATGCCATCATCCCAAGATGCATCCATAAGCTAAATTTGGGATTCCTACCTCAAATAATAAAAGAGATATGCCCCAGACATGTTTATTCTAGAAACGAGGTCAAGGTCACATTGATCCCAAAATGGTATGCGAACTCCTCCATCTCAACATGCATCCACACACCAAATATAGAATTCCTACACACCAAATTTAGATTTCCTACCTCAAATAATATATGCACCTGTGGCATTTCAGTCAACCACAAGATGAATCCACACACCTAATTTGGAATTCCTACCTCAGATAATATCAGAGTTATGCTCCGGACATGCTTATTCTAGAAACGAGAACAGAGTGACACAAAAAATAGTATGCAACACTTCACAACCCCCAAGATGTATCCATACACCACTTCGGATTCCTATTTCAAATGATGCTTATAAGTATTCTACATCTGTGTTTGAGACTTTATTAATCAGCCCTCATATTACCTGTAGGCTCATCAGCAATACAAGAGATTAGTAATCATAACAATCAGCTGATCTCCAACTGCTTTCTTAACAGTTCCAGGTAAAGTTCTCACGCATCTTACCTTTCACCACCCTAACAGAAAACCCTTAACCTGCCATTCATGGCTTGTGGTCTGACTCTCTCGTCTGCTTATGTTCTTAGGTAGTCTATATTGCAAACAATATTGCAAACAATATGGACCCAGGTCAGACTGCTCTTTTGTCAAGTTTAGGAGCAGTCTGATCAGGGTTCCTATTGCTTGCTTCAGTGAAAAAAACTTTTTTTTTTGAATTTGTCTGAAGTGTGCTTAAAGATATGCAGCAGACTAGAAAGCAGACACACTTTCAGGACAAAAATATTTGCAGGTTGAGGGTTAACATATGTATTGGGGCATTTCTCTGGCTACCAATTAACCCTTTGTATACCACTAGGTGATGCTACATACCAAATATCGAGGCTTTAGGCCAAGTGGTTTCAGACAATAAGATTTTTTTCTTTTTTTTATGTTTTCCAAAGCCTATGTAAAACGAGACCCCCAGGGCAGGGCCATTTTTGGTCCCAGGGGAGAAACTTGAACAGACTTGGTAGAGGTCCTGTAGATGATGCTACATACCCAATATCAAGTTCTATGTGTAGTGGTTTCACGAATGAGCTTCCACATTGATTTATAAGCATATGGTAAACATTTTTCACCCCAGCAGCATCTTTTGAACAAGTTTGGTAGAGATACACTAGATGATGCTTCATACCAAAAAATCAAGGCTTTAGGCTAAGCGGTTTCAGACAAGAAGATTTTTATTTTTCCCAATATAACTAAGCCTACGTAAAACATGTGACCAACCATAGTCAGGTCATTTCTGGCCCCAAGGGCATAATTTGAACAAACTTGGTAGAGGTCCATTAGATGAGGCTACATACCACCAAATATCAAGGCTTAGTTGTTCCAGCGCAAGATTTTTCATGTTTTCCCCATATAAGCCTATGTAAACATGTGATGCACAGGGCGGGGCCATTTTTGGCCCAAGGGGCATAATTTGAACAAACTTGGTATAGGTCCACTTGATGATGCTACATACCAAATATCAAGGGTCTACCCAACAAAAAATGCAGATTGGTATGAAGATGGAGCAAAACAAAATATTTAATCCATGAATATTTAACACTTTAGCAATCACAATTTCTAATTTTTGTTGGAATATCACTCTTTCATAATGCAGTACATCGCCTCAAATTGCACAGGGGTCTCGCCTCAAAAGTCACATCGTTTTTTAGTATCTGGTATGACCTCCATTAACTCCCAAAGCAGCCTCACAGTGTCTCATCATGCTGGAAATGAGCCTCTGAGCCACAGGAGTTCGAATCCATTCCTTATGTAGTGCATGTTCAAGGTCCATGACATTATTGATGTCATTCCGATCCCTGAACTTTCGTCCAAGGGGGTCCCATAAATAATTGAAGAAAGGTTGGGTGATTTAGCTGGTCGTCCATGAAAACAGCTTCATTTTAATGTCCTCTAGTATACACCTACAGTGTCTTGTGGCCCAGTCTAGTTTCACACGTTTATGTAAAACAGTTAAAGGGACACCAACGTAGGGGCGACGTCAGCGTAGTCGCGCACCACTTGGTCGTCTTTGAGCTGTTTTGTCACAATAATTCTAGTTCTCGTGGTATTTCTTACCAGAACAGGTAATCTTGTGCTGCTACGAAACCAATTAGGTCTGGATGATGTGACATTGCCAATGTCCTCTTTCATGGTGGGATAACGTGGTCTGTCGGTATGATGTCGACTTATGAAACTTCCCGTCTGGCGTAACTTGGTTCTAAGACAGGATATCATACACTCACAAGCTTGGAAATGTTGAGTGACTTGCTTATTCATCATGCCAGCAGTTAGCATTCAGAACACAATGTTACGCTGATATAAAGTCGAGTCAGGGCGGGGTCTTATCGTGGAAATTTTCATAATTTACTCCGGTTTATTTGTTTCTGTACATGTACAAATCAAACAAAGTGCATCTAGACGACATGGGCTGCACCTGGAATGCTGGGCACGTGATTGGCATGCTTTCTTTAACGTCCCGTGGCAAACGGTGGACATACGAAAAGCGCACAAAATCGGCATGAAAAGTGAAATTGTGTAAAACCATCCAACATGGTGGCCATGTTGGAAGTCTGCATTTAGCAATTTTTTTTTTTTTTTTTTTTTTTTTTTTTTTTGTTACTTTACGTCCCAAGTCAACAGCTATGGTCATTGCGGGACGGTCAGTTCATCTAACCACACTTTTTCCTGGGCAGGCTTGAACAAGTGGTTAACCAGTAATTCATGCACATACTTTCGCTTGTAACTGACAACAACCCTTCTTGAATAAATCAGCGGAAGGGAGGAGAATGACCGTAGAAATTATTTCATGATCAATCTCCACGAAAGTATGGGACCGGACCGGGATCGAACTCGCGACCCCTGGATCTGCAGTCAGACACGAATCTGTAGCCAGACACGTTACCGACTGCGCTACGCGGCCCAGTGCATTTATGCATCTCAGTGTTGCCATGGTGCCTTGTATCAAGTTACAGTGCAATCTGACTAATCATTAAAGGTCTCCACAAGACATTGTTTTAATTCCAATAAGGCCAATGTGGCAGCCATCAAGGAAATAGAAATGTAACAATTTTAAACCTCCCTGCTGCCCATATGCCTCCCATTGTCGTGAAACTAGCGATGTCTCAAACTAGTCAAATTATACAACATTTTTCAGGTTTAATGCGTCTCTGACATCATGCTTAAGACTTTGACGTCAGTAACTTAATGTCGCAACGTTAGTAACTATGTAAGGACAGAACAGACATGATGTCATGAGAATAGATGAAATGAAATTCTCAATCCAAGAGGATAAACAGGGAACAGCTTGATGCTGGAAGTTTGGGTCAACCTGACATATGGCTTGAAGATGGTCCTTGACGTGAGAAAGCCTGTCTTCGGGGGTCAGCGAACAACAAAGGGGCAGACCACCCTGCACATACGCACAGTCTGATCAGTGCCTTCGTTATTTGCTTATTGGAGAGTAGCATATCTAAACTAAATTTCAATTTTCTAGCTAGTCTCTGAAGCTGAGCAGACTGGTTTGAGTGTCGTTTTTTTGGAAACCCAAAGACAGGTTTTCTCGCGACAAGGCCCAGATGATGTTTATAGAGGATCTTACATGAGTGCTCATGTTTTATTGAATTTATTAAACGAGTTTGGGAAAAGAGATAAAATGCAAGGCTTGCCGAGCATTTTATCTCTTTTAACAACAAGTTTAATAAATTCAATAAGAGCACAAATTTTAGATTTTATTTATCATATGACTTTAAGATAACTTCTAAGTCTCATTTCTGATGTAAAAACGTTATAATTTTGGCAATTATGTACGCAACGTTGTTATGGGCGTCATAACATTCACCGAAAATTTGTAAACCACTAGTGGTTTATAGATTTTATTGCATGGCGTTATTTTACTCCCAGGAGCGACGTCATATGATAAAAAGTATTTGAAGATGGCTGCCATGGTGGCCAGCTTCGATATCAGAATAGAATGCTTTTTTTTTTTGCAATTCTGAATCTCCACATTGCCCTGATTTCTCCAACCAAAGGGGTATGTGCATTAAGGGGCTAAAATGGCCCCCTCTAGAGCCCAAAACTGAAAATTGCTTTTCACCAATTTCTTTTCATTGGTTTATTAGAAGAATAACTGAAGTGTAAAATTTAGGCATTTATTTTTATTTAGCAGTTGCTATGGTAACAAAAATGGCCAACAAAATAGGCTGAAAACAGAGAAATTGCCATTTTGGACCAAATTTAAGGCTTTTTGAGACCGACTTTTTAAGAATTAGATATCAGCACAACTAAATACCAAAAAATCCTTTTAACATGTTGTGTGCCGTGGTAATTATCATCTTCTGTTAAAATATCTTTTTGGTATTTGCTTGTGCTCTATGTTAATTTCTCTGTCAAACCTCTCAATTTTGCTCCAAAATGGCCAATTTCCTATTTTCAGCCTATTTTGGCGGCCATTATTGTTACCATAGCAACGGTAAATGTCAAAGTAATTTGAGACTTTTATACTTTGGTTATTGTTCTAATAAACTAATAAGAACAAATTGGTGAAAAACAATTTTTATATTTTAGCCTCATAGGGGGGCCAAAAAAGCCCCTTAATGCACTTACCCCTTTCTGCCCAATGCGATATGTGTATCAAGGGATGGCTGCCTTGTGGACTAAAACCTCTAGAATTCAAATAGCATTGTTACGATTCTATTTGAAACCAGTATTGCTTTCATCCCTCCAGGGGGAATTGTCAGTGTAATTTTGATAAATAGCATTGTTAGGATTGTATGTGAAACCAGTATTGCTTTCATCTCCCCGGGGGGAGTTGTCAAATAGCACTGTTAGGATTGTATGTGAAACCCGTATTGCTTTCAGAGAATAAAGATGTTCCCTCACCACATACACTCAAAGGATGTGTAACAGTTTGGCGTTTTTGTGTTTGTCATGCTTTCGTGTCTGTCCATTGCTGCCTTGTGGTCACCTGCTGGGAAAGGGCTGACCTCTTAGCTCTCGTTTGTGATGTTTAATTGTGTTTTGTCACTTTCCCATGTGGTATAATGGGTCAGGTGTGGTACTTGATTGCATTGATTCCTGATCTTTGCCACCTTTTGTACTTTCATTGTATTTAAAAGCAACGGGTCATGTCAAAACAAGTCTTAATAAAAACAGATTATCCCAAAGCACTGTTTCCAAAAACCAATGTACATAGCGGATTTTAACAGCCTTAATCTGGTGACGCCCACGGTGCATTTAAAGCAGTGGGGAGGAAAAGTTAACTCTCTCCTTGCACACCCCCCCTAACCTGGCTCTGCCTGTCTGTCTTTCTGTCTGTCTGCTTCTCTCTCTCTCTTTCTCATACGACTCCCTTTTACTGAAATATTGTTGTATTTGCATTTCAAACTCAACGAATCTGTATGTGAAAAAAATACTGATATCAGGTTTGACAATGTGTACATTTTATTGCATTTTCTGACTGGAACCTAAATACTTTTATATGATTTTTAATCCTTTCAGTGCTTTGATAAGCATGGATTGGCGGTATATTTTCTGGTTGAAATTTGCAGAAAAAGTTTTTTTAACAGTAATTTCCACATGCGGAACCGACTTCCAGATAACATTTTAAGGTGTACAATTATATGCAAAATAACGTGAAATGTAGTTTTATCCGGGACCGCATGTGGTCACTGATATAATTGAGTACAGGAGGGTGTATGGTTTTACCACAGACTCAGTGTTAAGTGTGGTTGATATGCATGTATTTAACCCCAAAATTAATCATAAAAATACATTTTAATGACAAAACTTAATTAGGGACAATTAACTAGAGACTCTAAGGTATCATTTATGTAACATTTTGGGGGGATTTGTTTGCAATCGATTTTTTACTGTTAAAGTAGGCACATTGTAATACAAAACCGTTACTCGTCTTTTGACCTTTTCTACGAAATTCCCTCAAAAAGGCCCTCATGTCTGTGAGCCAGAATTATTCCTGTTGAGTAATAAATTGGCTGCATATCCTCTTGTCTACTGATAACCTTTACAAACAGTTGGACTCAAATTAATTGACACTCTGGTGGTTTTCCTGAAAGAATGTTTGAAAAAGCTGATTTTGAAAAAAAAATGATGAAAAAGCATGCAAAATTTCCCAGCATGCAAAGAGTTTTTGTTTGTTTGATTTGACTCTTTACGTCCCATCAACAACATCAACAATCTTTTAGTTATAAACTTAAAAGGGATGGGTCTTCCAGGGTTGAACCAGTACTAAGCTAGGATTAATGTTCTTGCTCAAGGGCACAACGCAGTGATGCCAGTGAGGCTTGAACCCCCGGCCCCTCGGTCAAGAGTCAAGCACTCTACCATTGAGCCACTGCGCTCCCTTTGCAATGAGTCAAGCCTTGTGTCTGTACTACACCAAGGGATTTAACTGAGAGGAATACAAGAATGAGAAAAGCTTATGTATAACTGTTGATGCTAGCTAAGACTTTACGTCAGGCCTCTGTACAGCATGGAAAGAGATAAGCCTTGTGTCTGTATTACATCAAGGGATTTAACTGAGTGGAATACAAGAAGCTTATGTATAACTGGTGATGATCACCTAGACTTTATGCCAGACCTCTGTACAGCATGCAAAGAGTTCAACCCTGTGTGTGTGTACTACACCAGGGGATTTAACTGAGTGGAATACAAGAAAGAGAGAAGCTTATGTATAACTGTTGATGCTAGCTAAGACTTTACGTCAGGCCTCTGTACAGCATGGAAAGAGATAAGCCTTGTGTCTGTACCACATCAAAGGATGTAATTGAGTGAAATGCAAGAATTAGAAAAGCTTATGTATAACTGTTGATGCTAGCTAAGACTTTACGTCAGGCCTCTGTACAGCATGCAAAGAGTTCAACCCTGTGTGTGTGTACTACACCAGGGGATTTAACTGAGAGGAATACAAGAATGAGAAAAGCTTATGTATAACTGTTGATGCTAGCTAAGACTTTACGTCAGGCCTCTGTACAGCATGGAAAGAGATAAGCCTTGTGTCTGTACCACACCAAAGGATGTAATTGAGTGAAATGCAAGAATTAGAGAAGCTTATGTATAACTGTTGATGCTAGCTAAGACTTTTAGTCAGGCCTCTGTACAGCATGGAAAAAGATAAGCCTTGTGTCTGTACTACACCAAGGGATGTAATTGAGTGAAATGCAAGAATGAGAGAAGCTTATGTATAACTGTTGATGATCGCCTAGACTTTATGACAGGCCTCTGTACAGCATGCAAAGAGTTCAAACCTGTGTGTGTACTACACCAAGGGATTTAACTGAGTGGAAAACAAGAATTAGAGAAGCTTATGTATGATAAGTGATGATCTCTGAGACTTTATGCCAGGCCTTTGTATAACACTACTGCAACTCTGAGTCAGAACCAAACAACTTAGACAAGAAAAGTATGTGCAAACAAAATAGTTCCTCAATTCTGAGTGTCAGAACCAAACAAATTAGACAGTATGTGCAAACAAAATAGTTACTCAATTCTGAGTGTCAGAACCAAACAAAGTAGACAGGAAAAGTATGTGCAAACAAAATAGTTCCCCAATTCTGAGTGTCAGAACCAAACAAGTTAGACAGGAAAAGTATGTGCAAACAAAATAGTTCCTCAATTCTGAGTGTCAGAACCAAACAACTTAGACAGGAAAAGCATGTGCAAACAAAATAGTTCCTGATCAGACTGAGGAGCAGTCTGATCAGGGACTATTTGTTTGCTTTATTCAGAAATTAGTTATTGATAACTAGGATGGATTGGTGAAGATAACTGAAAGATGAATCCAAATACAACTCAGTTCCCAAACCTATCTAGGCTTCACCTTTCTACCTTTCATTTAGTTTTTCCCTGCTTGCCTATATTTAATCTTTTCTTTCTTAAGTACACAGCTATAATAGTCAGGAATGAAGTACAGAGATTTGGTACTTACAAAATGTTTGGTCTTGGCTCTTTTGATTTAATAGAGTAATTAAAACCAGTTTGTTTGAGTTTTTAAGCAATATATTTAGTGGATAACTGTTTTCAAAATTTTCATTTGGGGAAGTAAATCATCGGATATACAGTCGGAATTTTAGTTATAGGGCGAAGTGTGAGGGGAGCCATAAAACCCAATTTCCTACTGTATATCTGACGATATACCTCCCCAAATGAAAATTTTGAATATGGTTATCTCCATTCTAATGCGCTTCTGCAGTCTTGTCTCAAATTGGAGTGTTGCAAGCTGCATTCCATTGAAATGTGACGTAATTAATGACACAAGATATACTTCACAAATTTGTTACTTTATCCAATTAAACGTCACACTAATATTAGTCTTTATTTACAGAGGGTTGCACATTTAGCAAAATACAGGCTAATCTTCCATGAGGCCCGATATTATTGACCCTAAAAACAACAATTAATGGTGACCAAGTTCATATGCTATGTACAAGACAAATTCATCAAATTTATATACCCCGACAAAGGGTTATTTTAGAGAAACATCACAAAACATAAATCCCATTTCTCCAACCCCTTAGGTCACCTTGGGTATCATTTAGATCATAACAAAGCCAGTAAAGTATGTTTTAGTGCTTAAATTAATAACAAAAAAAAAACACTTCCCCCCAGTAGTTCCAAGGATGTGCTTCTTTTGTGGATCTTTTTTGTTATTTGTGTTGTGTTTGGGTTTGTCATACTGTCTTGTCAGTTCCTTGCAGCCTTGTGGTTACCTGCTGGGAAAGGGCTGACCTCTTGGCTCTCTTGTTGTGTTTTTGTCACTTTCCCATATGGTGTCCTTGGTCAGGTGTAATATGTGGCTGTATTGATTCATGATCTTTGCCTTCATCCTTACTTTTATAAGTCAGCGCTTGAGAAAATATTCCTTATAGTATATGCTTTCAACTTAGGCCCAAATCAGCCTGCGCATACAAATAAGGCTTATTATGAATTCTGTTCTTCAGTATGGGGCTTGCAACACTTTATAGCTGAAGTTATTGTTCTTAAATTTTGAACACATTTCTCTTTGTTCTCAAATAAAATGTTGGCTATCAGAGCCGCAATTTACAGAAAGCTTCTCTAGAATCAGCAAACAGGTAAGACCTGATCAGACTGCTTCTTCAGAAGCAGTCTGATATGGGTCTGCACTGTTTATCTATGGATTTTTGGCCGCCAACTAGTGTTCGAAGCTCTAGAACATTTACCGCATGTACATATTGCAATAATGTCGCAGATTCATAGTCAAATTATAGGTCTTCTACCTTACACATTGTTTCTCATATTGCCGTTTATACATATACGTTTTCTTTGCAAGATTTTATTTGCTTGTAACTATATTTGTGAATATTAGCTATTTTCTGCCTCTGACAGAGAATGTTTTTACAAAATACTTTGTCTGAATTTCTAAACTGTATGAAGTGTTCAGAAATTTAATTTTAGATTTGACTTTAGATTTGCTGAACTTTTTTGAACTACTGTTACCTTAGTGGGCCTTAATCACTCACCTGAGCTTTGCTGCTTCTTGTTTAGGTATCTATTGGAAACTGGCAACGCCCCCTGGCACCATCTTTTTTGACTGATCAAATTCACTAAGTCTAATTTTTAAGCTATTTTTGTAAGTCACCGAATGACCTTTTCTGTCAAATGATTTTGAATTCAGATCTGACAGGAACAGAAACATGATAACAGGGTTCATACAGGCAAGATTGTGTAAAATTCAAGGACTTTTCAAGGACTTCAAAAAGACTTTCCTACTGTTTTCAGTGACTGAAAATTTAAGAAAAATGCTGATTTACAGGTTAAAATTCTACTTCGGAAATGCTAGAGTCCATTTCTAAAGATATTAGTTTAAAAATTAGTATAAAATTGTGGTGTCTTTATTTGGTGCAGCATATGCTGCACCAAATAAAGGCACCACAATTTTATACTGATTTAGGTCTCCAAAAACACTGTTGAATACTCCTGTAAATAGTAAAATTCAAGGACTTTTCAAAGCCTTTGAGTGTTTTTCAAGTACTTTTCAAGGTAAATTTAATTTTCAAGGACTTTTCAAGACATTCCAGTATATTCAAGTACTTTTCAAGCCTGTGCAAACCCTGGATAAGGTATGTTTAGGTAATTTAGGTCTGGCCTGATTTGTTTTGGTCATTGCCCCCTTTTTTTCCCTCACAGGGGTCCGATGGCCTCAGTTCCAATTTTCTAGAATGAAAACTGAGCAAAATATTCTTCAGGAATATGAAAGACACTTTTCAGGAATCTGGGGACATTTTTTGGAATGCCGCAAATTTTGCCATGAATGTTGTAAATAAATAATGTTTCAAAACAAGGTTGGCAATCGACCAGTCAATATGCATATTGACCAGACCAGTGGTCATTACTGGTTTTAACCGGTCATTACTGGTCGATTGGTGGTCAATTGAAAAAAACTTGGTTGATGTGAAGGTACTTGGCATTATTTATATCCTGTTTTACAGAACTCTATAAAGACTAAAAGATAATACACTGAGGTTTAACTGAAAATGTGTTGTTGTTTTTTTAGTTGATTTTGCTTTAAAAAAGTATTAATAATTAATAAGCCGTAAAATAAAACAAAAATGAAATGTCAATAGTTTTAGATCTTCAGTCCAAATCATTACCACAACTTTCAGTTCAGACTAACAGTCTTGAACTTATTTTCTATTAACCATTAATAAAAAAGGCAAATTCAAGTAATGAAAATAAATAAATTTTAAAACTAGCTTTTTTCATAGAAATAAAAAAAATAGAGCTAGAGCGTTTTGTGGGAGCAGAAAGATTCAAAAGGGATTCATCATGTTTTTGTCATTATAAATTGTTGGTTTTTGTGAATGTCGTAAGGGAGATAAACTCGACGACGTTATTGGTTTAAGTTTCAAGACTGGTATGGCATAATTATTTCCCTTTGTGCATCAACAGCTGCACGTGCGTAACCATAATCGGTGCGTGTTGAGTTCTCAGATTCTCGATTGGAATTATCTGGCTGAAAAGTCGGGATTACTTTGGAAATCCGTTCAAATTCAGGTAAACATCAATCGCAGTTTTTGCAGAAGGGATTTAGCTTTTGTGTATTATTTTTGGCAAGCAGTGAGGATCCAGATGAAATGTCGCATCATGCGGCATTTCATCAGGGTCAACTCTGTCTGCCAAAACAGAATGCGGTCACCAGAAGGGAAAACGCTTTTATTTTATATGTTATAATATAATCCATAATGTGCAGCCTCTAAGTATCTACAATGGACTATTCCGAGTTTACCGTTCGCAGTGTTTACATAATGGCTCTATTAGCTTTTGTGTATTATTGGTTTGGCAAGCAGTGGAGATCCAGATGAAATGTTGCATTATGCGGCATTTCATCAGGGTCACCTCTGCCTACAAAAACAAAACAAAACGGCCACCAGAAGAGAGTACACTTTTTTGTAAACCATAGTATGCAGCCCCTAAATATCTACAATGGACAATTCCGAGTCATTGAACATTCACGGTCCAGCAGACAACAGGTATTCTACAAACGCAGTGCTCTATTTATACCTGGCGGTGTACATTTTACACACGATCACATGACATTCATTCATAAAAAAGAATAGTAGATAGTAAATCACAGTAAACAATAGACAGATAAACTATATGATTTTCAGAGCCTTAGCCAAGCGACAACGCTTTGAAAATTTAGACCGCTAGTCACGATTTCTGTCGTCCGCTCTTCTCGTCCGCTCAAACTTTCAGGCAGCCAAGGTTGCAATCAGTGTGGACTAATAAAAGTTATTGTCTCAAAATTGAGCAAAAAAAGCCCCGATATCATTATTCTATTCTGCCTTTGATGATGCAAGAAAAACTAGTGTTAGGTGTATAGACTGTAATGCAGAACTCAGTGCTAAGGTCTCGAGATGGAAATCTTACCATGAAAAGTGCAATTGGCCGGTACGAAACAGTATTTTTTCTTTTTTCAAGAGATAGAACATAAAACCTGTACAAATATCTCAATCCACCACAAAAACGTCCCTTACAATTTTCAATCGACCACTCAGATTCATATTGACCAGTATTGACCAGTTTTTTACATATTGACCGGGGCGGTTTTAACCGGTTAAAACCGCTGGTTAAAACCAGGGGTGGTTTCGACCGCCCAACCTTGTTTCAAAATGCACTCACACAAGACAAGCTCCAATATCTCCTAATACAGTACCCTCTTCCTTCCTCCCAAATGCATAGCTGACAGCTTTACTTCAACTTCATGCATAATTAAATGGTTCGTACAGAAATAAGAAAATAGAATTCCAGGACTTTTTATTTTTCAAGGATTCAATTCCATCGCCTGTTTAAAGGCATAATCCTTCTAGAATGTGCAAGATTCCATTCCCATTCAATTTTGTAAAATATATTTCCCCTTCCAGCTTATTTTTGATTGTTTTCTAATGTCCACAAACTTTTCCCTTTATGCATAACAGAAATGGAAGTACATGTAGTCGCACAAAATTCTTATCATCAGTTGACTCTAATTCTGATAGTGATAAAGGCCGGGACATAGCCAGGCATATTGAATCTGCATATGTATCACATATCCAGTATTTCCCACTCATTATTTTGCACATCACATAAATCAAGAGGATTGTTGTTTTTGATAAATTTCTAGGACCAATCCACCTTTTCAAGGGCATTTGTGCAAAATTCCAGGACAATTTCAGGACATTTTTCAAATTCCAGTAGTTTTCCAGGACCAAGGTCAAAATCATAAACTTTTCAAGGTCCGTACGAAACCTGTAATAAAATTGTTATTTGCCGGAATTTTGACATTCAAAATTGTAATGCAGAAATCTGCCTTGAAAATAGTATGATTATGCAAATATCAGAAGGGTTGGCATCTCTGGTTTCATTTTTAAAACAGAGTAAATCATTCATTGTTCCGAACCCTTATCTAAGACATTGACATTATGCATAAGTATCTTATGTAAAGCTTTTAAGGGTTTTCCACTTCAATATGTACGGTAAATGATCTAAATTTTCGAACACTTTTATTCTTTCTGTTTTCAAGTAAAATGTTGGTTATCAGGGCTGGAATTGACAAATTTCTTGTCACAATAGCAAACAGGGAAGACCCTGTTCAGACTGCTTCTTCAGAAGCAGTCTGATCTGGGTCTGCACTGTTTGTCTAGGTTTTGGCAGGCAACTAGTGTTTGAAATTTTAGAGCAGTTAATGTATGCATAAGTATCTTATGTAAAAATTTTCAGGGTTTTTCACTTAAATATGTAGATAAACTCAATCTTACTTTGTGAGTTCCATCCAAACTTGGTGAACGACAGTCTTCCAAAGCATCAGCCCAGGTCAACTGTTTCTTTTTCTGAAACATAACAAAAACACACATCCTAAAGATTAAGAAATTATTCTGAGATTTGTGATATTGACATCTTTGATCAATGGATATGCTAAAACACATGATGCCTGATTTCAACAGGTTTTTCTGTAACTTTATACATAAGTGTTTATTAAGCTTGCCTTCTTAGAAAATCAATATAAAAGTAACTTGATCTGGCATACTGTATCACTTCAAGTGGATGAGGTCATACAATTGGATCACCCGATGACCTCATCCATGTGACGTGATCAAGTTACTTTTATAATATGTTTATTATACCTTATCTGAAATAATTCTGATTTATGATTTTGTTTTAGTTTTTAATCCAGAAAAATTACGGGAATGTTTGCCTATATGTTATTTCTGGATGGTACGTCATCATGTTATCCATCTCTGGTTCCATGCTTGAAATTTACTGTACGTAACATTGCCCCATAAAAACAGGTAACCAACATTAGCCTCGTTTTAAAGGATAGTGATTTGGAATCAGATAACCTCAGTTTGTTGATTTGGCTTTCTGTTTCAGATGGCCAGAAAACGGCAGTTAAAAGGATGTATCATTAACAGGTATATATAAAGCACCTGATTGTCTATCAAAAACCAATGGTAAAATACGATATTATGCCTCACTCAGAATTTTGGGACAGATTACAGGCAAATGTTTTGTCTAATAAGTCACCATCTAGGACCAAGAACCCTGCATAGGAGCAGATAAGCAAATTTTCTCAAGAGTAAAAATTTCTGACTATTTTCTTATCCATCACTCTAAAGTAAACATACATTTTAGCATACACAAAACAACACACATTTACACAATTCTTTTGAGCACACACAACATTTCTTTTGGTTGCTAAATTATAATGCTAATTTAGAATTAATCCCTCTTATCTGGATGTTTTGAATTGACAACTTGGATAGATCTCTTTCAAATGTTGTGGGGTAAACCTACACCAATTGGTCTTAATTAGGACCTCTTAGTTTCATTGAACAGACTTCTCAAATGTTAAAGCTGATCTGATTGAACTTAAAGGAGACCCCTTAGTCTCAGTTCTGAGAACTGTCTGAACAGACTTCTCAATTGTTACAGCAGATCTGATTTGTCTTAAAGGAGACCCCTTAGTCTAAGTTCTAAGAACTGTCTGAACAGACTTCTCAAATGTTAAAGCAGATCTGATTTGTCTTAAAGGAGACCTTTTAGTCTCGGTTTTGAGAACAGACTGAACAGACTTCTCAAATGTTAAAGCCAATCTGATTGGTCTAAAAGGATTCCCCTTAGTCCCAGTTCTGAGAATAGACTGAACAGACTTCTCAAATGTTAAAGCCAATCTGATTGGTCTTAAAGGAGACCCTTTAGTCTTGGCTCTGAGAACTGTCTGAACAAATGTTCAAACGGGTTTGATTGGTCTTGAAGGAGACATCTTCTAGTAAAATTTCCAAGAACTCTCTAAGGCCAGAATTTTTTTATTAGTTGATTTACGGGATTTTTTTTCAGATTTAGGGTCAGGGGACAAAAAAAAAAGAAAAAAAAAGCTCTGAAAATGACCAGTTGACTGGTCATTTTCAGTTTTTTTTTTGTTTTGTTTTTTTTTGCTGTCGGAGCTTTTTTTTTAACATTAGAAAAAACAGTAAAACTAGTGAGGTAAACCAACAGTCTGTATAAAATCTTTATATATTTCATCATTTTCCTAAAAATCTGGACAAGACAATCACTTTTCACAGTGTCACTCTCAAAAATACACAGACTGAACCTCAATTTTTTATTCAATGAAACAAATAATATTTAAAGTCGGCAGATAAAATAAAAAAATTTTTTTTTAGAAATTGAATTTTATTTTTTTCCTACTTTCCGGAAAATTACAGTAGGAGGGTTCGTAAATCAACTAATAAAAAAATTCTGGTCTAAGAACACTTTTGGTAACTTACCTTCTCTGATGTAAAAGCAGATATAATTGGTCGCAAAGGAGTCACCTTAGTCTCTGTTTTGGGAACTCTCTGTGCCTTTAAGAGAAAAAAAAACTTTTCAGTAATTACCTATACTAGTGCTGTCTGCTATATAACATTTGCAAACTGTTTGGACCCAGATCAGGCCTGACATAATGTCAGGCCTGATCTGAATCCAAACTGTTTGACACTCTCTGATCATACCCCGCCCCAGATATGACAAGTTTCCAAGGTATGTGAACGAGAGTTTGATGGAAGCCATCCATATATGAAATTTGAAAGAAATCTGATTAAAAATGACTAAGTGAGAGTGACCACAACAGCGGACACTGATAGTTTTGTCGGCCATCTTGATTATCGTTCATCGGACAAACCCAAATTCGAACTTTATTGAGAGTTTGATGGAAGCCATTTGGAAGAAATCTGATTAAAAATGACTCATTTAGAGTGACCATGACAACAGATGGACAGACAGACGGACAAGCCGAAAAACAATAGAGCTCCACAAACATTCGTTGGTGGGGCTCTAACAAGACAGTTCATGTGCTGTTAATACACAGATTCGGCACTTTAAATACACTTCTTCTGGGCCACTATATTCTATGACAGCAGATCTGTTTAATTGCTCGTATGTATGTCTTGGCCTTGGAAAACAAATATTAATGAACGTCCAAGCACATGTTGACTGTAAAATGGTGACAAAATATAGTACAATACTTTTCGTAAATTAAGGTGAATATATCATTGTTTTTATGCGTTAATAATGATCAAACATTGCTTTTCAATGCATTAACGTTCTATAGGTCCCTCAGGAGATGTTGAAAACCCTGCCTTTCGTCCTTGGTTTCTAACATTTCCATCGTCACCTGGTTAACTTGGTGACGAAAACCAATGTTCATGGATGAAATTTCAAAATTTGCAAAATCCTGAACTTTAGAAAGTAAAACCTCAAAACATGCAGTATACCTACAAAAAATTAATAATTTCAAGTTTAAATGATTATTTGTCTTATAGTAAACTGAAACTAAATTACAGAAGCCATTATAATCTGCGTAATTCAGCATTTTGAGGCTGACTTTCTATGGAAAGTCAGCCTCAAAATCCTAAATTCAGGAATAACCCTGAAAACTTTCACCCATGAATGTTTGACCCCTATAATAAAGAAGATAATGCTCTTTTTCTTTCATAGAAGGAGAAAAATCGGACACTTACCCTGCAAACTTTTTGCCCTATTTAACAATGTGGAATATTTTGGGGTCTTTTTCGTTTCAGGCAGTTACTCAAAGCAGAACCAAACAAGATTTAAAAATCCTGTAGTACACCTCCTATGACATTGTTTGATTTCTTAACCCAGGCCCCAAAATAAGAGTGCATAACTGAAAATTATTTTTCTTATTTCTCAACCAAAACATATGTTGTGGGTACTCAAAGGAACCGTCTAGATGAGACGGTTCTTTTGAGCACCCAAATCGCATGTTTAAACTGATGAATAAGAAAATAATCGCAATTTTACGCAAATTATTTTTGCTTAACTGGCCCTATTTGATCCTTGTCCTGCTCAATCAAGATTTATCCTTTTTGAAAATACTGTAGTTCCAGATCAGCTGGCTTCTAACGAGGCCATCTGATCAAGATATAAAGTCTTTTCCACTCTAATTGGAGATATGCATACAACTGGAATGCTGCAGGTTAACAGGATACAGACCTGGGGTCAAATACATTATAGTTACTTTCACTAATCAATGATAACAACTACATTACAATTACAGGACCTGTAGAAATGTAATGATTACAATAACAATTACTTTAGAAATGTAATTGTATTTAATTACAGAAATATACAATTACTGATTACGATTACCCCAGGTCTGGCAGGATAAAAATTGGATTGGGGAGGAGTGTAGTACAAAAACTGTTCAGCATGACATAGGTTTATAGGTGTGCAGGCATGGCCTTTCTTACACTGTAAGGCAAGATCTCTTTTCGAACTGGTGTCCTGACAGGTGTATGACAAGCAGGACTCTGGTTTCCTCCCAAGCCAAACAAAGACTTCTCCACTTTGACCCTGGAAGGTGCAAGGCTAGATCTAGGAGTGAAGTTACTCGACCTCGGAGTAAACAAATTGTGTGGAGTCTCTGTAACAAATATATACAGGTAAGAACAGAAATAAAAAGAATATCTTACATGAGCGCTCATGTTTTTTTGAATTTATTAAATGAGTTGAGGAAAAGCAATAAAATGCAAGGCTTGCAGAGCATTTTATCGCTTTTTCGCAACGAGTTTAATAAATTCAATAATACAAGAACATGAGTGTTAGATTCTATTGATCATATGACATGAAGATTTCTTTGAATCATACTTCTGGTGTAAAAAAGTTATGATTTTGTCATTATGTACGCAACCTTGATCTGGACGTTATTTGAAAAGTTTATCAAAACCTGTAAACCACATTTTATTGCATGATGTTATTTCACTCCTAGACGTGACGTCAAATGATAAAATGGGATAATTTACTTTCCCTTACTTTTTTATTAAAAATATTTGTCTTGTAGATATGAATGCATTTGCAAGGTTTGATGAAATCCCAGCAATGACTCTTCAAGATATTATGGAAACAAACCGTTACGGACGGACAACATGAAAACATTATATCCCATCCCCCACCCCCCCCCCCCCATAAACATAGTTTGCAGGGGTATAATAAGTGATAATCAGTCGATTTTGACAAAGCTTGTAGGTTATCAAATTTGATCAATAGATACTGAGATATGGTTCCGGCTGGACAAAAAGACCAGATGACATCAAAACTATCTCTCCGACTGTCGGGGGGATAAAAATGAGTGAAATACCCAATTGCTTGTAAAATTATCTGGACAGGGGACAAAATATTTCAATATTGCACCCGTCCTGTAGGACGAGTGACTTACAATTTCAACTTGTCCTGCAAACACATGCACTTGTCCTTTAAAAGCGTATCTAATAAATATGTAAGGGAGCAATATGCAATATATGACTTCCACGAGTAATTCTTCCCAAAGCACTTGTCCTACAGGACAAGTGCTCTGGGAAGAATCACTCTTCCCTTCTAGATTTCACTTGTAATTACCAGCGGGTCAGAGGAATTTTTGTCCCCTGCTGGAGCTCTGATACATGATAAAGTAACTCTCAGTACTAGAATCAAATTACTGAGACAGGAAAAGCATATCGTCGGTCGGGAGTCAAAACCTTGTAACTCTGATTTTTACTAAAACGACTTTTTGTCAACGCGGGAATACCAAATGCATGGCAAACATTCTGTCAAATTCTCCTACCTCTAGACCAATAAGAACCCCCTTAAAAAGCATCAATCATGCTTCAAAATATGGTATGTATGAAAAATTCTATTGTTTTAGTGCTCATTTTACCGAGATACAAGGTTTTGCTATGAAAAAGATGCTCAAAATGTCATAACTTGATGGTTTTTCACGAAAAAATGGTAAAAAAAATGACGTTGCTCAAGTGAAACTCTTCACTTTGACCGTGAAATCTTTATTGGAAGTTCAAAACACCAATTACAGTGAATTTGGATGTTACTAAATATAATCCTGTCTGACTTTCAGCAATATAGGACACACCTAGCAAAAGTTATTCTGTTTTTTTGTCTCTCCTGAAAATGTAAAAATCAAAGATACAAGTTTTTGACTCCCCACCAACGATATGCAAATAAAACGGTCCCAGATCAGGTCGCTTCTAATGCAGGTTAATTGAGGACTATTTGTTTGCTAACTTCTGCAAATCATTTGAGAGCAACAATATGGTAAATGTTCTAAAATTTCCAACGCTAGTTGCCTGCCTTAATAGCCTAAAGACAAACAGCGCAAACCCAGAGCAGATTGCTTCTGAAAAAGCAATCTGATCAAGGTCTTCCCTGTTTGCTATTTAGGGCAGCCCAGATCAGACTGAAAGTCTGTTTGCTATTCCAACATCCATTTTGTGAATTCCAGCCCTGAAAACCAACAAACATTTTATTTGAAAAAAAAGAGGTAAGTGTTCAATATATAAGAACATTTACAGTACTTACTTGGGGTGCCAAATAGATTTGTCGATTTCTCAATGCACGGTCGTTTTGCTTCTGGTGGCATCGTAGACATACGCCTAATGAACTCATCACAGAACTTTTGAAACTGTTGTTTCCTCGCCTCTCTAGGATAACTTTCAAAGAAGGACTTTCTTGGAGTCTGGAATATACAGTGCAGTCCCTTTATAACACACATTTCAATTGAGGCTATAAATAATTATCATGCTCGACTCAACTTAAGTTTATCCTGCACATAAATGTTAAAATGCCTACAAATCTTGGCATTTTAACATTTATCAGCAGGATGAATACACCATGTTTAAGTGTATTAACCAGTGTAAATCTTTATTTTTTGGTTTTTTAGTATTTATAAGCAGTTGAAATTTCATGCTCAGTTGAGTTGAGCATGTAAAAAACTTTTACAACCTTTGGCCATGGTCATGTGTTTTTTTACCATGGAATTTTACAAAGGAAATATAGGAAAATGACCGTTTCATGGTCATTTAACTATAATTCCTTAATAAAATTGTCGCTTTATAACAAACACTCATAACATAAATTTCGAACAAATAGGGTCATTTTAGTGAGGCAATTTTAATTTCATTTGTCTTGCTGAACAATGAAAAACATAATTTTTAATAAGAAATGCATGAAATCCACTCTGGGTTAGTCTTCAGACTGAATGACAGCCTTTTCATAAAACTTTCATTGGTGGGTCAGTGCCTGATACTTGTCTTCGGCTGGTCCCACCGTAGCTCAACTGGGGGTTTCTTTAGCTCTTACTACCTGTGAGTTCACAACTCTTTTCTTTGTTTCATCACAGTATGTAAATTAATTTGATTGTTTCCCAGTGATGATACAGTGGATAAGTAAGGAAGCCTTTACGCGAGCTTAACATTTTTTCTGTTTTGACAACAGCAGAATCTAGGGCGAAAATTTGTCCAGTAAAATAAATTTAAGCCCCCAGTGACTTCGGCAGGGCATTCTAAGGCGTTGGGTCTGTTGGTTTATTGTTGACCCCATTGTTTTGTGGGGGGTTTGTGTTTGGTCCTTGTTTTGTTGTCAGTACTTAGTGTCGTTTCTAGTATGGCAATGCTGGGGAAGAGAGAGTTGATTGCTTAAAAATTGCCATTTAATGTCATGTTACTGTTAGTGTTCTGTGTCTCTTCCTCACTGTGCCGTGGGGTGGTCTGCAGTGTGTGATTGTGTTTTTCCTGGTCATACTGCACTTACTTTTTCATGTGATTTTGCTGTTGACATTTAAAAAATCCACACTGTGAGTACCATCAGCAGGGCTCCCGTTTAATTCAAGCTATCAGAATAAGCTATCCTGTCCCCCAGATCTAAAGCTGTGGTGTGATTGTAAGGAATTATTTAATTACTTGTCACTGTGCATGCGTATTGTCCGTACAATTTTAAAGATGTAGAAGATAGAAGTTGGATGATTGTCTCTTTTTTTATGAATAATAAAATACAGACTGACTTACCTTTGAAAATGGTTCATAAATTAAGATGGAATACATTGACAAATTGTCCATATTGATTTATTTGAAAAAGTGGTAAAATTGTGACTAGTTATTTGAAGTTTTCAAATAAAACTTCAATATTTTAAATGTTCTGAATCAGTTTTCTCTGAAAATAACCATGTATTTCCGGATTTATTTCAAAGTATTTTTAAATTCAAAACTATATTTTTTAAGAAAATCCCCCCCAAAAAGGTGTATGCGTAAGAAGATTCCTTAGGTGTATATGGTCCATTCCTATGGACGCCAGGCATAGTGTTTTAAAGTGAATGCACTTTACAATCATGGGCAGTAGAAAAAAAATGAGGATTTTTAACTCTGCATGCCGGGCTATTGTCGATGCTTCATCAGCAGATTTTTTAAAGCCTTATCATATTTAATTTTAGTATTTAATGGAAACAAGCCCAGCATCACGAATGCTCTGCTTTTTGATGAAACAAATCTTTCTTTACCTATTTTTGTAAAAGATCCCCTGGTGACCAATCAGTCTTTACATTCGACCACACCTTTAGGATAAGGTTTTTTGAAGCTGTCATCTGCAGCATGCCACACCCCCTGATGAGGGTGTTTTTGAAGAATCAAATTTGTTTTTGTTTTTTTTATAAATGATCTTAAACTGCATTACCTTACAAGGAACCCCTGCTAGAGTATGTCTGGCTGCCATCACTTGATTGGCAGGTTGTGGACCCTCACTAACACCTGTTTCATCAAGAATACTCTGAAGTGCAGACTCATCTTTTTCAAACGGAATATCTAAAATAGGGCAAGAATTATTATCTTACATGATAGCTGTGTTGTGGGAGAACCTGTCTCATAGATCCAGATAAGGAAATTTTATTTGCGTATAATTTTAATTATTCTCTTACCCATCAATTTAAACATGTGTTTTGGGTGCTCAAAAGAACCGTCTCATTGAGACGGTTCTTTTTAGTACCCACAACATATGTTTTGGATGAGAAAAAAAGAAAATAATTTTCCAATACGCACTCTTATCTGGAGGCCTGTGTCTTCGTTTTTTGTGTTTGTTTTGTTGCTTTACGTCCCAAGTCAACAGCTATGGTCATGGCGGTACTTTGTGCACATACTTTCGCTTGTAACTGACAAACAACCCTTCTTGAATGATTCAGCGGAAGAGAGGAGAATGACTGTAGAAATTATTTCATGATCAATCTCAACGAAAGTATGGGACTGGGCCGGGATCGAATTGCAACCCCTGGATCTGCAGTCAGACTCGCATCTGTTGCCAGACACATTACCGATTGCACTAAGCGGCCCGGTAAACCTGTCTTAGGAATTTGGCAACTGGTGAGCCTTCAAGCAGTCTGCTCAGTTTTAGTTTAGTTTGTGTTTAATTTCTCACAGCTATGGTCATATGGAGATGGGGCCACATCTTAGAGTCTCGTCGACAGACTGGAGGAGCCAGGGATCAAACTCGGGACCCCTAGATATAAGGCACGTGGTTTATCCACTACATCAAGGCGGCTGCTTGGAGACTGCTCAGACTAAAGTCACTAAACTCCAGAAGTTATGTTTTTAGAACTAATTTTTCGTGATAACTTTCTTCCTCATGATTTTTTCAAAAATCTGATCCAGATGAAAATTATTCAGAAACATCTCTCCTAACTTCCCAAAATGGTGATGCTGCAGTTAACTCTGTGCTCAGATGAACATTTTGAGCAAAGCGCAAATAAACTAAGTTCAAAGTGTCTATCAGTCAAAAAGTTACACTGCACCGCCCTAATTACATTGCACTGCCCTTATTTACTAACTAAATCAATGGATAGCTTGTTCAAATATAATGTAAATCGCGCCGGATCCGCTTATGCATTCAGCTTAAAAGTGGGGTCATATAAAACTGTTTGTTTTGGAGCATGTGCATCAGAGAATAAATGGCATGTTCCTTGAACATCCATACTGCCATATATCTAGTAGGGCTAGAAATCTAACCCTTAAAATGCCAATCACAACAAAATCGTCTGCTTTTTTTGTCTGCTGAAATGTTTTGGAAGCCTTTCCAACAAACAGTGTAGACCTAGATCAGACTGCTCCTATAGGAGCAGTCTGATCTGGGTCCACACTGTTTTTCTCTATACCTAACTTTGTTAAATAATGTTAGCAAAGACTTGCAGCAGAAAACAAAAGCAGACGGAATTTTCAGATGAATTTTTTGCCGGCGTTTTTAGGGCTAAGTTTGTGTTTGAGCCTTCCTAGAGCAGCTGTCTGATCAGAGACTATTGGTAAATACTTTCTTGCAAACTGGATAAGTGAATCTGAGATTTTACCCTGGGATATAAATTCTTTTGTTATATGACTGGAGAGAATCCTGTCTCCTGATTGGCTTAATTTGTCTTCATAAATCTCTATGTCTACCTGGAAACTGGTCTGAACTAGTCCACAAGTTAATATTGCATGAAAACCAGCTCGAACTAGTTTCCAGAAGTTAATATTTTTGACACTTCTGCAATATTACCCTCTAGAGAGCTAAAATAGCATGATGAGTGTGAAACTAGCATGTGCTGCATGAAATTGACATGATTTACTGTTTCACCTCCCAACAGGTAAATTAAAGACTTTCATGAATTTTTACAACAGTTTTGTTTTGTTTTGTTTGCTTATTTATCTTTGTCTGAATAAACAAACTGTAAAAACAGTTTTTATGATAACATTTTATATTCCCCATTAAGAGAATTAATATACATTTGAAAATACAAAATACTAAATCATAATATTTTAATAAAAGTTGCTAAAACTTGTGAGAAAGTCCTTAGATGTCTTTGATAGAAGGTTGAACATGTCTTTAACAACAAAAGTGAAAGTAGCAAAATTTTCATTCTTAAATGAAGTCATATAACAAAACAGTTATTGACTTCAATTTCAGTAGACATAAGGATTTATCTACCCTTAAAAGTGATATTCAGCTCGGCCTAGCGGCCTCGGTGAATTATCACTTTTTCGGGTAGATAAATCCTTATGTCTACCTCATTGAAGTCAATACGGTAAATCTTGTATTAGTTCGTACACCAAAAAATAATTATTTTTCTCCATGTACAAACTAATAAAAAAGATTTTCCTGAAAACAACACTGTACGAACTAATAAAATGAAATTCTGAAGGTCGATAAATTGGGGCCATAACATGCGACAATTGCCAAAGAGGGAGGAATTTCTGTTTATCCTTTTAGTCTCATCACAGATTGAATGTCTGATTAGTATTTTTAATAAAACTAACATTCTTAATAGCATGGTGAAGATTGAAAATAAACAAACAAATCACCTACTGTGCCGTTTCAAACAACTTGTTTTACATACAACGTGCCATATACCCGGCGATATCACCCGGTTAAACTCTATGGTAAAACTCGTTCTATGACATCTCGGACCCAGCACTGGACTGGTCAGGGATGACAATTGTCTTGATTTGAATCGTAACAAAAATAATACAACTTCTGTTCACTACCGACGGCTAGCTCTACAACGTGAAGCTGACGTACATCGGCTTTCGTCTTAGAACCCTCGAAAATCCAACACAGAAGTAGCCAAGACAATGTTTTATGATGTGTGCGTACATAAGTCCGACAGGCTAGACGTACGTAAGCTTGATTTTTTCTTGATGTGAATTGCACGTTCCAAATGAAAACTGAAAATGAAAAGGACTTCTAAATGTGAAAATATGAACAACTGGAACGCAGAAGTATCATTCACGAGAGTAGTACATTTCTCTGCCTATGCGTGATTGTAAAAAGACTCACAACTTACGTTTTGCGAATGTTTACTCAATTTAAAGCCTTTGTATGAACACCTACATGTTTCTGTATTGGTTCGAGTCTTCATCGTGACGTCGCAGTATTCCATTTGCATATACATATTCATGTATTCTTGTGGCGACTTACATGCTCAGCCTGCTCCACACCCCCTTTCATGTTAGCATTTTAAGATTATGATAATGGCAATCAATGTAGAACCAGATTCTCGTACTTCGCCATCTATGGTCGCGCCATTTTGTGCGGATCCAGATGGGGGGGGGGGACAGGGGGTCCGGACCCCCCCAGGAAAATTACAAAAATATAGGGTTTCTTAGCAATACTGGCCCGGATCCCCTTAAAACCATAAAGCTACCAATCCAGCATTCAATGTTAGGCCATTATCGGCCCGCCAGCGAAACGTTTCTCTGGCGGGCCGTTGATGGCCCGCTAATAGTGGTATCCCCTCATCAAACTAAAAAACGTTGTCAAAGTTGGACCCCATCTGACAAAACTTTCTGGATCCACACATGGCCATAACACGACCCGACTTTTTATACCAGAGAGTGCTTGGACATATGTATTGCCGGGCCTGGTCAATATTCACAAACCGTCTGCTAATTATATTGCAAAGACAGCATGATCCTTTTTAAGATCAAAGAGACCGCTCACTTCAATTCCGGCCACGTGTTGTTTTAAGATTTGGGGTCGCACGTGGTGGCCTTGACGCAAGAAAATGTACATGACACATTAAGCTAAGCCATGTGTCCTGTTTGTTGGACATGAAAACAGTGACCCAGGTCAGAATTCGGCGGCGTATGAACAGGGTCGCCACTGTTTGCTCACAGAATCATGGTCTATCAAAATTTAAATAAAAAATGAAAAATACCACCCAGCTACGACTAAAACAGAAATAAGCTGTCTTCGACCAGCTACACGAGAGTGCAAAGACTAGCATGTGCACCCAACACTGTTTTTGGCTGTTAAAAGTCAGTATGATAGATCTCTTGCGAAATCCAGTCCCTGATATGTCGTATTAATGTGGAAAATTTGATATGGGCGGAGACAGGGGGATGGGGGGGGAGGGGCCCCGGACCTCCCCCTGGAAAATTACAAGTTGTAATTTATTTCCAAGCAGAAACTGGTACGAACTTCCCTCGAGAAGCAACCCCCCGTTGGAGTTGTCTGGATCCGCACACGCATATCTGGCGGTGGAATTTTATTTTTCATCTTCCTTTTTTGCATGTTACAGGTTTAGCTATTATACTTTCTAGCGCGGATGCGCAGGCTGATCTGCGCCTTTGTTGTTTGCATGCAACAAAGTGGAGTTTCTCGCAGCAAGGTACATACGGAATAGGGTATATAAAGCAAACCCTGATCGGATGTCGCGATCGTGGAATTTAGTTTTAAATAAATTATTCATAAGAAGCCCCCGTGGTGTAGTGGATAAGCGCATGGAAAAGCCACAAAAAATTTATTCATAAATCAAGACGCTTTTTCGAACATTTTTTTTTATCTCAAAGCAAACAATTGTTGCGGCGTTCATTGGTGCATTATACACAGCCACCTAGTGGGACTATAAGCCTAACTTAAGACAAGCACCTTCATTGTGTATGTGAGCAGTTATACCCCTGGCAAGACTGAGCGGATGTGCATGCCCGTCTGAGCCCTCGCTGGCCGCATGTGCGAGAGGTAACATAATCTCATGAACAGACTCGTTTCATCGACAGCCCAATGTAAAACATGTTGCAAAAGCATGCAAAAATCAATTTACATACACGCAGTCTGATCAGAGCCTTTGCAAGTCGGGTACATGTGATATCCACTGGAACCATTTAATTTGTTCAATCTTTTAGTCCCGTAATACAGTTTCATGAGGAAGCCGCGATAGGCTCTTTGCCAGTTTTTTTATAACGCTTATTGCGTGCGCGTTTTGGTGAACTTAGAATTATAAAATTTAAAGCACAGCTTTTTAGTGGGAGTACGTAGATGTCTAGATTGATTGGGCCGTAGTCTTCATCCAGTTAGTGAGCAGCGTGACCCTGGCAAGATTGCACAAAAGCGCAGGCTCTCCTGAGCCTTCGCTGACCACATTCGTTACAAGCACCAGCCTATATGATTTCATTATGCTCGGATCCAGTGATTAAAAAGATACATGTGCATTGCATAGAAGTTCTCCATGTCGCACACATGCGTGTGCGTGCGTTCTCTTTATTAAAAGTCGCCAGGAGGAAATAAAGCTAAAATAAGCTGTGTTGGTGTAAGGAATTTACGTGCTCGAGAATATTGATGGAAAGACTCAATGATCACAGACACGTTCACAATCAATGTGCACGCGCGCATGGTTATGTTCATGTATTTGGTTTTTGATATGACTGGACAAAATATCTCAAATGATGGCGACAAAGGCGTGCAAATTTGCATCAGTCCGACGTTCATTGAACCTAGAGCATTTATCAGGGAATAAAAGTTTGGCATGCATCAATGCTGACGGTCGCACTGACAGGCGCCGCTGATATGTTTGTAAACCGCCGCGCTCGACACGGTAGGAAATCGAAAGTATTGTCGACAGACACACTGATTAAAAGCCACGTAGGTACCAAAATGAAGGGAAACTGCGTTGTGTACGAACTATTAAAAATTAAAAATCGGAAAATGACCACTGTACGAACTAATACATGACATTTTGGTCCGACCACCGTGGAATAATTTATGGTGTACGAACTATTCGAGTGTACGAACTAATACAAGATTTACCGTAATTGTATAATATTACACATGCTATCTTACACAGGCTGTCACTTGAGGGCTGTAATTGGTTGTATTAAAACTCGCGCACATGCTTGTCAAGTGATGTCATTGTAATGTTAAAGTGACGTCATCATATGAAATTGTATCTTAGGGTATTCAGGGATTTCTGGAAGCTTATTTTAAAATCAAAAACAGTAGTGAGCAAGAAAAAGAATCCATTATTCTTGTGAGGGTAGGATAGAAAAATCCATCCCTTGGGATCACCGTTTGTCATCACTCACCAAGCCTCTTGATGCCAAACGGTGACCTTGTGACCGTTTTTTCTATCCTACCCTCACTCATGGTAGATTCTTATAATCTTACCCAAGTTATCTTACCCAGGCTGTCACGCAAGGGCTGTACATTGGTTGTATTGGAATTCATACACATGGTTGCCAAGTGACGTCATTGTTATGTTTAAATGATGTCATCATGTCATGTCGCATCTCAGTGTATTCAGAAACTTCTGGTAGCCTTTTTTAACATAAAATGACGTATTTAATGGGGAGCAAGAAAAAGAATCCACTATTCGTGTTAGGGTGGGATAGAAAAATCCGTCCAGAGGATCACTATTTGTCATCACGAGACTTGCTAAGTGATGACAAACAGTGATCCCAAGGGACGAATTTTTATATCCTACCCTCACACTCATGATAGATCCTTATATTCTTCATTTTAAAAAAAATGTTTTAACCATTCAATTAAGCTGGGTTAGTCTAGATCTACAGCATTTAACTCTTTGCCTACTTATGTTGCCTGCTGAAAACCTTCCCAGTTTGAACTTTGGACACCGATCAGGATCAACACAAATCACAGCACCTGATCAGGACCCATATTGTTTGACACTCTGACGGTATTTTTAAAATGTTGATTTTAAAAAGAATCAGCAGAGGACAAAAAAAACATGAAAAACTCTCCAGAAGCAAAGAGTTGACCAACCTACCTTCTGTTTTTGTTGTTGTTACATCTATACCCTTATTTCTGTCGTCTTTCCCCAGTAATTTCTTACTGATATCTTTACTCCTTGTATCGACCGCCTTACTCTTTTCACCGACTTCCTTTCTCCTAGTATTTGCTTCATTATTCCTTGTAGTTGCTCCCCTACTGCTTGCTAAGGCTTCTATTCTCGCTGTATTTGCTCCCCTACTGCTTGTTAGGACTTCATTTCTCACTGTATTTGCTCCTCTACTGCTTGCTAGGGCTTCCTTTCTCGCTGTATTTGCTCCCCTACTGCTTGTACTGACTTCCTTGCATCTTGTACTAGTTTCCTTCCTCAGTGAACTGACTTCCTTTCTCAATGTATCGTCTTCCCTACTTCTCTTACTGACGTCCTTACCACCCTCTTTACTTCTTTTACCAATTTGTCTTGGAATTTTGCTGAAAAAATTCCATCACAAAGTTGTAAAATTCCACTTCCAAAACAGGCTTATTTTTAACATTGAATTTACCTTTAACTATAGAATTCAAAATTGCAACAACAACATTTCAGCTGTTTAGATTTCTCAAAGCAAAACAAATTACATAATCTGGCATGGACCTATGGGCGAACTGATGCTAACATCTGCAAATGACTTTCTTTGTTTATCAACATTTGTATTTGTTTTGATTTGATTCTTTAAGCAACAGTTTAAGCAACAGTCAACATTCTTTCAGTCATCTCGGGACGGGTCATGAACCAGTGCCTAGCAGAGGATTAAAACAAGGACAACACCCCTGTTACAAATATTTTAGATTAAACCATATTAAAATGGTAACAAGCAGGTTTGAATGTAAGATTATATCACATGTATATACTTGAATGATGTATGTAATATAAAATGTAAATATAAGAAGTTTTTCCTCTGTATCCTAAGGATCATTTCCCCCGCCAAACCATTTTTTAAGATCTGCCTTGTAAGACTTTAAGATTTTTGGATTGTTTTGAAATGGGGAAAAAATCCTGGCTCATTTAAGATACTCTATTCTTAATTTGTTGCACAAATGGGCCTCGACGCAAGAAAACCTGTCTTCGGGGGTGAGCAAACAACAAAGGTGCAGACCAGCCTGCGCATCTGCGCAGACTGATCAGCACCTTTGTTATTCACTTTTTGGAAAGTATCATATCTAAATTTGCTACAGGTGAAATTTCAATTTTCTAGCCCCCTTATTACCGGTTAATCCAGGTGGTCTGACAAACCAATGGACAAACTCGAAGAAACAACAAAGCAAAGTTACAGGTGTTTTCATTCTCATTTTTATGCATATATGACTGTTGGCAAAGCAACACATTTAGCTTTACACTACTAATTTCTTTTAGATTGCATCAAGTTTTCCCAATTTGGATTGACCCTCAAGAAAGGAGCACCCAGAGATCAGGTGTGAGATCTGCTCTGTGACTGTGTGCAGCTAGCCAGCAACCTGGAAAGGGGCCCACTGATGTGGATGATGCCCCTGCCCCTGCATGTTAATCAAAAATCCAATTATGATATGATGATGATTGACAGGCCCCTGGCCCCCGGCTTCAGAAGGTAGATAAAAACCTGCATCACAGTATCAGACAGGGATCTTCCAGATCATGCCTGATTTGGGTCCAAACAGTTTGCAGAGGTTATCAGCAGATGACCAATTATGTCAGTGGCAGGTAAAGAATTAACCCTTTACCTCATAGAGAAATGCCTTTTATCACCTTTGCAAACAGAGCAGACCCAGATCAGGCAGCTTTTATAAGAGCTGCCTGATCAGGATCTACACTGTTTGCTTATGGAAATATGATTTGATCCCACACTTGGGGCCTAACAAGTAATTTCTTTGATCTATGTACAAACTTGAAAATTTATTAACACAATTATTCATAGCGGGTGGAGCTTGGCACATGAATATTCATGAAGAATAGGGTAAAAATGGTTATTAACTCAAAACTCTTTGTTTCTCACCTGTTTGATGGTGCAACATTTTCTAACATAATTATTCATAGTGGGTGGAGCTCAGCACATGAATATTTATGAAGGAAAGGGTTAAAATGGTTATAAAACTCAAAACTCATGGTTTCTCACCTGTTTGCTGGTGAAACATTTTCTTACATAGTTATTTATAGTGGGTGGAGCTAAGCATGAATATTCATGAAGGAAAGGGTTAGACTGGTTATAAACTCAAAACTCTTTGTTTCTCACCTGTTTGATGGTGGAACATTTTCTTTCAAAGATCTGGATGACTTCATTGTACATGTATATATACTACCTGAAACAAACCATTAAAATTTAGCCCTTTAACCCTTTGTATACTAATGGATTCTTCCTTCTGGTTTGATACAATAAATGTGTGATAGTCCATTGTACATATCTAGGGGTGTCAGGTTATAATAATAAAAAAAATAGTATTCTTTAGTATGAAGATCTTTTTTATCTTTACAAATCAAACATTATGCTGCATTTCATCTGCGTATGCACTGTTTGCAAAAGTACTTGATTAGGGGTTTCCCGAATACAAAGGGTTAAGCATAGGGGTGAATATCGATGCCCATTTTGACTATCAGGATAGTACCACTATCACAGAAACCACTATCACGATACTATCACTATTGTGGCATACTATCATGATACTATCATGATACTATCAGGTTTTCTCAACAATGATCGTTAAACATGGCTAAGAGTAGAAAGAATGAGTTTTGAACAAAACAGCTGGTAGTAATTGTCTGTATACTGTGTTTGATTTATTCTGTCTGAATGTTGTATGTTTATTGGCTTATAAAATGGCTTAAAAGTTTACTTTTTTATTATTATCAATTTTGAACCATACTCTAATGCAGGGTACACAGATCAATATCTTAGTCCAAAGGGGGCATGACAAGAATATCTGAAATTGGGCAATTTGGGGATAGCCTGTCTAATTCCCTTGTGACTGTTTAGGGATTAAAATTGTTGACTAATAATCCCTGTTGTGGCAGTGATCAACTGTCAAAAATTCCTAGTATTGGGAACCCATGTAGAAAAAAACATAGCTGTCTAAAACCTACCATGATATTCCTCTTTTCAAATTTCTTGGTTTTAACAATTTTCATGGTTAGAAAACAGTCTATATTTGTTGTAGCCAGTGATAAAAAAACTAATTAAATAAAAAACATTGATTATAATCTTAATCCTGAACCTGTTAATGATCGTGCAATTATGCTTTAACTACTTTATGCCTGCCTACTTCATCAAGGTTTTTCATTCAATTTATACATGTATTCAGTCTTCTCAATTTGAGCTTGTTTTTGTCAGTCATCTCTTTATGCTTTCATGATGCTTTTTATTTGTCAAATAGGGAGTGAGATAAATATCTCCCAAGACAACCACTATACCAGCTGGTAACAGAGAACTTATTTTTATCTTCTATCTTCATGTAGAAGGTGTTTGAACCTGCAATGACCATGTAACAGCCAAAGCGATTACAAAACAGCTGCTTTAAGTTTTATCAAATGTCTTCACTGTGTCTGAATATGAATCTACTGAAATACCTTTACAATGATAAATCTGGGAAATAAGAGGTACAACAGAACAAACAATCAACAACGGTCAGGTTAACTTTTTATTGAAGTGATCAACGCGTTTCGGTATCGCAGATACCTTCTTCAGGACCTTTACAATGGTTATGTTATCTGCCTGGCTATCTAAACCATCAAAACTATTGATAGTTGGGTGCACTATCGGCGATAGTTATCGATAGTTGAAAACACTATCACGATAGCACTATCAGAGCAGTAACTATCATGATGCATCAGACTATCGATGTATCGTTACACCCCTAGTTAAGCAGTAATGTATTCTTCCTTGTCGGTTGATAAAACAAACTTGGGATGGTCCATTATAAAATCTGAGGGGTCACAGGTTAATAATTTCCAAATAAAATTATATTTCTTAATTTCTCTTAACTTATAAGATTGTTTCGAACTTTAATAACTAACAGTGTAGACCCTGATGAAATGGCACATGATGAGGCATTCCATCTGGGCCTTTATTGTTTGATAAAGAACACATGGTTTGTGGATTATAGTTCCAGTCAACAGCTTTGGTCATGTTGAGATGGTCAGTTAACCAAACCACACAGCTTTCTGTGAAAGCTTGCCATGATCAACAATCGGACTTGCTACTGATAGGGTCGGTCGGCAATAGAACTCTTCTTGCAAAACAACCCACAATCAGTTTCAGGCACCACCTAGTCCTGTTACTTGGAGGTACTAGCTTCGGTCTTCATTGGTGAAAGATGCCAATTATCAGCTAAAATATTACAATAAATGTTCTAAAATTTTGAACACATCACTCTAAAATTACGAACACCTATAAACAAACACTGCCTTTTTTGGAAAAGTGAATTTCTAAAATTACGAACACAAGTTATTTTCGACGGAAAATCAGACATTGATGATACAGAAGGATTCAAAGCTGCCTTAGATGATCTACTCAGAGGTGGCTCCTTCATCTTTGAGGCATAATTTGAACAGTGCCATGTAAATATTTTTAACTGTATATACGGATGTTTTAGCTCTGGAAGCAGATGGTTGTTTCCTCTCTAATTGGTCAACATTACAGTTTCAGTCTGAAGACTCCTGACCATTTATTGGAAGACGAAGACTACAGTAAATCTTTTATTAGTTCGTACAGTAAAAAATAATTATTTTTCGCTGTGTACGAACTAATAAAAAATATTTTTTCTGAGAAACGGGACTGTACGAACTAATAAAATGAAATTCTGAAGATCGAAAAACGGGACCAAAAAACATGCGAAAATTGCCAAATCTGTTTATCCTTTTAGCCTAATTACAGGCTGAATGTCTGATCTGTATTTTCAATTAAACTAACATTCTTAATAGCATGGTGAAAGATTGAAAATAAACAACCAGACATAAAAGTCCGGATTGACGTTTCAACCGACTCACATGCAATGTGCGATATACCCGGCGATATCACCCGGTTACAGGCCAACTTTACATAGGCCTGCTTTACGGAAGAGATGTCACGTCGGACTTGTTCTATGACGATTGTCTTGATTGGAATCATACTCGGACCCACTGGGTCCGAGGAATCATAACAAAAATACAACTTCTGTTCACTACCGACAGCTAGCTCTACAACGTAACAGAGCAATGTATATCGCAGTTTTCGTTTTTGGTCATGATGTACATTCATATTTTCTTAGAACCCTCGAAAACGCAGCATAGAAGTAGACAAGACAATACATGTACGTACATTCAGTCCTACAGGTAAGACGTACGCGTACACTTATTGATTTGGAATGAAAACTGAAAATGAAAATGGCGACTTCTAAATATGAAATATGAACAACTGGAGCGCAGAACTCTCATGAATCAGAGTTGTGCATTTCTCTGCCTTCATATTGTAAAAAGACCCAAAACTTACGTTTTTGCGAATGCTTACTCCATTTAAAGGCTTTGTATGAACACCTATATTTCTGCATAGATTGGTTGGTTGGAGTCTTCATCATACGTCGTATTCCTTGTGGCGACATAACATGCTCAGTTTGTTCGCACAACCCCTTACGTGTTAGCTCGGACCCAATATAGCTCGGTGTTAGGCTGTTAGCATTCTAAGATTATGATAATGGCAATCAATGTAGAACCAGATTCCCGTACTTTGTCATCTTCGGTTGCTTGACCATGGAAAAGCCATTACACGAGAAAATCTGTCTTTCGTGATTTGAGGCTGACTGACTTTTACAGCCAGAAACAG